>QEPC01014310.1:866597-881777 GCA_003113815.1 Sphenodon punctatus | reverse complement strand
CTGCTGCTACCACCTATCTCATGACTGAATGAAGTGTGTCCAACCCTGCACTAATTCTATGGACATAATTATCATTAAACTCACATAAGGCTGTCATTCCATTATACCCGAATCAGTCATGCCTGCCCATCCCAGCAACCAGCAACGAGACCATCATTTTAGTCACTGGGACCATCATTTTAGTCACTGAGTAATGCATGCCATTTCACTGCTTCCAGAACCCTGGTGCTCGCACGCCAACCTTGAACTCCACCCCACCCAGCCTACTCTTCCACACCCACCCGTGGATGCCTGCTGAAGCTGCTGGAAATAAAAGTCCCTCCCACCACCAGCTCCCACCACCTGCTGCCTGCTGCCAAGGAGCCTGTCTCTCTTTCTCTCTGGCATACCCACACAGACACAAGCCCTGCCCCTACTGGGGGGTCTGTCTGCAAGTTGAAACCCTGCTCCTGCCTGGCACATCTTTGGGTAAATCCCTTAACTATGCTACATGTGGAGCCAGCCAGATGCTGCTGGTAGGGATCAACAAGATGTATAAGATTTTGGCACCTACCAGCCAGAACTTCAGCACATAGGGATAAAAGATTGGACAGAAAAAACGAAGCTTCTAACAACAAATATAACAACTTTTATTAAAAGTATTTAAACAAAACAATCACAACATTATAAAACCAAAACCAAACATTGAAAGGAAACTTAGAAAGGAAACTATTAGTCTTTGGGCCTGTCCCCCGGAACTTGGGGGGAAGGTAAAAGGCGGCGGGGTGACTCACAGGACTGAGGGGTGCCCACCCTGTACTCTGCCATTTCATAGCCATTGACCAAGGCAAACTCTACGGCCCCTTCCGTGTCTTGATGCCGTCTGGAGACCGCCTGATGATAGAGTTCCAGCCTCTCCATCCCATTGGAGTACACCTCCACCTGCTTCTTCTCCACCTTGAGAGCCTGGAACTTTTCCACCAGGCGGTTCTCCATGCAGCGTACACCCGACATCATCTGGCGGCCAGGCCTCTCCACTTCAGCCCAAAAGGCCTTTGCCGCAGCAGACTCCCGAGGTCCTGAAGACTCCACATCGGGGCTGGAGGAGGAGGAAAGGATTACATGGCATCTCTTTCGAATTGCCTTCCCCCTCTTCTTCTGGCGCTGGCTTCAGATCCACAGCGATGCCAAAGTCCTCCTGCCACCTCACCATCTGGCCATGGAGCCTTTCAGTATGGGCGATTAGCCCCGATGCGGTCCCCTCTCTCTGCCTCCTGATTCTTTTCTTGTCTATCTAAAGAGCATAAAAATGATAGGAACATATGAACTGCCATACTGTGTCAGATCAATGGTCTGTGTCAAGCCCTGCCTGCATTCTGTCTCCACAAGTGGATGGGTGGCCAATCTCCCTCTGCAGGGAACTTCCATTCCTAATGGGTCATAGAGGGCAATGCATATTGCACACCCTGTTGTTCCAGTCCCCATGCTTTGCCGTGCAGATGGAAAACTGGTTCTCCTTATCATACCATCTCTAACCATTGGACCTTGTCCGTCGACTGTCTGGAGGTGGCACTGGCGACCTCCGCCTGGGTGCCCTGCGTGGCATGGCACCAGCACTGGCATCCGATTCCTCTCTGAAACAGGGACATATAAACAACACCTAAGTAATATCATGCATTTATGATGATGCCTCTAGTCCTCCCTCCTTGCGGTGCTAGGGATGGCAACGGGAGAAAAATACCCTTGCTGGCACGTGCAAATCCTGCCCTCCTTGGGTTGCTAGGGGATGCTAGGGATGACAAATGGAGAGACCCTGGCTGGTACAGACCCTGCCCTCTTTGGGGTGCTAGGATTGGCAACTAGAAAGACCCTGGCTGGCATGTGAAAATCCTGCCCTCCTTGGGGTGCTGCTAGGGAGGGATAGCAATGGAGAGACCCTGACTGGCACGTGCAAATCCTGACCTTATTTGAGAACGCTACTGCTAGGTAGGGATGACAACTAGAGAGTGGAGAGCCTTGCTAGGGATGGCTAGCAGGCACATATTTGGGTGGGGGTGCTGTTTGTGCTCGTGCCTGACTGCTGGAAGAGCCCTCCACACTACAGTACCCTCTCTCTGTGGCAGACATCCGCTGCTACCCACTGATGCCCACTGTTTGTGTCTGACTGATGCCCACCACCCACACACCCACCCGCATGCCAGCTCACTCTAATGGATAGAACCTTTCTTGTCCTCAAAGTTAAAAAAAAGTTTACAAACCTGGGAGCACCTCCTGTGCCCATCGCTTGCTTCTCATTAGAGGAGCCAGCCACCACCACCGAAGGTCCAGGGGCTAGGGCAGAGACCTCTTCCTCCTCCTCCTCCACCAGCACCGGCTCCAGGAGCACCACTTTGGCCCCCAGGCATGGAATTAAGACAACAGTCATCTTCATTTTTTTTTTAAACAGCCACTCCAACCAACACACAGACCAACAACATGCACCAACACTCACCAACCAGTCAAAACAACACATCCAAACCAAGCACAAATAGCCAAAACACACGAACCAAACAGCCAGACAGCCAAACACACACTCTCTCGTCACACAGCTCCGCACACACTTGAATTTCCACTTTCCGGCGTGATCACGGGATCTCGCAATACCTTTTTCCGAATGTCTGAACCTAACACGACCGAACCGAACACCCGAACCCAAACTCGGCGACCAATCTGAATGCCCAAATCAAATGCCCGAACCGAACAGGACCAAACCCAAACCACAATCTGTCTGCACAGCCCATGTTTGTGTGTGCAAATGTCCTGGCAAACACAGGAATTTGCATGGTTGTTGTAAAGTGTAGAAACACCCTAAATGGACACATGCACATTTTAAATATCATATGGCACTTTCCAGCAGAGCACAGGTATCAGCACTGCCAAAATTCAATGAGGTTATTAAGATAGCACTTTCAGTTTTCAAAGTTTTATAATCCTTATCTAGTTCACTCTCACAACAATCCAGTTACAGATGGGAACCGGAGAGATAGTTTCCTGAGGCCACCAAGTAAATTTGTGACTAAGGGTGTTAACACAAGTGATGGTGGGCCACCACCATCACAACTTGATCTGGACCAGGAAGCTACTGACAACCCTTGTCAGAACTGACAAATATTCATGCAGCCAGGCTGGGGAGGGGTGTGGAGCTACATGAATGTTAGGGATGGGTGAACGCGGTTCAGATATTCGGAGTTCGGACCAAACTTGGTCTGTTCGGATGTCCGAACTGAATGTCCGAACCGAACTCTCGAATGACCGAACAGTTCGGTCATGTTCGGATGAGTTCGGGGGCAGGGAAAACGTTGTTCCAGGGCCGAAAAGTAGGTTTCAGTTTCAATTTTGGTTTGGTTTCGGTTTTGATTTCATTTCGGTTTTGCTATTTTTGAATGTTCAGCCAAGTTCAGCCAAAGCAAACTCAACTGAACCGAACCATCGAACCTGAACTCGGGTTTTGAACTGAACGACCGAACATCTGAACATCCGAACTGTGTTCTATTCGCCCATCCCTAATGAATGTGTGGTTGCCCTACCCCTGCGCTGTGCCCAGCGCCCTGCCCCCCACCATAATGAGCAGTCATGGTAACCAGTCATGGGGGACCCAATCCAGACTATAACGAAGATTATAGCCTTCTGCTGCCTGATCTGACCTGTTTAGGCAGATGGTAGTCCGGGTTGTGACCCCCGAGGTCTCTGAGATTACAGCCTGTGGTAGCCGCTACCATGCCTGGTAAAACTCAGGAAAACATTTGGAAGGACATCAATAAATGTGATGGTGGTCCCTGGGCCAAAGTGGGCCATAGCAAGCCACCATCACATTTGTTAATACCCTAAAATGGAATTTTAACCTCCATCTTCCAATCAGGGTTGTTCTTACTACAGGGTAACCTGGGGTAACTTCCCTGGGTCCCACTTTTTTCTCTACTTCTGGGCCCCCCTCAGTGGCCTCCAATTTCACCACGGCAGGGTGCAGGGCCCCCACTTTCTTGCAATGCGGACCCAAACACAGCCACCTTTAGGAGACCATAGAAGATGCCACTGAGGGTGTGGGGCTCTGGGTAAGGGTATGGTCTCAGCAGGGACCCCACATTTTATCTTCACCTCAGCCCTCACAAATTCTAAGGCTAGTTTTTTTCTCAATCCTTATCCTCTAGGCTTCACCAGCTCCCAAGGGAGTAGTTAACAATTTGACAGAGGGGAAATTATGGGGGCAAACAGCTGCTGTTTTCAAGGTTTACTGATTTGAAGAGGGCTTAGTGATCCTGAAGACAGAAATGTGTTATTATTAGATCAATGGTTCCTAAATTGTGATCCCTAGATGAAGGGCCCCTGTGTAGACCAAAAGCTTGTACATGCTCACCAACAGGGGTTAAAATGTTCAATGAGAGAGAGATACTAGCTAAACTGTTGTCTCCATGAGACCATGGTAAGTGACTTCAGTTAGTCTGAAGAGCTGACCGTGGCTACAGGAAAGTGGCCCCTGGGACCCACAAGCCTGAAGTCCGAACCTTCCTGGTGCAACTGCGTCCTCTGCTTATGGGAAGGCATTCCATATTCTGCATCAGAGCCCAGTCCATCCTATCTACAACTGTGGGCCACAGCTGCCACCAGTGCCAGCACGGCTGTGATCTCCAGAAAGAGGCAGGAATGACCCTAATGTACATGTTCTGGCTGAGTCATCCCCCATATCTCTGCAGTGAGGAGTAAATCTGCCTGGGAGAAACTGCTGTGGCTAGTCTACAATGAGTTTTCATAGAAACATAGAGTCAGAGGACTGAATGAAATCTCAAAGGGTAACTTAGAGACCCAATGTAGCACAGAGGATAAGGTGTCCAGGTTGGACCTAGGAGATCAGTATTCACATCCTGTCTTGCCATTAGCTTCCTGTATGGCTGTCAGTCTCAGTTCCCTTACTGTAAAATGAGGATAATAGTAATGACTCTCACAAGTTTGTTATGAGGATGAGGAAAACTCAGATTACAAACCACTTTGAACATTAAAAGCACTATGAACACAATAGATGGTAATTTAGTCCAACCCCCTGCCTTGAGGAAGGATTCATCATACCTATACTGCCCCCAACAGAAAAACGGAGCCTATAATTAGAGATAGAGCCCTTTCTGACAAGACATAATGCGTGCCATTTGCCTCTGCAAGTAACTCCGAGAGACAAATGAAGCGCAGCTTTGGTTATGTGAGAAAGCACAGCCGCACGGCGTTGACAGTGATCAGACACAACATGCAGAGTTCGATTTTTCACAGGACCAAAGCTATGCTTTGTTTGCCTCCCCGAGTTTCTTGCTGAGGCAAATGGTGCACATTATCCCTTGTCAGAAAGCCCCATAGATTCACTTGCGAAGGACAACTACAGCAGCTGAACAGTGGTTCACAAGAATCTTGCAGGTTGATGGTGTTCAGTTGGTCCCAAATCTTTGAACTACTGCTGTAAATCTTATTGTATCCCTGCCTTTGTGTGTTATGTTTAAGAACTGATTTCCCTGCCCCTCTGGCCCCGTAAAAGATAAAATGCCTGCACCCTCCATATGGAATAGAAAGTCTGAACAGCTCTGTCTAGAAATGCAGGTAGATTAAATTAGCAATTGCAGGCATTGTGAGAGGACAGAAAGAGAGAAAGTGAGGGTTGTGTCATAACCCATCAACCCCAGTTCTGGATTTAGTCCATGAGATTTTTCTCTCCCAGACCTGCACTTAAGTGGCACTGGAAGAGCAAGGAGGATGTGGAGAGGTTAAAGAGAACAATGGTGGTGATGTTTTCCCTGCATTAGATCTGTGTTCCATGGCTAACATGAAGCGTTTTAAGCCGTGGGTAGAGTGAGATATAAATGGACTGCTAAAATTTGACAAGCCGAGTCTCTTTGCTGAGCTCTGGGAAGGAGAGTGATTCAGACACTGCCAACGCAGATTAACAAAGCAAGAAAAAAAAAAGTTAAAAGCCACATCACCATCCTGAATAGGGTTTACTTTCAAAATCACCCTGCTGCTGCTAGCAATAAGGTCTTCCTTATGAAAGAGACGTGCTACCAATGCATTCTTGTCCTGTGTGAATGAATCATTCAAGCATATAGTTACAGCACCCTCTGGTGGAACATGGAATAATCAGATGAATAACACCTGCTGTAGTTTGCTAGGCAAAAGAAATGTGCACATGGATTGACAGACTGTCGTATTTTGGAAGCTGTAGAAAGCTGTGAAAAGACTAAGAGGTAAAGTAGTGTAAGGATGTAAGGACCTGTGCACGCATGCATACACACACACACAACAATTTAGAACTCTGTGTAGATACTGTTGGCCAGCACACAAACAAAGATCATTGGCTTTCTAAAAGCAAAGCACATTATGTTCTGGGAAATGGGCATGCTTTCTGTCCTAACCAACAGTCTGGGTTGCTTAGGACAGGTTCTAGGTTGGCTGACAGTTACTTAGGACACGTTGTTTCTGTCCTAAACAACGGTCTGGGTTGCTTAGGACAGGTCCTTAGGAAAAGTCCTAAGCAACTGAGTCAAAGAAGGCGGGTCCATGCACACCACCTGGAGTGCCAATGCACATCCGGTGCGTGGGGGTGGGGAAGTAAACAGGTCAGGATGGGTGTGCACCCCTACCCACACACGACCCACTCCTGCCCCCACATGAAGAATCCCCAATTTTCCCCTGATGCTCCATGAGTGGGTAGTGCATGGGTCATGGGAACAAGCATCCACACATGCCACCTTCAGACAGGTGCTCGGGTGAGCGGGGGATGGGTGGACCTCTGTGAGTCCATCCCATTTAAAAACAGCCAAGGTTTCATGAGCAGGAAGCTCATCAGAAGGTAAATGAACTGGCAGCATATTTAAAACAAAAGAAAATACCTTTTCACTCAATGTACAATTAGCTTGTGGGACCTGTTGCCAGAGGATGTTGCATGTCAAGGCCAATAGCGTAGCTGTGCTTAAACAAGAACTGAACACGTTCTTAGAGGATAGATTCATAAATGGCTAATGGTCAAGTTGGTCAGGGGACAAATCCTCTGACTGTTGGGAGCTGAGAATAAATAACAGTAAAAAAATTTTTTAAATCACTACATTATGAGCTGTTGTGTACTCCTCGGAAGGGACTGAAAGTTGCCACCTAACTGAAAGTTGCCAGACTGGATGCTGGGCTCAATGGACCATTGGTCTGACCCAATACGGAACTCATGTACTCATTGCTGATAGTTCCATTTACTCTTCCAATGTTTGTTGCCTTAAATCTCAAAGCACTTTACACCCATTCACTAAGGAAGCCTCCCTCCATTTCTGTATTGCCAGTCTGTTAACTCAGGTGCAGGGATGTTAAGTGACATGCTGAAGGTCACACAGCAGGCCAGAGACAAGGAGAAGCATTGAATCCAGGAGCCTTAGCTCCTGACTGAGACAATGGTGGTAAACATGTGTAGTGTCAAAGAGGGGGGCACTTCGGGCCTCCTTTAGTTGTGGGACAGTACACACACCCAGGTACATGGGCCTGCTGCTTTATAGAATGAAAAGACACAGGCTTTTCAGTTCACAGGGTATAACAAAGTTTCCAAAACAATGGGGCAGGACCCCACATAGAGGCATGCCCAATCCTGATTCATATTGGATATATTTTACTGTTGTCTGTAGTCGTATAATTACATTTAAGTCTCAGACTGGGGTCACACAGAAACAAAAGTTGGGAACCATGAATATAGAGGCTACGGTGGATGAAATAAGGTGTTCACTTAACACAGCTGACAACCCAGTCAGGAGCATCAACTTACCCATGAAAGCTGGGTATAGTTTATCTTATGAGCTACCAAAATCAAATTGCTGTGCTTTATAGTGGTGGGATATCACAGAAATTGATATCAGGCTAAAACAATAGATGACCCTCAGAGGCTAATGCTTTTAGCTTCCAAAGTTAGAAGTGAAATTATTATCCCTGATTAATACTGTATTTATCGATTTCTCCAGCTTTGAATTGGGTCCAGCAAAGTGGATAAAAATATTATTAATGTTTGCTTCATTCTGGCATGTGTTTTGGTTTTCTGGGTTAGTTTGTCTCCATGCTTTCTCAATCTAGGGAAGCTAATAGAACATAAAAAAAATAAGTAGTGCCATACTGGGTCAGACCAATGGTCCATCAAGCCCAGCATCCTGTTTCTGACAGTGGTCAGTCTCTGTCTCTTGGGAGAAGTACCCAACAGGTCACAATGGGCAATCCATTCCTTGTTGTTCCAGCCCCCAGCAGTAAGAAGTTATATTCCCCAAACCTACTTGGCTAACAGCCATTAATGGACCTATCCTCCAAGAATGTATTCAATCCCTTTTTAAAATTAGCTACACTACTGTCCTTGACCACTTTCTTTGGCAGTAAATTCCACAAGCTAATTGTGTGCTGAGTAAAAAACACTTTCTCTCATCTGTTTTAAATCTGCTCCCAGTTAATTTCATGGAGTGTCCACTTGTTCTAGTACCGTTAGAGAGGCTAAATAACTGCTCCCTGTTTATGTGTTCCACATCACTCATAATTTTATAAAAAATTCTATCATATCGTCTCTCAGTCGTCTCTCCTCCAAGCTGAAGAGCCCCAACCTATCAAGCCTCAGTTGTATGACCATCTGGGTAAAAGAGCTCAAAAAGCAAAGGTAAACTGAAGTAACTACTTCAATTGAATTAAATCTAAATAACTACTCCTCTTTGGTAGTGTTCAGACAAATGATGTAAACTAAAGTAATTATTTGGCTTAAACTAAAGTAACTACACCGCTTCAGTAGTGTTCAGATGAACAGAGTAGGGCTGATGTGGCAGCAGCTGTTACCGTGCCACGATTCCATTCTGCCATTTCAGAATTGCCCGCGCCACACTGCGGCTTTTCTTCTGACATTCCGCTAATTCTGCCGGCATTCTGCAAATTCAGAAACTATTGGAAAAAATGTGGAATTGTCAGAAACTGTCAGAAAACCACTGTTCCGCTATTTTGTGGCGCTGGCAGAATGGCGGAAGTAGCGGAAATGTCATGTTTCCGCTATTTTGCGAAACCTGTGGAAGTAGCGGAATGAAATTAGTGGAACTGCGGAAGTAACGGAATGAAACTAGAGGAATGAAAGCCTCTGCCATGCCATACCACTAATTGCAGAAACCCTGTTTCCGGCGGAAATAGCTACCGCTGCGACATTCCACTACAGCCCTAGAACAGAGTAAATCAAAGAAATACTGCATCAGTCCAACCCCCACCCCCGCTGTGATGTAATGATCACTGAACCCAGGTTACTATGTTTGCACTAATAATGGTTTATACAGTTACTTCAAAATACAAATCAAAAGGAAGTATATATTCCTGAATACCTTTGGATTAGCACTTTGTGTGAATGCTTCAGGAGTAAAACAAAGTAAGACCCAACTACATTTAATTAATTGTTCATCAGAACTTTGCTAAATTCTACTTTGTATTAAGATGCCTACTGTAACACCTTGCTTGAACCACACTTTCCCTGTATCATCACCTATGATTAGTCTGTCATTTTAATGGGGAGTGGCATGAATTTTGAAAGTTCTGATTTTATATTTCTAATCCCACCCTGCCCAATTTGGCTCTGATTATGGGCAGTGCCTTGCTGATGGGAAACAAGCTCTTACTTTCATTTCTTATAATCAAGTTGGAATGGATTACCACTCATTAGAACCATGCATGCCCTCTGCCTTTCAACATTGAATTCTCAGTGCCAGCATGTGTTGCTTCATCATTAAACCAGCCCAACAGCTTCCTTGAAAGCCACCTCAAAGCCAATTTCTTGGGTGTCACAGTTTTGACAGAGTGGCAGTCTTGGGCACCGAGCAAATGTGGAAAGCCAGAAAGTGCTAACAATGGGGATACTCAGATCTCAACACTACTACCACTTTCAAACAAGGCGCTTAGAAGAGCCTCCTGAGCCCCACATTCAGAGAAAAGCCTCACTTTTCAGGTTTTCAGAATGCGCCTCTTCAAAACACAGCATCCAGTCACTGCCGCTGCTGACAACGGGCAGCACATCACTTCCAGCAGTGTGGGGAGCATATAAACACTCCCCACATGGCTTTTCTCTGAATGCAGGACTCAGGAGGTGCTTCTAAGCACCTCGTTTGAAAGTAGCCTAAAAGAGCAAAAATGGCTCCTACATTCATCAGAGGTTTCCGAACTTTGGGCTGGGACCTCAACTAGAGTCAGGGTCACAAGCATAATATTTGCTATACTTTGCACATCATTGTTGCTGTCTGAGGTCATGGGATTATATTTACGCCTCAGTAGGGGGTCATGCAGGAAAATTATTTTGGAAGCCACTGCCTCAGAGCCTGTATTATAGGGTCACAGTTGTGGCCCTATAGTTAAGGCAGCAGTAAACTCTCATTGAACAGCGCCTATGATGTTCAATGGGAGTCAGTAGAGCAAAAACTTCTGGTTGGTGACCATTCTAGCTTTCCTCCAGCAACACATGTGTTCTGTGATTACAAAAAATGAAGGGGAGTCCAGGGGCAGGGTGGGGGCTGAAGGTGGCGGGCTACCCATCCCTCACCTGCCTCTGCCTGCTAGTAGTGCTTCTGCTGCTGCTACTGCAGCAGCAGCAGCAGCAACATGACACCGGGACACCGATCGGACTGGGAGATAAAGCTGTTTGTTTACAAACAACTCCTACATATGTGAGTGATTAGAAGGTTGTTGCCTTGTAAAGAAGGTTCTTTGAGATGTCTCCTAACATTCTCACAACTGTGTTGTGCGTGTTCACCATTTTCAAATAATAGACCACATGATAGTATCGAGCTCCTCTAGTACAAAAAAGCACTCTCCCCCTCAAAATGAAAGTTCCTTCCAACCCTTTCTAGGAATATAAGAAAATTCCATGCGGGGCAGGAAGGGTGGGTGTTGTGAAAATGTTTGGAGCCATCTTGAAGAACCTTCTTTACAAGGCAGCAGTTTTCTGTTCCTCTTCGAGTGGCTCCCCACAGGTTGTTTTTACATGGCTCCGTTGGGTGGTGGGTCTATGGGCATGTTGGTGCATGGGTGGGGTGTGAAGATGGTTGCACATGCATCCCCACTCACCCCCCACTCATTCGGACCCACAGAACAACTGTCATTTCCCCTGGTTGCTCTATGCATGGGGACAAGTGGGGGGTGAGTGGGGATGCATGTTAGGTGGGTGCATGCACCCACCCACCCCCACTCAGTGTGGGTGCACACACTGCATTGTTCACACAGGGCTCCCCCACCGATGAACATGAAGAAATGTGCGTGTTCATGGGTGAGAAAGGCCCGTGTAAAAAGAAAGGGTGTGCATGTCATTTTTGTTATTACAACAACAATAAGGAAAATTGTAATTTTCATTATCAATATTATAAAAATGAAAATGATAAAAAATAATAATGAAAATAGAAATGAAAATGACTTTTCATTTTTGAAATAAAGGGAAAAAACTAAAAAAAGTATTTACGGCTATAACATTTTTGATTCTTATTCAATTCTGATGAAGCTTGGGGAGATTGTACCTCCAATGGAGGTCACTATTCATACTAATCTCTGAAAAGATTAGATAAAGGAAATCAATTTTAGAACCAATTGAATGGTAGGATTTTAAGAAAAGCTTCATTCACATTCATGTCTACAACCTCTTTACCTTACATCTAATTTACATGAAACCTGGGGATGTTGTGTCCCTTGACAAGATTAACAAACGGTCACATTTACAAAATATTGCATAAAGTGTCCTGATGGTATAAGACATTAATGTGAAAAAACATTTCCAGCTGTAACATTTTAAAATTCCATCATGTTTACATGACATTTGGCAGGAATGTACCAAATACCTTCCCTGTCATTGCTGCCAAACTACAGTTCAATCTGATAAAAGGAACCAACTTTATAAGCAATTGAAGTTGTCCCCTTGAAGACCATTATTCAGATAAATAGCAGCACATACAGTGCCAATCAGAGGCAGGCACCTGGCATGGCAGGGGGAGGGAGGATGTAGGAGTGAGGATGTGGAACAACCCAAAGGAGTGACAGGCACATTCACTGGCCAATCAATGCATGCTTCCAGTTTTTCAGAACCAATCGGTAGTGGTTTCGAGGAGGGCAGAGGGGGCAGCCCTCAGGCGGGCATAGAAGGGACATAACTTGGAACTAGGGGAATATCATCCCAGAAATCAGGAAACATAGTTTACACATCCAGGCTGGCCAATTATCATCACAATCACATCCTGAAGCACTGTGACAGAGGACATAAGATAATCTCCATTGGCTCTTTCCTAAACAGATGCATCTGAGTTCCCAGTAACAAGTGGGGAAGAGATGTTGGGATGGTCACAGCACAGAATGAGGATATTTAGTTAACCTTTCTGCTGAAATATTAGCATCACAAACCAATCTTATACCACAGTGACACGAAAGAGAATCCCTGGCATAAGCTCCTTCTCTGCATATTCTGTACAGGCATATAAAATTGGGTTCCTTTATCACATCTTTCTTATATTTGTCAGAGATGATTCAGAAAGTGTGATATATATTGCTGCAAAATTTCATGTACACTGGTTGGAATACAAAGACCATCAGATATACATTTATAAGTCAGTTGCTTATACCACAAGGAACTTTTATCCAATCCTTCTGAAAGTTGTAAGAGACAGTAAATGTGGGAAGGGGTATAAACTGGTCACGTCTCATCTACATTAAATGTGAGGCAAAGACGTTTCAGCTAAGAATGTATATGAAGATTTGTGCAAAATAATATAATTCAACCGCTTATACAATTAGATTCATTTATCCAATCATTTTTAGATTAATTACACTTAATGCCTTCCATTGGAGGTAGAACTCCTCCAGGTTTCAGTAAAATATAATGAAAAACAAGAAAGTTACAGCCAACAATGTGTTTTCCATTTAAACTAATGGAAAACGAAAGCAAAAACATAAATAAAAAATTGATATTTATGAAAATAAAATGACAGATTTAAATAACAAAAGCAAAAAATGAAAACAAAAAACCATACAGGCCCCTGGTGCAGCCCTCTAGTAAAAACGACCACATTCTTACAACTGCCTATACTAACTCTTAAAAAGGAATTTAGGATGTAAATCACTATCGATTCTATCTTGGAAAATCTGCAAATATGGTTCTGATATTTTATAGCTGCTATTTCAGTAAATCTTGTTAATGAAGTTATTGCTAACAGGAATGTTCTCTTTAAAGACCCACCCCATAATCAGTTCATTTGTGCCCCCATATCATTAATTCACACTTCCCTGGGGGTGTAAATGAAATGGTTATGGGTGATGGGCAGTGTGAATTGATTATGTGGGGGGCAGGGATGCAAATTAACTGGTTATGGGGTGGGGATAGCATGAATTGATTATGGGGGGCACAACTGAACTAAACTGGGTTTATATAAACCAGTCTCTTTTCATGGCATAATGCGCTTAATAGGCTGGCTACATTTTGGCTGTCTTGTGTGTTTGATAGCAGAACTCTCAGGACCACTGAGCCGGGTGGCACCCATAGGCTGCCAGAGGGACACAAAGAGGTAGACCCATCTTGACTTCTTGGCCAGGGGCCCATTGCACCCTAGCTATGCCCCTGGTCTAGTGTGTGCGGCTGATCAATTTGAATGAGTGTGAGGTGAGAGCATGTGTGTGTAGCGTCTATGGATGAGTGTGTGTGTGATCAATTTGAATGAATGTGTGAGATGAGAGCATGTGTGTACTGTGTCTGAATGATTGTGTTTGTGATCAGTTAGAATGAGCGTGTGTGTGAGAGAGGTGAGAGCACATGTGTGAATGAGTATGTGACCTCTTTTACATGAGACGTACCCATGCAGTGGCGTGGGTGGGTGCGTCTTATATGAAAGCAGTCGCTTGTGCGCTTTTGTGTAAAATGCACCTCCACCCATTCCCCTGCAAAGAGAAACCTGTGAAAAAACAGGTTGTTCCATGTGGGGGACGTGGGGGGATGGGTGAATGCCTGTGTGCACCTGCAGTGTTCTTGTGTCTGGGGCCAGCTTATGCATTAATAAAAATATAAAGTTTCAAAAGAAGGGCAAATTACCTAGACAAAAAACCTTTGGTTTAAGAAACTTGTTAAGGCAGCATTACAAATTATTTATTAATTATTATTATTATTATTATTATTATTATTATTATTATAAGCATTTGTATAGCACCAGCTGTGTACCTGGTGCTTTACAGAACAATGAGATAGACGCAGTCCCTGCCTATGGATTACAATCTAATAGACACGGAGGAGGAAGACAGGGATAGGGGATAAAGGGAGAGACAAGGGCTAAAAACATTCAAGCGGATGCGAAGTTTCAGGTGCACGTGCTTGACTTGGTTGCAGTTAGGCAGGAGTCTGCGGGAGGGAAGACAGTAAGTATTGAGCGGGAAGTTCTGACAGGTGTTGGGAAAGCTGGCGAGGAAGAGGTGGGTTTTGAGGAGGGATCTGAATGTGCGGAGGGAGGGGGGCGAGGTGAATGTGGGCAGGGATTATACTCAAACATTAACATGACAGTAAATTGTATGTTAGGGCAACTTTATTCAATATCAGACCAATCTATACATTTTTCACTTCTTATTCATTAATTTAAAAAATGACTTAACTAAAATTAAACTGTATCATGAATAATTTATTTTATTTATTTTTATTTTCATCGATTTTTACCCCACCCCTCCTGCCATGCAGCTCGGGGCGGCTTCCAAAACATTAAAATACAATAAAATCAATTAAAATTATCATAAATATTATAAAACATTAAAACAGGACTGAGATACAATATAAAAACCCAGGTAGGTGGGGGAACTAAAACACCCCTCCCTACCCACCCTCCCTCCCAAAGGCCTGGGCGAACAGCCAGGTCTTACAATTTCACCGGAATGTTAACAGGATAGGGGCCAGGCGAGCTTCCTCCGGGAGTTCCAAAGCCGCGGCCCCACTACCGAGAATGCCCTCTCCATTGTGGCCCCCCTCTTAACACGGGGGACCTCCAGGAAGGCACCCCCGGACCGCAGGAGCCACTCAGGGGCGCGGAGGGTGAGGCGGTCCCTAAGGTATGAGGGGCCGAGACCGTGTAGGGCTTTATAGATCATCACCAACACCTTGAACTTGGCTCGGCATGCTATCAGCAGCCAGTGCAGAGCTCGGAGCAC
>QEPC01014310.1:833129-861219 GCA_003113815.1 Sphenodon punctatus | reverse complement strand
CCCCCACCCTACCACCCTAGCCCTGTACAAAAAAGCTCACTAAACGATGATATCCCCCTGCCACCCCCTGCGGCCCCGAAGTGCTCCAAAGTGCCGCGCCCTTTGGCTGTGGCCCTTTGGACCACGAGCCTGCGGCCACGGCCTGTGGCTCAGCTGCTGGACATGGGGCTTTAAGCCCCCAGCTACTTCCGGGTGGGGGGTGGGGACAGGTCAGCCCACGTGGCTGGCCTCTGCGTTCCCCCCTGCCCCCTAACTCACAGTTCGTTCTTCCCTCTGCAGGTGATGATGGCAGCAGTGGAGGTAGCAGTGGCAACAGCGGCGGAGCACCAGGACCCCCCCCGCCGGTGGCAGAGCACCACGAGCCCCCCGCAGCAGCAGCAGCGAGGCAGGTAGGTCACAATCCAGCAGGCTCCTGCGGCTCAGCCACTGGACACGGGGCTTTAAGCCCCCAGCTACTTCCGGGTGGGGGGGAGGGGACAGGTCAGCCCACGTGGCTGGCCTCTGCGTTCCCCCCTATCCCCCAACTCACATAAGTATTGTTCAGTCACTGTACTACACATATGCAGCTTAATTTCAGTTAAGTCATATTTTTTTTTAATTAAAAAACCATCTGGCTCCAACTCAGGCACTCACTCAGCTGCCTCATAACAGGTTATGCTCTTGTTCCTTAAAGGACTAGATCTTGCTGCCACTCTGCAGCTGCTAGGGCTGAGCACTGTCCCTGATGGCTGCAGCGCCTGCCCTTCTCTTTAATGCCCACTATGGTAATCCTCTGGTATCCAGGTTCCTGCGTCTTTCTAACTGGTGCTAATATCTCTGCTACAACCTTCCCCTCTTAAGGAGATGGGTCTCAGAATAAGTGCACCCGACTAAAATCGACTCATTATAGCATTACTTACGTATCACTACATATATTGCCACCACCTTCTACCCAGGCCTCATGGTCTTTCCCTTTAGCCAAACCTAAATAACCAACCAGTAGGGTCTCAAGGTGCCTCTGTAGGTAGGACCTTCCTGGCCAAACAAAATCCCTCCTGCAGTCAGGCATGACTGTCCTTGCTACAACTCTCAGAGTTCCTGCTCAGTCGTCCCCCTGCACTCTGTACTCTCAGGTGTAAGGCCCTGACTGTAGCTAGGGCCCTTATTAATCCCTTTGCCCATCCTTGGTCAGGGTTCAGGACTCCTGCCAACCACCCCAGGAGGGTGGCTTTGAGCTCCAGGAGCTCCTCATCCTGCTGAAGTACAGACATAATAAATAATATTTCATAATTTATATTTAGACTATGGGCTCAATTGCCCCCTGTAGTCTCTTATCACACAAAGGCTTGTCCATATTCCCTCCTCCCCAAAATAAACCTCCAATCCCAGGCCCCTCCTGGCCAGGCACAATCACTCCTGAAGCCAGGTCACCAACTATACACAGCATAATTCCTCAAGGATTCCAACTTATCCACCTCAGAGTGCTGGCTCAGTCACCCTTCTGAACTATAAGAGTTCCAGATTAGTCATGCCTCTGCATCCTTTATAGCCTCTTCAGCACTAGTGTTGCTAGCTCATCTTCCCCCTATATCCTTGTGTTCCCCCAGCCCCGAGACTCCTACAGAGTGGCCAGCTCATCTATCCCCCTACCACTCTGCCTCAGGTTTAAGTCCCTTCACATAGCTAGGACTCTTCTGAATCGCTTGCCCCATCCTTGGACAGGGGTCAGGGCTCCTGCCAACCTCCCCAGCAGAGTGGCTCCAGGAGCTCTTCACCCTGCTATCACCAAATGGTCCCAGATGCCAGAACCCTTTTTACATTATTTTCTGGGTCCTCTTGACATAATTCCAGTTCACAATACATAAAATAAACATTATCTCTTATAATAATTTCCCTTCCTTTTCCTCTGAGTTGGGTGGGACATTTCATTCATTGATCCCCGTGGGTCCTCTACCAGCCTTCCCAACTTATAAGCCCCCTTTCTTATTTTAGTATCTTGGTGTATATTGCCACCATCTTCTACCTGGACCCCATGGTGTTAAAGCCCTTTTTTGATGTCTCAGTGCCCTCCATCTCTGACATCGCAGAGTCCTTCGGTCTTAAGGCCCTGTCAGGGAGCAACACCCCAAAACATCCCCAGAAAGTCCATATATATCTCTTCTCCCTACAGTAGGGCGTCCGTTCCATTCCAGGTGTTCTTGATGCTTCCATACCATGCCCTCCTGTGGATGACATAAAACATAGCCAGGACCTCCATAGCCAAGTCTGCCACAGTCACTCTCTCTATGTTTGTTTCTCATGTTTCACCAATTACTTTACCACTTACCATCTAGGTGGCGGTTACTACTCATTCTAACTTTAGAAAAAAAATTCAGCTTCTGCTGTCTGCTGCACCAACAATGGCCACAATAATGCTCTCACTCTCACATTAAACACCACTTTCTGGGGTGCCTTCTGGGGAAAGAGCCTTTTCTCTGGCTCTTGAGAGCAGTCCAGCTGGGTGTGCCTGTATTCTCCACCAGATGTAACAGCATTGTCCCAGGGGTAAGTCTTCTCCAGATCAGCACCCTCAATGAGGCCAGTCCAAGTGAAATCTTAAAATGTAACTTGTATTTATATTTTTTTCCTGGCACCCAGTTAATAGTTCCAGCTAATAATCCATATAATATATAAATCTCTTAAGTACCTTTTGACACAATCCTCTGGCCAAGCACTCTGAACTGGACTCCCCGAATCCTTTTAGGCTGGTTCCACCAGCTAGCTTCAGTGTTCCCCCCTGTCAGCGGGTGGCGCCTGCTTCGCCGTGGACCCCCCCCCCACCTGATCCTTGGGTGCTCCTGCCACCCCCGCAGTGCTGCCTGCCGTGGGGTCCTAGACCCACCTGCATCAATGGTTGCTGAGGCAACCAACTCACCAGATGGTGATGCGCCCGCACTTCCATGTGCAGCACAGAGCATGGGAGCAGGGCCAGGGCCGCTGCGGCGTCCTGCGCGGCTTCGGGCGTGGCAAGGGGCGGGGCCCCAGGAATAAAAAGTCAGCACTGAGCTTCAGCCAGCGCCGGTAATCATAGCGAGAAGTTTGCCCCGCTTCTGAGAGCTAAGTGAATTGTTGTTTCATGTGTGTTTTTGATGTGCCATGCTTGAATATTGTGCCTACTGAGATTGTGTGACCGTGAGTGCACCCTACCCTTCGTTCCTTCCTCTGGATTTACAAGTGAGGCGTGGCAGTGGGGTGGTGAGTGAAAGTTTGGGTGTCTTGTCCCCCCTTCCCTGTTGGACACCTTCCCCCTTTCTCTGAGTGAGAGTCCTGGCCTCCTCCCTGTGTTCAATGGACCTTGCCCTATTTCCCACACCAGTCGCACGATCCTTCCTCCCGGTGTGAGTGTGGGTGTGTGGGTTTGCTAGGGACTTTCGTGGGCTTCCCCTTGCTCTGTTCCCTATGATGATAGGAGGTCTAGTCTCTGTGACACTGTATAAGCCCACACACTATCCTGACGGGCATTTATTCCAGTGCTGCACTGGACAGAGCAGGGGGAAACTAGAATTGAGTGCGAGCGCGTGGGTGACTGAGAGACCCCTTTTCCCTACCCCCACTAACAGAATTATCGGCACTTCCAACCCCTTGGGGTCCTCTCAAACATCCATGGATATTGCTCAGGAGATAGGGGATTTAGTGAGAGCAGTTCGGCTCCTGGAGATGGAGATGAAAGATCTCCAAACTCAGCATGCCCAATTGGTCACCACAGTTGGGAACTTTGCAGCTGGGCCTCCGGTGACAGTCCCGGTTGCTGCCACACCCCCTGTGCTGGTTGCCCCAGCAGCTGCAGCTGCTCCCCCAGTTGGGGGAGCATCCCCTGCCCGAGAACCCAAAGGGCCCCGTATCAAAACATTTATAGGGGATAGGTACTTTCCAAGGATTCCTGGCCCTTTGTGACCTCACATTCACGACACAAACAGGAACCTACCCCACTGATGCCCTAAAGGTCACCTTCATCATTGGTAATCTTGGAGGGTTGGCCCTTGAGTGGGCTACCACCCTGCTTAAGGGGAAAAGCCCCCTCCTGAGCAACTATGCCAACTTCCCCTGAGAATTTACCCTTCTTTTCAACTATCCTCAGTGATGGAAGGACGCTGAGACTTCCATCCTATCCCTAAAACAAGGGAAGGGGAATCTCTTGGACAACATTACATGATTTCAACAATTGGCCCTTGACTTGCAATGGCCTAATGAGGTGCTCCGAGTCATGTTCTGACACGGATTGAACGATGAGATCAAGGACCAGCTATCCTTAACTACCTTGCCAGAGACCTGGGAGCAGCTCACCAACCTGTCCCTTCAAATCCAGGATCACCTTCAGGAAAGACACTGGGAAAGACAGCAAGAGCCACAAGGGTTTACCCCGCACCTGACAACAAACACTGAGGGCCAGATGGAAGGGGCTATGGATGAGGGTCTGGAGCCTATGCAGCTGGATGCCTCTTGGGGCCCCTTATCTCCAGAAGAACGTGAACAACGGAGGAAGAACCAAGCGTATTTTTGCTGTGGAGGTTCGGGACACTTTATTCAACAATGCCCCTCCCTGCCAGCTCAACAGCGAAGCGGGGGAAATGTCGGGGGCCGGGAGGGACACGGGTCCTCCCAGCCATAAGAGGTTCCCTTCTTGCTCCACAGACACCACATGCCCACATACAGGTCCCGGTGACAATGACTCTTTCACCCTACCGCTCATGGGTGGTGTGGGCCATCATTGACTTCAGAGCCTCACGCAACATTGTGGATCTACATTGGGCCCAGTCCAGTGCCTTGTCCTTGGAATCCAAGGCCAAACCTGAATTGATCCATTCTATTGATGGATCCCCCCTGGTCCCTGGACCTGTTGTCACCCAGACCACCCCACTTGTCTGCACCATTGGAGCCCAGTCTGAGAAACTCATGTTTGATGTTGTCTGAACCCCTTTGTTTCCTGTGGTTCTGGGCCTGCCTTGGTTACAGCAGCATAATCCCTGCATCGATTGGGATACCTCACAGGTCCAGTTCGTTTCTCCACATTGCCTCCATGCACGCACATACCGCCAGTTCCTCCCATGTTGGGAAGGACCCTTTGCGGGAGCCATCAAGATGAGACGTTACCCCCAGAATACCAGGACTACGCTGAGGTTTTCAGCCCCCTTCAAGCAGTGGAACACCCCACCGGCCGTACGATTGCCCCATTGACCTCATGCCCAGGGCAGAGCTCCCGTTTGGATGAATTTATGCCCTATCAGCCCCTAAATTGGAAACCTTGTGACACTATCTAAACGAGGATCTATGTAACGGATTTATTCATCCATCCTCATCCCCTGTGGGGACTCCCATTTTTTTGTTCCCAAAAAGGAAGGAGGACTCCGCCCATGCATTGACTATCGGGGCCTTAATCTTTTAACCATAAAGAATCATTATCCTCTACCCCTCATTCCAGAATTGCTGGATCGGCTCCAGGGAGCACGCATTTTTACCAAGCTGGATCTTCGAGGAGCCTACAACTTGATACAAATGCGTGAGGGAGATGAGTGGAAAACTGCATTCCGGACTTGCTACGGGCACTTTGAGTACTTGGTTATGCTGTTTGGACTGGCTAATGCTCCGGCTACATTCCAACACTTCATTAACGATGTTTTCTGGGAGTCGGGACATCTTCGATGTGTTTGTTATTGCCTACTTGGATGACATCCTGATTTATTCCACGTCCCTGACTCAACACGTCACACATGTTCACCAAGTCTTACAGCAACTGAAGAATCACAAACTTTACTGCAAATGAGAAAAGTGTGCATTCCATCTCAAGAGTGTGAGCTTTTGGGGCTTTATCTTAAGTTGCGAAGGCATCGCCATGGATCCCCAAAGAGTGGAAGCCATTTGACAATGGCCCACCCCTCGGGCAGTGAAGTCCCTTCAGCTCTTCTTAGGGAGCACAAATTATCATTGACAATATATTCCAAACTATGCCGAAATCACAAAGCCGTTAACCACCATATTAAAAAAGGACCATACACATATATGGGGACCTGAACAAGAGCATAGCTTTGCATACCTGAAGCAAGTCTTTCTCACGGCCCCCATACTACAACACCCCAACTGCAAGTGACCGTTCTTCATTTAAGCAGATGCCTCTAGTAGGGCAATCGGGGCTGTCCTCTTACAAGACTCCGTTGATCAACAAGCATGCCATCCCTGTGCCTACTACTCCAGACAGCCTAGGGCAGTGGAATGAAACTATGTGATCTTTGATCAAGAACTTTTAGCCATTAAAACCACCTTTGAAACATGGCACCACTATCTAGAGGGAGCCCCGCATCCTGTGACAGTCATCACTGATCATAACAGTCTCACATATTTGCAGACTGCTCAAACCCACAATGCCCGCTATGCCCGGTGGGCCTTATTCTTCACCCAATTCTTGTTCACCTTACAATACCACCCCGGAAGGCTCAACGTCCTAGCCGACGCCTTATCCCATTACTATGAGGACCGAGACCACCAGGTACACACACAGGGACCCATTCTGGATAGATGAGTCTTTGCGGGCACAATACTTACCATTGAGCATCTTCAAAGAGCTTCCACTGCGGAACTTGAACCCCCCATGGAAGCATCCTCCATCACCCCTCAGGGCCTGTTTCACAAGGATGGACTCATTATTATTCCTCCATCATGACAAACCAATATTTTGTGGTCCCATCATGACTCCCCGCTAGCTGGGCACCCAGGGAAAGAGTGCACCTACCAGTTGATTTCACGCACCTTCTGGTGGCTGGCCCTTCGAGAAGACGTCCACCAGTACATCCAGGATTGCCAGACCTGTGCACAGAACAAGGTTCCACGCAAGGCACCCGTGCGGCTTCTCCAACTTCATTCTCTCCCTCAGGGACCCTGGAAGCATGTGGGTCTGGACTTTATCATCGAGCTCCCTGCCTCAAGGGGTTACACCACTATCCTTGTGGTAATAGATCACTTCACAAAAATGGGAAACTTTGTTGCTTGCAAACAGTTACCCACAACACAACGCATGTCTCGTTTCTTCATCTGGCATATCGTTAGACTACACGGATGGCCAAAAGAACTAAGAAGTGACAGAGGGACCCAATTCATCTCCCACTTCTGGAAAGCATTATTCAAGATGTTACATGTCACCTTGAGCCCTACTACAGCATACCACCCCCAAGCCAATGGGCAAGTTGAATGTGTAAATCAAAATTTAGAACAATATCTACGAAACTATATCAATTACCTCCAAGATGATTGGTATGACTGGTTACCATTGGCAGAGTTCGCTTATAACAACTCCCCTAATGCGTCCCTTGGCAACTCCCTCTTTTTTGTGAATTATGGTTTTCACCACTACCCCCCTTGGGAACTATAGATGTCTCAATGACCTCCATCCCTGCTGTGGGAGCTCTCACATGACGGAGCCAGGAAACCCAAGCTCTGGCCATACGAACTCTCGCCCTAGCCCATCAGCAGTATAAAAAAAATGCTGATCGCCATCGCGCCCACATTTCAACATGGCAATCTCATCTGGCTCGACCAAAGGCACTATCCTTCTCATCGACCATTGAAGAAATTAGACCATCATTGTCTTGGCCTGTTCCCTATTCTTCGAAGGGTCAATTAAGTTACCTATACCTTTCAACTGCCCCCCCCCCGCTGAAGATTCACCCCACCTTTCATGTCTCCCTTCTTAAAGAGGCCACGGGGGCTCCTCTCCCCCCCCCCGATCCTGAGCTATTGTGTCCTTCTGTGTCGAACCCCGAATATGAAGTTCGGGTGATCCTTGATTCCCGATACCGCAGGGGCAGTTTGTTTTACTTAATTGACTGGGTGGGATTTGGGCCTAAGGACTGGTCCTGGGAACCTGCTTTGCAGGTTTTGGCTTCTCGATTGGTGCACTTATTTCACCTTCGTCACCCTGGACGCCCTCAACCTTCTTGGGGCCTGGTTCGGGGGTTTCAGCGGAGGGGTACTGTCAGGGGGTGGCGCCTGCTGCGCCACGGATCCCCCCAAATCTTGAGTGCTCCTGCCAACCCCGTGGTGCCACCTGACGCGGCATCCCCAGACCCGCCTGCATCAACAGTTGCTGAAGCAACCAAATTGCTGGATGGCGATGTGCCCGCACTTCTTGGCGCAGCACAGAGTGTGGGGGCGGGGCCTGGGCCACTTCAGTGTTCTGCACGGCTTCGGGCACGGCAAGGAGTGGGGCCCCAGAAATAAAAAGCCAGCGCTGAGCTTCAGCCAGCGCCGGTAATCAGAGCGAGAAGCTGACCCCCCTTCTGAGAGCTAAGTGAATTTTTGTTTCATGTGAGTTCTTGATGTGCCTTGCTTGACTATTGTGCCTCCTGAGATTGTATGACCGTGAGTGCACCCTACCCTTCATTCCATCCTCTGGATTTACAAGTGAGGTGTGGCAGTGGGGTGGTGGGTGAGTGTTTGGGTGTCACATCCCCCCTTCCCTGTGGGACTCCTTCCCCCCTTTCTCTGAGAGTCCTAGTCTCCACCCTCCCTGTGTTCCATGGACCTTGCCCTATTTCCACACCAGTCGCACAATTCTTCCTCTCCCTTCCTCCTGGTGTAAGTGTGGGTGCGTGGGTTTGCTAGGGACTTTTGTGGACTTCGGTCTTTCTCCTTGCTCTGTGCCCTATGATGATAGGGGCCTAGTCTCTGCAAGACTGTATAGGCCCACACACTATCCTGACGGGCATTTATTCCAGTGCTGCATTGGTCATAGCAGGGGGAAGCAAGAATTGAGTGCGAGTATGTGGGTGACTGAGAGACCCCTTTTCCTTCCCGCCACTAACACCCCCTTGTTGGGAACTGGGCTTGTTCCTTAGTTCTGAGCAGCCCTTTAGAGGCAGAGCCCTAGGTTTCACTGGTTATGCTCTTCTTCCTTAAAGGCCTAGTTCTCACTGCCACTGTGCAGCCGGTAGGGCCGAGTGCTGTCCCAGATGCAGGTGGCAACTCGGGTGTCTAAAAACACCCTGAGAGAGAGTGGCATAACTGAATATCTGTCCCCATTCTGGTTTGTTACTAGTATTATACCAAGGTTTGTTTATTTTACATTGTCAAATAAGGACATCTGTCAGAAGATTCTACAGACTTTGAGTGTGAACCAACTTCCATTGAAGTCAATGGCTAAGCTCCCATTAACTTGTATGGAGCTGGATCGTGCTCTTTGACTCTTACTGATCCAAGAATGATCAAGTCAGACTTTAAATGATTTAGAAGCTTTATTAATGCATAGAATAAATGACTCTAATAGAATAAATGAAAGCTACAGTAAGAATAATAGAATACACTATAAAATCACTACAAAATATAAAGAATATGATGAAAACAGTTAAAACAATTGTCAAGCCCATTAATCTATAAAATATAGCATAGCTGACTAAATTTTCTTCAAAAGAGAATAATAGTTACACAAAGAAAGAATACAAGGATCTGTGAAATGGAATTAAGAGTTGCCCTCAACTGGCCAGGGTGAAGAGTATCACCCAGTTCCTTAGCTTAAGTACGTAGCTCCAAAATAAGAAAGAAAGAAGACTCATTTGCAAATGAGGATTTCTAAAGTGAACAAAGGAAGAACTAAGGCCGCTTTCAGACCTCCCCCCCTTGCACATATGCGGGAGGGAATGCACAGACAGGATATGTGCAGGGTTTGGCCGGTCTGACCCCCCCACGTGGCTTTGCTGGCAAACACACACAGTGATACAAAGCAGGATTTCCTGCTCTGTATCTCTGCAGGTGTTTGCCGGCAAAGCCACACCGGGGGTGGTGGCAGTGGTCTGAATATGCGCACGAGGGGGCGGGGGGAGGTCTGAAAGCAGCCTTAGTCCAAAGCAGGAGAACCAATGAAATGGCTGAAGCAACTGTTTTTGTTCCCATCTTTTGTCACAATTTTTTGGCCTCAGTATTCCATTTCATTGGTCAAGCCATTGCCAGCACAGGGGTTGTTCACAATAGTATAAAGTCTTGTTTTAGCTAGTAAGGCACCATTTGCACTTTCCACTTTCTAACCATAACTATGACCAGTGTACTTAGCCTTGAAAAGTTCTGGGGTATAATGTTTTCATTTTCTTAAGAATGTCTTTTTACTGCTTTCTGACTGAGGGAACTCAGGGGCACCCTTTCACCTAAGAAGTTTCTAGGTCTACACAGGAGGCCAGTTCTTTTAAGATGATTCAAGTATTAGTCAAAGGAAGTTACTACTCCCCTAACCATTAAAGCTTTCACTGAAATTAGCTGCTTCTTTGATGGGAGGGGAAGAAGCAGTTGACTCTGAGCTTTTGAGGGGCATACCTTTCAAAATGGCTGTTTGGATAAGAGGGAGGTGAGAGCAATTAAAACCACATTTTTCTTGCGAGTGGGATTGCTTGCTTAGAGATGTTTTCACTTTGGTGAGCCTTTGGGATAGGGTGGCATATAAATTTAAATAAATGAATATAGCTGTCTGATAAGCAGAGTTAATACACTGGATGACTAAGCATGTTTATAACTGTTCCATATTTTGGTACATGCTGCAACACTGAGAGGCTGTCTTAATGTAGCATCTTGATGACTAAACAAATGGACATCTTTGATATATTACACACTATAATGTACCTGATCTATTTCAAGCACTCCCCAATCCTTTCCCATCTCTAAGGCAACACTGCATGAATAAGCAATTTTGTATGTGTTCCATGTTTTTGATGCACTGTGTAAAGTGTCTGATCTAGTACAATTGCCCTAGCCTTAGGGAGCTGGCTACATGCATTTTATACAGTGCTGTACTGCTAGGAGGTTGACAAATCTCTGAGAAGTCCTGCCATAAGTGGGACAGACCCACTTTTGTGGGGGAAACCTGCAGTCCTGTCTAAGGTTGGCAATGCCCTACTTCTGGAGTCAGCCACCACCAAAACACCCAGGCACCCATTTGTATTAAGTACTATTCCACCCACATATGCACCATTAAAACCTGTGTGTGACTGACACTGGGGCACCCACACACATGCACCTCCAGGGCGCAGGTGCATCTGTCCAAGGCCACTGTCATGCGGCTGCAGATGGCTGATCTCAAGCCATTGGAGGCCCCACAACCAGTCCATTGCTGCTTCTACTGGAGCCACACTCCCTCCAGCTTGGGCATCCGCATGTGTATGTGGGTGCATCCACATGGGTGTGTGTACGAGACAGAGGGTGCAGTCCCATGAGCGGAGGTGCACCCAATTCCGCATACACCCTGTGGTAGGCAGTTGCAGTCACCATACTTTGGGTCAGTGGGGAGAGCAGAACACATAATCTGCCCTGTGGGCAGATTATAAATAAATAAAAATATCATCTGCCCCAGCCCAGTCCCACTCCCCTGGCCATGCACTATCCCAACCCCAGCCGTGACATGACCACACAGGAATGGGGCCCACCATTCAATGATGCTGGCAGACTCCACTGCAAAGCAGGGCTGCACGGGCCTAGCCACATGGGAGGCAACCTGTTAACCCACTTCGGGCAGCCTTATGCGACTTTGGGAAACATTACTCCGACATTACCTTTTTTTGGAGGATGCATTGCATAGTAGCTAGCTGCCTACCCCGCCAAGAGCCACTGCATCATGTGTGAACATTGCCCAAAGTAGGATAAAATTGTCCAATGTGGGATAATAGCTCATGTGGCTGCACCCAGAATGCATGCATATAACTGTAACTACATTCTGTTCTCCTTCCTTCATCTCCCCCCCACCCCCCATCTCTAAGCCCTAGGGCAGGGACCGTGTCTATTCAATTAGAGGGCATTCTCGGTGGCCGGGCCGCGCATTTGGAACTCCCTTCCGGAGGAAGCTCACCTGGCCCCAAGCCTATTGTCATTCCGGCAGTGTTGTAAAACAAACTGGCCGCTGGCCCGATCCTGGATCCTGGCCGGGACCATGATCCAGGATTCGCCAAATGTAACAGACATTACATTTGGTCCATCACGGATCACTAACCACGATTTTGGGTATGGTGTCGACACCATTCCCGGAATCGTGGTTAAAATGATTCCCACCGGAGGTTCACTAGGGTGAACCTCCGGTGGGAATCATTTACATGTTACGGGACTTTTGGTCACCACAGGGGTTTCACTGTGGTTGACCATGGTCCCGTAATGTCTGAAATTACCCACTGTTTCTGGCTCCGAGATGTCTGCTCCTTGTCCTCACCACATTTCCCTCCAAAAATTACATGCCAGGCTGTTCGGCAATAACAAAATCAATATGACTTTCGTTATTGTTATTGATTTCATTATTATTTTTTGTCTTTATTGTTATTTCAATAACAATAACAAAACCGACACATTTCATTTTTGTTATTGATATAACGAAAATTACATGCACACCCCTATGACTGCATACTAAACTCATTATGCTAAATGCTAATCCATATTCAGGTGAGTAGTTTCATAAAAAGTGAGTGGGAAAACTAGGATGAGTTAGCTACAATTTGAACCTCCAAATTTTCAAGCACAAGTAAGATTTTTTTGGCTGGAATCACAACAGTTGCAGCAAGGGACTCACACTAATTCCCAGCTTTGGATTGCTAGTGGTCTTGGCAGGTCTCAAACACTGGTAAACCTTTTTCTTTCTGCTCTATTAAGTACTTTCGCAAAAAGTTTAGTTCCCTGCGAGGGGTTTTTAAAAACAGATTGCAGTTTGGAATAAAGAAGTGAGTGAGGGAGCCACTCTCCACATGCTGAATGAAACCATCCAGCACCCTTAAAAAACAACTGGCGAGGTCAGAGCATTTCCAGTCTGAATCCTCCCTCCACTGGGTCAGAGTATGAAAGAAAGAAGTCTTGCCATAGTAGGAGCACAAGTGAGGCACTTGCCGGAGGTGGTCTCTCTTCAAATCCTCAAAAAGACTTTTCAACAGTCGAAAACAGGCTTTTCTATACACGGGGATGGGAGTAAATGTTTAAGTCTGTTAATAACCATTATGGTTAAAGTTCATTCACAGTTAACTTTTCTGTAGCAGCTTCAGGACACAGAACATAAGGCATTTTTAGACAAGGGTGTGTACGTGTTATTCTCAGGTTAAAACAACTCTCTTGATCCCCCTTGGTCATGCAAGATAGCAAGCATGCTTTTCAAACACACAGGGTGCAATCCTATGGCCTGCATCGGTTGCCCACAGATGCAGTGCTTCGCCAGACTGCAGGCACTCAGGCACACATATGTGCAACGCATGCAGCAAGCCACTCACACAAATGATGGAGGAGAGGGGTGGCCCAGAGCAGCACACCTCATAGCTCCATGACAAACAGCTGATGGGGGAGTGCAGGACGGAGCAGCATGCACTTTCCTCGGATGCTCCAACAAACAGCTGATGAGAGTGCACGCTGCTCTGAGTCCCCTTCCCCCATCAGCTGTTTGTCGGTGCAGATGGGGAAAGCAGGTGCTGCTCCAGATCCCCTCTCTAGGTTCAGCTGTTTGTCAGGGAGCTGGGGAGAGCACGTACTGCTCCGGGCCCCCAACCCCACCATAAACCTGCGGGACCTAAACATGCAAATCAGTAAAACCTTCCCTATTGAGTTTTTTATCCAGGAGTTTTTGTGCACATCTCCCAGGAGATGTGTTTAAACATGCAGGTAATTTGTTTGTTTACCTGTAATTGCCCAGGACTCTATCATGTCTAAAAACAGCCACAGTCTAGGGGACTTCTCAAAGAAAGATGGCCCACTGTACCTTACTCCTGCTTCATTTGAAATTGAGCTGAAGGAATGCATTTGCAGGAGAAGAAGGCTCCAAAGAATTATCTGCCCAGCAATAGTATGGCCATTGACTTCCCCAGCACTAAGATAGCAAGTGATATGCCCTCACTATCCTAAGGCATACGTACCTGCAGCACTTCGTTGTGGCAAATTCACAACAGGTTTTAGTGTTGCCGTGGTTGTACAAAATTTCCTTTTCGATATGAGAGAAAGAAATTCTCCAGACCTCTGAAAAACAAGAACGCACACCCATCTCAGTACCAGGCACGTCACATCAGTATAGACATCAATGATATTGTCCTAAATCTAAGAACACAAGAAGGTTCTTTAAATATTAAAAAGATAACTTATCAGAGCTGGTGAAAACCAAGAATTCAGATTTGTGGAAAAAACTGAAATTTCAAACTGAAATTTTAGAAATTTCAAACTGAAATTTTAGAAATTTAACCAAAATTTCCAATTTGGGTGGTGGTGAAACCTTGAAGCAAAAACACCCAATCTTTTTTACTCACCTTCTACACTATAGGGTGACAATGTTGAAGTGGTGGTGTGGATATTTTGAAACTTTTAGTGTATCAGCATGTTTTTTTTCATGGCTAATTTTACAGCTCTTGAAACTGAATTTTTCTTCTAAATTTCAATTCAGCTCATTAATTTTAAATCTGCTCTACATTTTAAAATGTTTCAAGTTAAGCTTGCTTGCATCTTTAAATAAGGAAATTAACTGAGGAGTCCTATTAAGTCAAATTATATGGGCATTACGAACATAAGTAGTGCCGTACTAGGTCAGACCAACAGTTCATTGAGTCTCCGAGGATGTACTTGGAGCAATGTAGGTGACTAATTGTGAATTAAATCATTGCCCATCCTGGCTAGTGAAAGCCAGCCTGGAGACATTGAGGCCATTGCTGACTGGGGTTGTCAATGCCTCCTTTTCAAGAAGGCAAAGTGCCAGACAGTCTGAACATTGTGGTCATCTGGCCCCTGCTTAAGAAACCATCTCTTGACGTTGACTCCCCTCCCATCTATCATCCCATCTCTAATCTCCCCTTTTTATATAAGGTTATTGAATGGGTGATCGCCTTGCAGCTTCAGGTGCATCTTGATGCTATCAGATTCTTGGACCCATGTCAGTCAGGTTTTCATCCTGGGTATGGCACTGAGACTGCACTTGTGGCCTTAGTTGATGATCTCCACTTGGAAATTGATAAGGGCAACTTTACCGTGTTGATTTTGTTAGAACATTTGACAGCTTTTGATACTGTTGATTATGGGGTGTTGCTGACATGTCTGTGTGACCTGGCAGAGGTTTGCGAAACTGCTCTTGAGTGGTTCCATTCATTCCTGTTGGGAGGTCCCAGGGGGTGGTGATTGGCCCAACCCTGACAGAAGGCAGGCCACCACATTCTCCACCATGAGGTGGCTTGGCCTCCCCTCATGTGTTCCCCTGTGGAGTTCCGCAGATTTCCATCTTATCTCTCCTCCTGTTCAATATGTATCTCAAGTCACTGGGGAAGAGTATATGGAAGTTTGGAGTGAAGTTACCATCAGCATGCTGGTGATACCCAACTCTATCTCTTTTTCATCCAGCCCAGGCCTTCCAGCTTGGTGCTCACCCAATGCCTGGCTGCTGTTGGGGACTGGATACAGGCCAGCTAATTGAAGTTGAATCTAGACAAGATTGAGGTGATGATGGCTGAGAGACAGACAGACCAGACCACACCAGTAATACGTTCCTTAGACGTGGGGCCAGGGAAATCATACTTCCACTTAACCAGAAATTTGAATTATACAAGGTCAACTTAAATGGATCCCAATTTAGTGTGATATGTGCGGAAAGAACGGGGGAAGGGAAGGAATGTTGAAGGTTTCACCATACGTCCTGAGAAAGAGCATCCAGTACATGTTCTTGGATATGCCAGGCCATGTTTAAACTAGAGAAGGGCAAAGGGGGCAGTTGCCTCAAGCCTTTTATATCTATCTAGTGTGTTACATTGTGGTGACTAGATCTCTCAGCTGCCTCGTTCACTTTCTTCTGATGACTCCATCAAGTATTTGCTATAGGTAGAAGATGAGTAGGGGACTCAGCATCTCTTTCTCAACCTTGAAGGAGGTAGCTGAGGAAGCCTTCCACCATGGCCAACCTCACTTGTTCTGCTCTGGGGAAATGAGCTTCTGGAGCATAAAGGATCTGCCTGCTAATAGGGAAACTACTCTAAAAGCAGGAAACTGCAGGAGAGCAGCAGGGAGGAGAGTGACCTTTTCCTGTGTGGGTAGGCAAAATCTATAAACAGTTCTGTGGATATGACACGGATGCCACAATAGTGAGAGCAGGTCCAGGAAGCCTGCCAAACTCTGGAACCAATTTCAGTTCTGAATTTAGTGAATCCTTCCCAAAGGAAAACAGCATTCTATAGGAATGTAAGATTACTGCAACCTTCATCTCAGGATCAGCACTTTAATGGGGAATGCTAATACAAGGCTTATAAAGAGAGAACGGCTCACCTTTATCTTCTTGTTCACGAGGCTGCTTAGCAACAAAAATACAAGACTTGTTTCTATGGTGCTTGGTTTTCTTCCCCAGCCACTTTTCAACATCCTTCCCTTCTTGGCATGAACTGGGCCATGGTCTTGCTAATTCCAAAGCAGGAACCAGATCTATAGACATGACCATACCACCTTTGTCATCTGTCAGCTCAACAGTCACCGCTGGGCTGCTCGGTTTCTTCCTGTTCATCTTCATCTTCCACGCTGGGAAAGGCACTTGGGATTCAAACAGGGAATTAGACTGTATGGCTTCCAAACAAATAAGGCAAATCTGGATTATCTGGGCTCTCACTAGCTCATTATAATGAAACCCTGCCTCATTGCTGAAAAGCCATTTTATTATCTATTATTCATTCAAATGAAAATTCCCACCAAAAGGAATACATAGACTAGGGATATTTTTAGACTTGACACCCTTGCCCGTTGCCACGTTTACCCCAGCGTGGCCATGGGCCGGGATGTCACATCTGCTTCAGACCTTCCAGATGTTCACCATGTGCCAGGGCAGACGTTACCCTGGACCATGGCAGGGCTACCACAGGATGTGCGCTGGGTTCTTGGCCAGCGCACATCCTGTAGTAAGCCCTGTCACAGTCTGGGGTAAGTGTGCCCGGACTATGGTAGAGCGAGCCACCACATTTGATGGCCCGCTCCACCTTAACCTGGCCCATGGCGGGAGTAGCTCTGGGTGGGCATGGCAGCATCATAGATGGCCACACCCACACATCATGAAGGAGGCGGGGCTGCACTGAGGAATGTGGGGGGTAGGACCATGCCGTCCACACATCCCCACCCTCTCCCCACCCATTCCCCAACTCCGGCTGCTTGAACGTTTGTTCAGCAGCGGGGACCCCTGCTTGGGTAAGGACTCTTACTCTGCGGTGGGTTTAAGTAAGGTGACTCACTGAGCTGTCACTTTTAAAAATACCCTAAGAGAACAACATTGTGGCAGGGGGCTATGGTCAGTCTGCACAGGAGCCAGGTCAGAGTGAACGAGCAGTTAGGCCACACCTGGCTCTGACCCAAAATGGCTCCAAATAAGTATGATAAAGCCTTTAGAAAGATTAAAACCACCAAGGTGGAGCTTAACAAAAATCCAGAACCTAAGTGTCTCAGGGAAGGGGATTGCCAGAGACAACCCTGGCCTGACCCAGCTTCGTGCATGCATGTGTGTATGTGTGTGGATGCAGGGAGTGATGTGTGACTGGCTACTCAACAGCAGATATCCATGACTGACAGCCATGGCAACCCCCCATGCTGGGGCCAGGTTCGCACAGAAACAGACACACAAGCCCGGTTTCACCCACAATGGCCTACCTTGGTAGCCCTTGAGCCTGGACTGTGGGCCTGATTCCTTCCAGGCCCGCCGCCTACCCTGCCTACCCTGTATCAGACCCACATCTGGCAGCCTGGAAACAGACACAGATGTGTGGTGCGCCGAACTGGGCCTGCATCAGGTCTATCAATACCCAGAGACTGAGGCCTGAGCATGGAAAGCACAGGACTGCAATGTGTTGGTGAGGACATTGTAAATAAACTATGAGAGAACGTGGGACATTGCATCTGCTTATGAGGAAGGTAGAATTGGGTGGTCCTGAACATGCAAGTACTTGCTGCAGGGAGGCACCCTCCTACATACATCGTTCCCCTGAATGACAGAGATCTGTATGAGTCAGGTCTAGCTTCACAATGTCACATGAACAGGTTTATGTAGCACAGTGATTTTTAGTTCTCTGCTAATCTCCGGGGATTTAGGTTTAGCCAGTGGCATACATGAATATGTGGTAGACTAAACTAAGCCTTCATTGCAGTGCATCACTGCATTCTAGAATAACTGGCAGTTGCTTCCCAAGAACCGGAGGTACCACCAAACTTGTACCTCAGTACAACCTTCCTAGCAGGGGTGTGCAATTCGTTTTCATTTTGTTTAGTCATTAAAATGAATGAAGCCTGGTTCATTTTAGTAACTAGCAAACAAATACAAGTGAACGAGGAAATGAATGAAAATGAAAAGAAAAAAATTTAAAATAAAAACAAATGAGAAAACGCGGAAACAAAAATTAATGAGCTCCCTTATGCACATGCCTGCTGCTCCTCTGCCTGCCTATTGCTCCAGCTGCTATTGCCCGAACGTGCTCTCATATATCTCCTGCACCCCCTGGAGTGATCTCTGAAAGTTGACACCCTGCAACACTTTAGGGTACCTGCCTATGCCAAAGCCAGTGCCTCCTGCCTCTCTGCCCTTCTGCCCCTGCTGCTGACAGTCTGTGTGATGATTGTGTCTGTCTCCCCTAGGTCATTCTCTGCAAGCTGGAGCCCAACATACTTTGGACAGCATGCTAATCCCTGCTACTTCTCAGTGCCCACCTGCTTCTTGCTAGTCTTTGTCTGATGGTCTGCCTCCTGGATGCATTCTGTGCCACTTGAAGCTTTGGGTGAAAACAGACATGACACTGTTCACCTTAACATTTCTTATGCATGTTGCAGGGCTGCGTAGGGCACCAATACAGTCCTGCAACATGCATAAGAAATGTTAAAGTGGTGTTAAAGTGGAGTTAGCATCATGTCTGTTTTCACCCCTTGTCAGACTTGGGGCACCACTGCCTCCTCCTATACTAGTCCCTGCATCTAGAGTGCCTGATACCCACTGCCTGCCAGGGTCTACTCTAACCTCTACTTACCTGCTGTCAGTCTGTCTCTGATATTCACCACCACCACCACTATGCATGTTTGGGGGAAAGGAAAGTGTCATAGAAAGACAGTAAAAACACTGCTGAAAGGCATGGAAACCCTGTCAACTGATTCCCATTGATTTCAATGGGAAACAAATGTAAAATGAAACCATGAGATTTAAACAAAGCAAAACAAAAAAAACCAAATGATTTTTTTGGAAATGAAAATGAAAGGGGAAATGAAACAAATGTAATCTCTTTTACACACCTCTACTCCCTAGCCCCGGTGTCACCCCAGAGCTGTGTAAGCATCATGAACTGTACATGTGTGAGAACTGTGTAAGCCTGCAGCTTCCTGGGCTCTTACTGACTTACTCTCTCCTATGCTGCTGGTGACAGGACCTTGTCTACCTCAGAATATAAACATCTCAAAAAGTGAATCAGCAAGGCTTTGCTGGCTTTGGCCTGGCTGCTTTGCCCTGTGTCTCCGCTCTCTTGGTCTCCAGTCCCTGCTTTGTCCTCAGTTGCACCTTGTTGACTCCATAGAACCAATCCTTGCTCAGGCATCTTGAGTGTTTTCAGACGTGACGGGGCGGCTTTGCCCTGTCACGGAAACAACCCTGAGATTCCCCGCTGGGATCACTCCGGCACAGCCAACAGATGTGCCGGGGGATCCCGGCGGGAAATCGGGGAGGGGGCAGGGTGGCGCGGTGCAATGCATGGCCCTCCCCCTCCACGCTCCCTCGCCACCCACCCTCTGGGGAGATGGGCAGGAGCCGCAGGCAATGCGGCCGCAGCGCCCGCCCGAAATGACCACGGTCCGGAATCCCAGCGGGGATTCTGGGCCGTGATCTTCATCCAGACATGACGGGCCCCTTCATCCCCGCCGGGAATCACCTTCACCATGCGATCGGTACCTGTCCCACGGATTCAGCCGATGGCATGGTGAATGTGATTCCCGGCAGGGATTGAGCATGGTAAACATCTGGGGGAAACTTCCGGTTCCCCAACAGATGTTACGGGACCATTCTCCACCACAGGGTATTGACTGTGGTTGAGCGTGATCTCGTAACGTCTGAAAATACCCCTTGATTCTGGCTCTGCTGACCCCGGTTCATGTTGTCTCTAGCCTCCAACCCTTGCCTTTCAACCCATTCTAGCCTTGTAACTACATTCCTGGATTCCTCTGAGGCTTGTTGATAAATACAGATGGATTTGACTGGTGGCTGACCCTGACTCAGCTCTGAACCATGCTTCTTGGTTACCCCTAAGATTGTGGGCTCTGGTGGCTACTGGTGAGATGAACAATCTCAGGCCAGCTCCTTGCAAAAAGAAACTAAGGACCAAAAAGAGAATGTTGTGTGTTAAGACTGAAGGCACCAGCAATCCTGTGTGGGGGAGAACTCCGCGTTTATACAGTAACAGGAGACTACACTGTAAATAGGGCTTACAGGAAATTAGCAGATCTATAGGGATGTGCACAGTAACTCTTTTTTTGTTGTTATGCATTTCATTTTTGTTATTAAATTGTCACTCATTTTTGTTATATTTTGTTGTTCTTTGTTTCATTTTCGTTTTTACTTTGTTTTTTATTTGTATCAGTATCAATAGGAAACACATTTTTGGCTGTAACATTTGTATTTATTATTTTATTCTGATTATAATTGGCATGGTTGTACCCCCAACAGAGGACATTATGTGTGCCACATGTCAGAAAGATTATATAGGGATCCAATTTTATAAGCAGTTGAAATTTGTTATTTTTCAAAGTTCTGTGTACACATTCCTGGATGTAATATCTTTGTTTTCCATCTGATTTACATTAAACCTGGCAAGATTATACCCCTCAACAAGGGTACTATCTATGTCAAATTTCATAAGTATTTCATAAAGGGTCCTGATGTTATAAGTGATTTATTTGTAAATACACTTCTGACTGTAATGTCTTTGTATTCCAGTCTGTTTACATGAAATTTGGCAGATATTCCGGATCATCTCTGAAAAATGTAAGAAAGATCTAATAAAGGGAACCAAAGTTATAAGCCTGCACATGATCTGGAGAGTATGAGCCTATGCCAGGGATTCTCTTATATTTGTCACTGTGGTACAAGATGTGCTTGTGATGCCAATTGGTCAACAGAAATGTCACCCATATATCATTCTCTTCTGTGACCACCCCAACCTCTCTCTCACACTTTTTACTGGGAAGTTGGAAGCATCTTCTTAGGAAAGAGTCAATAAGGGATTCTCTTTGTCCTCTGTCACAGTGCTGCAGGATGTAAATGTGATGATAATTGACCAGTCTGGATTTGTGAACCATGTCTCCTGATTTATGGGATGATTCCCCTTGCCCTCTGCCTTGCTGCCTGAAGTCCCAGTTATGTCCCTTCTATGCCTGCCTCAGAACCACCCAGAACTGGTCCTTGAAAGCTGGAAGCATGCAGTAAGAGAGGCAATCACATCTCTGTCCCAGCCAGGGTGTCTTTGAAATATAAAACCAATTGGACAGAGGATATATCTCTCATCTATGCTGTTTGTCACAGGCTTCAGTGTGGACAGGAAACCCGGGTGCATGGGGGTGTCTGTCAACTTGCAGAGAACGCCCCAGGAGGGGGGCAGGAGGATTTGGGGGAGAACTCCAGGCTCATGGGGATTAGATTTACGTAGTTTGCTGACATTCTGGTGAAGTTGCAAAACCTGGCTGTTCGCCCAGGTCTTTGGGGAGGGCGGGGGAGGGGGAGGGGTTTTTAGCTCCCCCACCTTACTTATTATTTATTTATTATATATTTATTATATTTCAGCCCTGTTTTAATATTAATTGTTGGATGTTTTAAATTGTTTTTATTGTGTTTTTATGTTGGAAGCCGCCCCGGGCTGCTTTAGCAGGAGGGGTGGCATAAAAATCGATTAAATAAATAAATAAATAATTTTTTAAAAAAATAATAATAATAAAAAAATAAAAAAATAAAATATTTTTCCAGTGAGCTCTGACACACACACACACACACACAAACACACAAAGCCTTCCAGAAAAGTCTGAGTAAATGTTTTGACCAAAGCCATAACTAACCACAGACAAAGAGCAGGCCCAAAGAACAGCAACTTATATCTACCCTCTATGCCAGCCATGAAGCCACCACCGATTCTTCCACCTGTAAAGGTGGAAGTATGCAGTAATTGGCCAGTGAATGTGTCTGTCAGTCTGTTGGGCTGCTCCCCACCCTTCTAAAGTCCTCTCCCCCCTGCCATGCCTGTCTCTGAATGCCACTGCATGTGCAATTTACCTGAATAATGAAAGTCTTCAAAAGGGAAACTTCAATTGCTTATAAAATGTGGACCCTTATCAAACCTTAATTCAGTTTGGCAGAGATGATCCTGAAGGACTGTGATACAAGCCTTCCAAATTTCATGTAAAATGGATAAATTAAAAAATGCTAAAGCTAGTAATGCATTTACAAGTAAATTGCTTATACCATAATAACCTTTTATGCAATTATTCTGAAAGTTTTCAGACATAGTACTCTTAAGGAGGGGTACAGCCTAGCCAATTTTCATTCAAATAAGATGGGAGACAAAGATGATATAGCCAGGAATGTGTATGCAAATTTTGTAAAATAAAGACTTTCAACTGCTTATATAATTGTGTTCCTTTATCTAATATCTCTGAATTTTGGCACACAGAATGCCCTTCATTGGGAGTATAACACTGCCAAGTTTCACCAAAATAATATTTGAAACAAAAAGTTTAAAGCTGAAAATGTGTTTCTCCGGTTTTTCCTATTAATTCACAACACTATGTTTTTTTTCATTTTTTCATTATGATGTTCATTTTTTTCATTGTTCAATAATGAAAATGAAAAAATCCATATATTTTTTTTGTTATTATAATAACAAAAATGAAATGCGCACATTCAGAGCTATGGTTGGGAGGAGGCAGGACTAGAAAAGCTGAGGCTGTTTAGCTTACGAATGAAGTATATTAGCTGAGTTGCCTGCAGGGCGTATACACCATGCTTGACTCCAAGCAGTGCTCTCTACTGCCCATCACATTCATTCACAGCCAAAGGCACTGAGGGGGAACTCCAAAGGGGTGTGGTTGCATTCCCTGGCTGGCTCCTGCCTGGCCCCATCCCTTCCGAGTGTTGCAATGTCATGATGCTTACAAAAGTGTTGTGGTCACACTCCAAAAGAGATGGAGAAAAGCAGATGTCCTACCTCCTCCTCCTCCTCCCAATGTAGTTCTAGCAGAATCTTTGTTCACAGTCCTATAGCTTTATTTATTTTGGAAGCTCTCATGCCCTTTTCTATGCAGAGAAAAGGGGTGACACGAGATGCCTCAGACAGGCAATGACAAAACCACTTTTCCCACCTTCATAGTGTGAGGAGATGAAGTTACTGACATGTTTCCTGAACTCCTCCATGACTTTCCTGGGAGACACAGTACTCCAATCTTCTAGCAGGAAAGGCATGGGGAAGCTACGGGACTTCCTTGACAAAGTAATTTTGTAGTACTGTCCATCTGACTCTTTGGCTTCTTCGTATTTGACATCGTTTGGAAGTGGCACCATCAGGATCACATCAAACTCATCGGGGTGAAAAATCTGTAGGAAACATTAGATCATTAGGAGGTGCTATCAAGTTACTGGCCAAAGAGTAGTAATTCCTAGGGATGGGCGAACGTGGTTCGGAAGTTCGGAGTTCGGACCGAAATCGGTCTGTTCGGTTGACTGAACCGAACTTCCGAACCAAACTCGAATTTCAAACCAAACCGAATTTCCGAATTCCGTTCTTTTCGCCCATCCCTAGTGGCAGCACACACCAAAAAACCTGGTTTTGAATGGCCGAACTTGGTTCGAAAGTTTGGAATTCGACCGAACTTGGTCTGTTCGGTCGACTGAACTGAACTTCCAAACCAAACTCGAATTTCAAACCGAACTGAACCGAACCAAATTTCCGAACTCCGTTCTGTTTGCCCATCCCTAGTAATTCCAGACAGGTCAGAATCTTGGCCTTCTTCCCACCCACCCCTTCTGACATAGCCCATGGAGCTGAATCCTGTTATAACTGCCTATATTCGCAAATCAATTTCATTAATTCATTTACTGAAAAAACCAAATTTGAATTTGAAGCTCCTGCAAAATTTGCCACTTTCTTTTCTTCATTTCTCAGGACTTCATTACTAAATTATTCAGTACTTCATGTGACAAAGGCTAACCAATCAATGATTTGCAATTTTTTAAAAGAACATCCAAATAACAAACGAACAAACAGCGAACAAATGAAAAATGAACAAAGAAAATTCGACAAACAAACTTTCTGAACTCAAACAAAATCCAAGGCATAGTTTGCTGCTTCCCTCTCCAAGGGATTCCTTGCTTCACAATCCTCACTAACATCCCCTCTTCCCTCCTGCACATATGTTCTTCCACCAACACTGTGCGCATGCACACACACCCCTCATTAACATACATACAGACTTTCTTCCCCACTCAGTACACATTCACACCTTCTACTGGGACACCCCTCCAGGACCACCTCCTAACACATACATCCTTCACTATTATAAACACCCCCTCCCATTATTCCCCCTACATGACAAACACACAAATGTGTAACCACGTTCCCTCACTGCCACATACATCTCTCACCCACTTCTCTCATTCCATACATAAAAACCTGTGCAATTCCCCATACATCCCTTATGCTTCCTCCGCTCCTGAACTTGACATATGCCATGGGTCAGCAGGGCAGCTTCACCAGCTCTTCTCAATACCCCCACATTCCCAGGGGCAAGGGGTGACACTTTGGGGAAGGACCTGACCCGTGGCACCTTTTTATTTATTTATTTATTTATTAAGCACTGCCCTTACCAATAACAATAATACATTTATTATTTATTATTATTATTAGTAGTAGTAGTATTATTAGTATTAGTATTATTATTAACACACACACCCCCAAAAAAATGACACTTGGAGTGCTTTACAGCATAACAACAATATAAAATATGGTCAGAATAAAAATCCAGTTTAAAAAAATTAAAAGGAGATGGTAAAGGAAAAGACACATAAAAAGAAACCAGCGGTAGATCCTAAAAGCACATGGAAAATAAGTCTTCAGGTGCTTTTTAAAGGTGAGGAGGGAGGAACTAAGCTGGACATCTGGAGGGAGGGAGTTCTACAGTGAGGGCCCCACCACAGCAAGGGCCCGATCGCCTGCTGACTTAAGACATGATGGTGGGATTCCCCAAACAGCGGACAGTTTCTGAGCACAGATATCCATCAGTGTGATGTTCCAAGAGCAGATCCGAATACGTCCAGGGCCTATACCATTCAGGGCCTTAACCAGCCGTGCAGTCTTAAACTCAATCTGCCATTCCACAAGCAGCCAATGCAGACAACACATGGTGGGCAAGTTTATTATGATCACAACTGCCCAAACCAGTAAGCAACCACCATGCCACATTTACACAAAAAAGCTGCAAATGATGGAGAAGCACTGCAGGCAGCCCATGGAAGAGGGAATTACAAAGATCAAGCCTTTTGGTCACCAGGGCATGGGTCACTGGCAAGTTCAGCCTGGAATAGATAAGGGTCTAGTTGGTTGAAAACACCCAAGTTCTTTACCTGGGTCACCACCTCTACCTGGACCCCATCAACATGCAGGAGCCCAAAGGAGGAGAGGACATACCAGCTGCCCCTCCCCACCAAGCATCACCTCAATCTTTCCCAGACTGAGCACAAGGTAGCTCAGATGCATCCAACTTGCTATCTTGTGCAGACATTCCTCCAAAGGAGAGGTGGCAGGGCTCACGGGGAAAGAGATTTTGGGTGCTTTTAGACAAGCACTTCCCCACCTACTACCTTCCCACCCATTATACATGTTGCAGGGCACTTGTAGGGCACTACTGCAGCCCTGCAACATGTAGTGACTGGATGGTGGGTAGGCAGTGGGTGGGGGGGTGCTTGTCTAAAAGCACCCATAAATTGTGTATCATCACTGTACTGATGAGAGTCAAACCCGTGCTTGGTCATAACGTCCATGAAGGGTTGCATGTATACACTGAACAACATGGGTGAAAGAATCAAGTTTTGAGGAATGTCACATTTCAAGTCTCTCAGGGATGACACAGAACCATCTGTCACCACTGACTGATTCCGCTCCTCCATGAATGACTGAAACCACTGACCAACAACTCCTGTCACACCAGTGATGTCCCTTAGCCACCAAAGCAGCAACACATGGTCAGTCATATCAAAAGCTGCAGTAAGGTCCAACATGACCAAACTGGTCATCTGTCCTCGATCTAAAATAATCAGCAAATCATTCATTATCCTGACAACAAGTGCGATCTCCAGACTGTAGGAAGGTTGGAACCCAGACAGGAATTTTCTCAAGATTTTATTGGAGTTCAAATGCCTCTGCAGCTTTATTGCCATAGCCTTCTCAATCATGCCCCACCCCCACGTACCCAAAAAGGTAGATTGGAGACAGGGTGATAACTGGCAAGCATGTAATGTCAAGAGTTGATTTCTTGAGGAGGGGATGAACCTCTGCACATTTAAGTTGGGCAGCACCTCCAATCCATAAAGGAGGCATTAACAATGGAAAAGTGCACACGTGCACAAAATGGCTGGCGAACCATTCTGCACATGTGCGCCTTTTCCAAAATGGCGCTGGCAACATCAGCACCATTTTAGAAAAGCACAGTCAGTTTGTACATGAGCAGACCGGCTGCTCTTTTCTAGGGATGGGCGAACGCGGTTTGGATGTTCGGAGTTTGGACCGAACTCGGTGTGTTCAGACGTCTGAACTGAATGTCCAAACTGAGCTCTTGAATGACCGAACAGTTTGGTCGTGTTTGGATGAGTTTGGGGGCGGGAAAAACATCTTTTCAGGGCCAAAAATTCGGTTTTGGTTTCATTTCGGTTTCGGTATCGATAGCGCTATTTTTGAATGTTCGGCCAAGTTCGGCCAAAACGAACTCGGCTGAACCGAACCATCGAACCCGAACTTGGGTTTCGAACCGAATGACCGAACATCTGAACATCCGAACCGCATTCTGTTCACCCATCCCTACCCTTTTCCAAAATGGCAACAATGCAGCTGGCACCATTTTGGAAAAGGGTGCACATACGCAGGATGGCCCCAGCATTCATTTAAAAAAAATAATTTAAAAAAATTAAATGAAAATGGATGAAAGGAAATAACAATTGTTTGCTTGTACATCAGTTTCCATAAAATTAGTTACAAACATGAATGGGGCTTCATTTGTTTTCATAACTAATAGAAAATGCAAACCCCTAACACTTGAACTTAATCTTAAAAAGTTTTCAGAATGGGACTATACAGCCTGTGTTATTGCAGGAGATAAGAAAAGATGCTCATAATGGTACTTGCTGGCCTTCAGATTTATTAAACTATGAAAACAGGATATAACAAGAGCAGAGTTTGGGTCTAATAAGTTAAAAGGTGGTCAACACAGGTTCTTTTAGATAAAATATCAAGTCAACCACTGACTTGGGTTAGTCTTGCCAGATGGTAATGAGGCTCCAGTTCGTAATGGCATTAGGTAAGTGTGTAAAGTGTGATACTCACTTTCAAATGCTCATAGTAGCTCCCTGAATTCAACTTATTCACCTCTTTAAAGTAAGGTCTCTCTGGACATTCCTTCAGGTATTTAATAAATGGACCAACAAAATTATTAATAATTCTGGCAGCCGTTTTCTTCTGATCCGCTTTCAATGAGACAGTTTTCTCCCTTTTTTCAATGCAGGCTGTGACATCTTTACTTGACTTGAAAACTGCTCCTGCCCTATCCAGGCTATCATTCAAATCGCCAAAGGCAGATCTGGAATTGGGTTTTCTAGGAGGACCTTAAAGGGAAGATAGAAACAAAAGTCGAAGATTCACAATATTTCTAGTCAAAATATTTGTTCTGAGGTGCAGTGTAACCTCATCCCCACTGACCTCAGAGGAAGTGGGGGTGTAGACTGTCAAGACCAGAGCAGTCTGCTGTTATTATTATTATTATTAAACATTTATAAAGCGCCAGTTGCAACCTGGCGCTGTACAGAACATACAATCAGATGCGGTCCCTGCCTGTGGCTTACAATCTAAAAGACAAGGAGGGGGAGACA
>QEPC01014310.1:804771-829649 GCA_003113815.1 Sphenodon punctatus | reverse complement strand
GCCCTGCTCACCTGGAGGGGATGAGCGCTGCAATGGCTGCTGGGGGCTTCTGGGGGCGGGCGTGCACCTTTGGCTTGTGGTTGTGGGGTGGAGCCCTGCTCACCTGGAGGGGATGAGCGCTGCAATGGCTACTGGGGGCTTCTGGGGGCGGGCGTGCACCTTTGGCTTGTGGCTGTGGGGTGGAGCCCTGCTCACCTGGAGGGGATGATATGTCATGCTGTGGGGGAAATCAAGGGTGGAGGGGGTGATATATCGTGGGAGAGGCAGGGGTCCCAACCTGCGAGGGTGGGGGAGCCCAAAGAGAGTTCAGCAGGGGGCCCTACCTTGCTTCTCCTAAAGCCTGTTGCTGCCATAGCCACCTGCCTAGGCTGCCTCTCGTAGCTCCCTCCAGGGTCTGTCAGTTGCAGCCCCAGTGGCTGGCTCAGTAGAGTCCCATCTGGGGCCAGACTGGGCTGAGGCTGCTTTTAAACGAGGGCGCGCTGAAGCGCCTCCCAAACGCCGCATTAAAGGAAAGCCGCCGGAAGTGACGTTCTCCCCGTTGCCGGCGGCGGCGGCGGCTGGAGACACGGGGCTTTGCAGTGGCGCATTCTTAAGCCAGATAAGAATTCTTAAGATAACTCTTAAGAATGCGCCACTGCAAAGCCCCGTGTCTCCAGCCGCCGCCACTGGCAACGGGGAGAACGTCACTTCCGGCGGCTTTCCTTTAATGCGGCGTTTGAGAGGTGCTTCAGCGCGCCCTCGTTTAAAAGCAGCCTTAGTCTCCCCTGTTCCATACCTGCTTCCCTGATCTCCATCATGAGGTTCCACCATTCAGTTCCCACCTGGGCAGTGTGTGGCTGGGAGCATCAAGTTTTTTCTTGGTTCTGTGGCTGTAGTTTTTAAGCTGTTGATGCCTCCAAACTGTACAGGCATGTGCTTTTTAGCCTGCTGGGGCCTAGCCAAGTCCACCTAACCCCCTTGCCCTGAAAACTGTCACATGTAGAGGTGGAGATGGAGGCGATTGGGCACCTGATTGTTGCTGGGACGTAAAAGAGACCCTCTGCAGCTGGCAGTGATGGGCCTTCTGCAGATCACGGACTCCAAGGGCCTGGGCTCATTTGCATCCCATTGCACCCTTATCCCTATGCTACTAGTCCTCTGAAGCACCTAGATAATCAAGTTTATCTACAGTGAAACCATTTGGGACATATCACTAGGGATTCTTGTTTCAAAAAGAAATGTTGAAGCAGATAATAAATGAGGGCTTTGGATCCAAGTGAGATCATCAGCCCATTATCCTCTTAGGGTACACAGCTGCAGGGAGGGCAGACAGAAAAAATTGAAAGGAAAGTTCTAACAGGCGTCAGGAAAGGCGGCAAGGAAAGGTGGGTTTTGAGGAGGGATTTGAAGGTGTGGAGGGAGGGGGCAAGGTGGATGTGGGTAGGGAGAGAGTTTCGCGCATGGGGGGCAGCAAGGGAGAAGGGCAAAGGCAGTTAGGGGAGCATGGGAGACGAGGGAGAGTGAGGGAGGGGACAGAGGAGGAGCGGAGAGTGTGTGCAGGAGTGTGTAAGGAGAGTAGGGCTGAGAGGTAAGGGGGAGCCAGGTTGTGAAGGGATTTATAAGTGAATATCAGGAGTTTGTGAAGGATGTGTTTGGGAAGAGGGAACCAGTGAAGAGAGGAGAGGAGACGTGGTCGAAGCGACGGGCTGAGTGGATGACCCTAGCAGTGGAGTTTTGGATGGAGACAAGGAGGGACAGGTGAGAGCAGGGGAGGCCAGTAAGGAGGAGGTTGCAGTAGTCATGGCGAGAGTTGACCATGGCATGAACAAGGGTTTTGGCTGAGAAGACGGAGAGAAAAGGGCGAATCCGAGCAATGTTGTGGAGGGCGAAGCAACAGGACTTGGCAACAGAGTCAATGTAAGGTTTAAAGGAAAGATGAGTATCGAAGATGAAGCCCAAGCTACGGTCTTGGGGAACGGGGTGGATGGTGACCCCATCAATAAGGATGGACAGGGAAGAGGGAGAGGAAGGGTAGGGAGGAAATATAAGGAGCTCAGTCTTAGCCATGTTGAGCTTGAGCTGATGTTGGGACACCCAGGCGGAGATATCAGAGAGACAGTTGATAAGGTGAGCCTGGAAAGAGGGGGAGAAAGAGGGGATGGAGCGATAGAGTTGAGTGCCATCAGCATAGAGATGATATTTTAAGTTGTGGGAGGCAATGAGTTTGCCAAGGGACAGGGTGTAGATAGAGAAGAGGAGAGGGCACAGGACAGAGCCTTAGGGAACCCCAACCAAGATGGGGGGGGGGAGGAAGAGTTGGAGTTGGGAAGAGACACATTAAAGGAGTGATCAGAGAGGTAGGAGGAGAACCAGTCAAGGACAAAGTCACAGAAACCTAGGGAGCAAAGAGAGTCCAGTAGGAGTGGATGGTTGACAGTGTCAAAGGCAGCAGAGAGGTCAGGAGGACAAGAATGGAGTAAAGATGCCTAGATTTAGTGACAAGTAGATCATTGGTGATCTTAGCAAGGGCAGTTTCAGTGGAGTGAAGGGGGCGGAAGTCAGATTGGAGAGGGTCCAGGGAGGAGTTGGCAGAGAGGAGATCCAGGCAGCAGGAGTAGACAAGACGTTCCAGAAGCTTAGAGGCAAAGGGAAGGAGTTAGACAAGGCAGGAGCTACAGGGGTCAGTAAGGTTGAAGGTGGACTTTTTGAAAATAGGGGCCGCAAGAAGTGTAGCTATTTCTCTCCATCAAATGTCAGAGGATATGCAAATTTTAAGCCTTATGTGTTTCAAAATGAGCTTTCACTACAAGTTACTATTCAAAAGTGAGGGACCAACCTGCAGGTTCATTTTTTGATTTCGAAGATCGAGTCCTGTTTGGTTCTGGGCGAGGCTTGGTGTGCTGTTCTGAGCAGACTGAAACCTGCGGTGCGCTCTGCTTTCTTCTTAGTTCCAGGAGTGCAAATTCTTCAAAAAGACTACAAAGAGTTGTAGCTCCTCTCTCCTCAATGTCCGGGATCCTTTTGCCTCTGACACTGTCAGCCTTTTTCTGAGAGGCATCTCCCTGCTCGGTTGTTGCACAAGGAAGAAGGCTTTTTTTTTTAGTTGGTTTAGGCATTTTATGGATGCTCCCTAAAAGTTTTCAGACAGCTTTTGGTTGTCATCAGCTCCAACTGAAAGGACAGTCACACTGTTTATTAGTACTTTAACAAGCAAATGTTAACTCATTCCAGAACCGTAAGAGCCTCCTTTGCTGTTTTTCTACATATCTCAGTCTTCCCACCCTCCCTCCACTGATATACATGTCATTTGAGGGTGCTGCCCCGACTTTTCCACATTTTCTCCTCCATAATTCTCATAGAAAGAAACAATGGAGATATTTATGCTGCACCACTGATAACCACTCACAGTGCAAACATAAAACCTCCCCAGCCTTACCTTTCATTAGCTGGCAAATAGCTGTGTCTGACTGGCACTGAACAAGTACAGTCTCGTGTATCGGCTTTCATCCCTCTGTATGCGCACACATCTAAGTGCATCATGACAGGATTTCTTTTCCACACCCTCTTCCTGGTCTATCTTCCTTGGCCCCACCCAGCAATTACTGCAGTTTCCGCAATTTTTTTGGCTTCATGGAGAAACGAAAGTGCTAGTAAGTGTCTGCAAGCTGATGCCACCTGAGAGTAGTTTCTGGAGCAACACAGCTTTCTTGGTATCCCTTTTCTCAGGGATTGTTTTATCTTTCATTTTTTTCCCCTGGTCAACCCAAACCAAACACCACATTCCTGTTTCAGTTAATTCCTCTAATCAGGCTTAGTCAGCCAGTCAAATAAATCAAAAGTCCTTCTCCTGGAGACAGTGGCGGAAAAGGGGGCTGTGGGGTCCCAGTGACTTCTGATTCACTTCCCGAGGCCACACATGTGTGCAGGCTCTTGTAAGTGAACCAGAAGGTTAGTCCAGTGACTCCTGATTTGCATTCAAGGGCCTGTGCACATGTGAATAGTTCCCCTAGAGGCCCCCACATATGTACATGCCTTTGAAAACAAACCAGAATTGGTTGGACCAAACTTTCTGTTTGCTTCTGGGAGCTGGTCCGCATGCACAGAGGTCCTCCGAGTGCCCAAGGTGGCTGGATTGGGCTACAACAGCCACAGGTCAACCCTCAGATGGCCGGAGGCCACTGTCTCCTCCTGAACTCAGAGGTAAGCCCTCCTCCTGTCTGTGCCCCTCCCACTGCCCCACCTCTGCAGGGTTATTCACATAATGCATATTAGCTGACAGTTACGAAATCAACTATTCGTTTCAGCTCTAATTATGAGTGAAAATGTCATTATTTGGTAACCTTTCTTGTCTCTTTTTTGTTTTTTTAACGACATCTGTGATGTGAAATTTACTAAAAATTATCATGACAAAATTTTAGCCTTATTGGTTGGCAATGGATCTGAAAAATTCTGACCACACCCTACTTCAGAATCAAGGGACTAAGCTGTTTAGTACAAGGGTGTCCTCAACTCTCATTAGCCAGGCTGTGAAACAACAGCACATTCTTCCACCCCATCAGGGTGGTTGCTTTGCTCATGAGGGTCATTCAGTCCAACCCCCTGCTTTGATGCAAAACTTCTACAGCTACTACAACATCCCCGATAGATGGCTATCCAGCATCTTTTGGAAAAAGTTCAGCAGCAAAAAGTGATTCAGCAATCTCCAGTCATGCCAAGGTGATCCGAAATTGCTCCACTTTGCAGGCTGTGATGTATTTATTCAAAGTCTCTCATCTCTGACAGACATTTGCCTCTTCTCTTATAGATGAGGAGGAGGAGGAGGAGGAGGAGGACTGATTTAATAATTAGTTATTTCATGCACTTGGCTACATGAGTTTGAACTGGAGTCCGTGGAAGAAAATTTTAAAGGCCTTTATTTGACATCAAATGAAAAGGATACTAAAAACAACATACAACAAACTGCAATGCCATAAAACAAAATAGGCTATGTACCAAATAATAATTAATAATAAACAAGAAAAAAATAGACACAACATTAACTATAGTCATATAGTTAGATTACATCATATGCAGATTATATAATTCAATTAGATTATATAGTAATCACACTTTGTCATATGTCAGTGGTCACATACCACAAGCCTCCCAGTCTCGGAGTCTAGCTTCCACTTGATTTTATCTTCCGTCATCTGTGTTTGAAGAATGTTGAGCATTTCACCATTTTTCTATGATCTTACTTCTTCTTTTGAATCCACATGGGGAAAAAATTTCAACCCTGATCTGCTCTCAAAAGCAAAATGACACAAGACTCAAAGAGTCAAGGTAGTTCAGCCCTACATTGATAGAGCTGAAACTAGAATCAGTTTTGAGATCTTGACTGAGATCTTGCTGGGACTGAGATCATGCCAAGATCTCAGCCCCAGTGTGAAATCTCATGAGATACCTTGCAAAATAAATAAATAAATAAATAAATAACTGCACATGCATAAGTGGTTGCTGAGGCCGTTCCAAGCATGCACGAAATGGCACCGGCAAAGTCACCGCCATTTTGGAAAAGGAAAGCCATTTTGTGCATGCACAGACCAGCTTCCCTGTGGTGCAGGGAGGTGCTGACCCCCCCCCCCCCTTGTGGAGGGTGCGCACCCCTCTGTGGCCCAGCATGTATGAAGTCTGGGCTGGTATTGGACTCAGGCTTCCACCTGAATCGGCAGGTGGAGGTGGTGGCAAGAGCAGTTTTCTGTCAGCTGTATCTGGTGTACAGACTGCGCCTATACATCTCCAGATCTGACTTGGCCACTCTGATCCATGCCTTCATCACCTCAAGACTGGACTACTGTAACGCGCTCTGTGTAGGGCTTCCCTTGATGCTGGCCTGGAAGTTGCAGCTAGTGCAGAATGGGTCGAAAGCACATTACACCTGTGCTCTGTGGACTGCACTGGCTGCCTATAACGTACTGAGCCAGATTCAAGGTGTTGACCTTGATCTATAAAGCCCTGAACGGTCTTGGCCCTGGATATCTCAGGGACCGCCTCGCCTTACGCATCTCAGGACGGCCCCTTTGGTCTGCCGGGAGTGCCTTCCTGGAGGTCCCCTGCATGAAGCGGGGGGCCACAATGGAGAGGGCATTCTCGATGGTAGGGCTGCAGCTGTGGAACTTCCTCCCAAAGGAAGCCTGCCTGGCTCCAAGTCTGCTGACCTTTCGATGGGCATGTAAGACATGGCTGTTCTCCCAGGCCTTTGGGGGGGGCGGGGCGAGATGCCATAGGCATAAGGGGGTGGCATTTAAATGTAAATAAATAAATAAATAAATAAATAAAATGGCAGCAACACTGTAGGCACCATTTTGGAAAAGGGCAGCACATGCACAGAGCAACCCCGCTGGCCATTTTGCACATGCAGGTGGTGATTTATTTATTTTTTAAAATTTTTTTAAAAAATCCCAAGTTAGGAAGCCGCCTCCTCACTTTCCACCCTGCCCCCGCACTGAAACCAAGCAGAGGAGAAAAGAAATGAAGCAGAGCAGAGAAGCAAACCTGGAGAGGCAGTCAAGTTGATCAGTCAGTCAGGGTTTGGGCCTGGAAGAGGCTTGTTGGTGAGATTCTCAGTTTTCTTGGCAAGAATCCAGGTAATCCTCAGCTTGGTCTCATTTGCAAGAATGAGTCAGAACCCTGATTCTCTCTGAGAAAAGCTAGAAAGTGAGAGTCAAGTTTCAGTCCTATTGCACAACTCTCTCTGCACTTAAGTTCTAATGCCTATTTGTGCAGTTACGCTAATCTCCATATTAATAGCCAGTTGGGTTCACAATATAAGAATTTTTCAAGTACCATCAACTGCATAACCTATGCTTGTCTTATATCATATCAAATCACAGGAACTATAGATTTGCCATCAATCGTAAAAGCTCAATAAAACCAATAGCAAATACAATAAAACTTGAATTTTTACGCAGTGACCATAATCGTGCTAGAAGCAGTGATGAGCTTCAGACTTCGAACAGTGAGGATCTATTTTGGGCAATTCCCCAATTTTCAGTTGCTTATGGTTTTGCTCACCAAAGGCAAATTTATACCAAATCAAACTAAATACTGAAAATGTTCTTTTCAGTGAAGCGTTATAGCATTTTTTGCTGATACACTCTTGATATTTTTGCTCATATTGACTAGTTCCTACTAAGACGAAAGGCTGAAATATAAAATAGCAATTGCTACAAGACTCTCCATGGACCTGCATATAAGGGACCAAAGATTTCTTGGAAAAAAATGTAATAAAGCAAAACCCATTGCTAGGCTTACATTAGAAAATCTTCCTGGGAAGCAGCCTGTGTAACCTCCACAAATTAAACACAGAAAGAATCCAAGGCCTTTGGCATCAACGGAGGCCTAATGACCAAGTGGAACAGTGATGGCTTGAGGCAAAGATGAGGCACCATTAAGCCCATTACCTAGGAAATGTTCTGGGTCAAGCTTATTGCTATTGTAGGCCTTTGCGAAAGAAAGAAAGAAAGAAAGAAAGAAAGAAAGAAAGAAAGAAAGAACAATGCTTTTTACCTAGAACACTTGTGCTGCTCCCAGGACGTGTGCACCCTCTGAAAGGTGCTGCCACTTCCTCAACACAAGGCCTTTGAATTCTGTGTGAACACAGGGCCTTAGGACAGGAAGTGAAGCTTGCAGCTTCCAAGACTTGATCTGGGCCAGAGGTCAATACGTGGTGACTAATATTAATGCTTTCTTTGGGGAATGGTCAAGTGATGTCTGCAGAATGAAGGAGAACTTGATTTGGTTTAGGGACTCAGTAAATTTTATTCATTTATTCATTCCCTGCCCTTCACCAAAGTGTTGCTGGAGCTGCTGTGGCGGCTGTCTGGAAACACCTGAGGCTGCACACGCACACACACTCACACGCACACACACGCATGCACTCACACACGCACTATATATATATATAGAGAGAGAGAGAGAGAGAGAGAGCTGCGCTGTGAGCAGGAGGGTACAGGGTAGAAATATAATGAAATAAAATAAATTAATCTTTTAAGTTTGTGAAGGTTTAGAGGGAGACTGTACTTTGGGTGAGAAGTGTAAGCTCTCTTCTTTGGGGTTTGGGTAAGGGTGAGGTGGGAAGCTCTGAGAGTTGGCCATGACCTGTCTGTAAGAGGGAGCAGGGCTTGGCTGGAGGGGGAAGGCTTGTAGATAAGGCACTGCCTAACTGAGACAGACCAATGGTCCACCTTAGCCCAGTATTGTCACAACCTGACATGGCAGCACAGTTTCAAATCCAGTTTGCCAGCAAATGCTTTGCCCAGGCATGCTACCTGAGACCCTCCAGGATCCCCAGCAGAGACCTCACCCAGGCATGCTATCAGAGATTCTGAATCCCCAATGCTGGGGATTGAACTTGGGACTTTAAACATGCAAAGCATGTGCTCTACCACCTGAGCCACAAACCACCTCTCTGGTTATTTTAAAATGAGACACTACCACACAGATCCCCCCACCCCATGTAAAACTGGTGGTGGGTGGGCACACACTCCCATGACCCACGCATCCCCGCCCACCCCCACCCATGTCCCCACATGGAACAACCAGAAAAAGCCAGGGTGCTTCATGTGGGAGCATGGGTGGGGATGGGTGTTCACCCCTCATTGGCCCATGTGGACAGGGCAGCACACCTTCCTGTGGGACTGGTCTGCCACCACCATGGAGGAAGGCCACGTGAAGGCTAGAGAGGCACAACTCCTGAGTGCCAACTGACACCCCCCCCCCTTGCTATGTGTTACCAGCTCATCTAGGAGTCTAAAAAGACACACACGCACAGAGATGAGCATGCTAGCTCCCACAGCACCCAAATGACAAAAGCCAGTTTCATGGACACACCCAACGACAGCCAGGTAAGTGCATCGCACCCCAGGCAATGGCAGGGCATACTGCCCCAAGGAGTCACTGAGGGGGAGCAACAGGACAGTGGATAGGTACCATGTTCCTTGACAGGCAAGCACCAGCACAACTGCTTCCACCACCACCACCACCACATGAAGAACCAGACATCCCACAGGCAGGCAAGCATGTGGGACCCCAGGGAGGGCCGGGGGATGGTGACCTAGACAGCAGTCACAGAGGGAGAGCAAGATGACAGCTGACAAGTATGCCTTCCCTTCACAGGTAAGCACCAGCTCTGTGGCCACCTCCAGGCATGCCGAAGCTACCAAAGCTGCAACCTCACAAACCCCTTCCTAAAGGGCCCCATCCATCTGTGCAGGAACAAGAACATGCAGCACATGCTTGTGACTTGCTACCGTAATGAGGTTGTATATGAAGGAAATGCACAAAAGATTAGGAGGTTTGGGTACAATAGGGACATGGCCCAATGCCAGCAACAAGCAAAGAACTTGCGAACTGGATATAAACATAACAATGAGGACAATTCTGAGTCCAGCTGTGCCCTGTGGATATCACCATTCTATGAAGAGCTGGATTGGTTCATCTGTGTGGATGGGGAAATTGTGTCCTTCAGCACCTTGGACACCACTTTGGCAGAAGGAGGAAGCAGGTGGAGGAGACCCCACCACTCTCCAACGATGACAAGGAAGGGGAGGCTGTTCCCCCTGATGAGGACATTCCCATGATGGGGGGCAACAATGCCCCCCCATCCTAAATCTGGAACCCAGAACCAACCGCATGGCCCTCCAAGTGCACCCCCAGGACCTCTAGCCACAGCATGAAGGGGGGACATCAGGAGGAGGAACTAGTGGATCCAGGTAGCACACAGCACCCCAGAAAGGGGTCAGGGGGAAACACAGGGGGTGGGGGGGATCCAGTAGGGATGGGCAAATGCGGTTCACAAGTTCAGAGTTCAGACCGAACTCGACCAGTTCGGTCAACCGAACTGAACTTCCAATCCAAACTCGATTTTTGAACCGAACCGAATTTCTGAACTCGGTTCTTTTCGCCCATCCCTAGGAGCCATCTCCCTCCCCCGAGGTGAGGCTAATGGAACTAACAAACCCCCAATCCCTGTTCACAGCTCAACCTGGCATGGAGGTTAAGGAGGAGGGGGTGAAAGAAGAGGTGGAAGCCACCCAGGAGCTTTTCAAGCCAGAGGGAGGTGGTAAGTGCACACGAGACCAAGACAACTGGCAAGAAGCAGTGTGGCAGGACACACATGACAAGGTAGGGTAGGAAATAGGGTACACATCCAGATGGAAGCAAACAATTACCATGGGACAGGAAAAGTCCCATACAAAGAGGTGGCAGGGAGGAGAAACAAGACACATTGGGATGTGTAACAGCTCAGGGCTGCAGGGAAAAGGGACACCAGGCAATCCCAAAGGGGGGAGCTGGCCACAGACATCAGGGGATGGGACACCCATGCAGACATCGCCATGGATAGCATTGCAATGAACACCATATGCATGGGCTCTTAAGGAACACAACCATAATATGCAAACAACCACAGTGCCAAGGGGTCAGCTACACCCTTCCCATGCCAGTCCCAGGAAATGGGTCAGTCAGGTGTGCCCATACTGCTATGGGCACACACACACACACACACACACACATATAAAGAAGCAGAACAGGTGATGTCAACCAATGCCTCCTGTCCCTTTCTACAGAAGCTGAGCAACAGCCCAGGCAGCCCGAACCCCTCTGGGAGTCCATGGAGAGTGCGAGGAGGAATAAGGAGCTATGGGCAAGGAACCAGTGCAGGAGAGAGGACCTAGGGAGGGAGCTGCTGGAGGAAAAACAGGCACATTGCGGATGAACTGTGGGATGAGATCAGGGGGTCATGGGAATGGAGAGGTATGGAGGGGAACAGGAGACCCCTCACATAGACAACGGCACCATCACCCATGGCTAATGGGATATGACTCAGTCAGGAACAACAGATGCTGAGCACACCAGGTAGCCTCTGAACATCACAACTAATGGCATTTCCCACATATCTCCACAGGAATATCAGGACACCACAGCCACAGAGGAGGAGAAGCTCGGTGAACAGGATGTGGCAGAACTGAGCCGCAACTGGTCCAGAGGGTGGTCACTGCAAAAGGGGACAAGAGACCAATGTGTGGTGGAAAGAGAAAGGGGAAGAAAATTCCACTCCCACCCCCATAATGTTGTCCCATTTGGCAAAAATATTTATTTTGTATTGAACCTCTTTCATCTCCATGTGCGTCTTTCCAGTACAACCATGGAGTTCTGCCAGTGTGTTGCTTCCCAACGTGTAACAGGGCCTCTTGCTTTAATGGTAGACACAGGGAGAAAGGATAGGAGGGTCACCCATGGGAGCCAGACTTACCTGGAGCCCTGTGATTGACACTGCCACATGCTTTCTGATCCCCCAACCCTGTCCCGTGGTGCTCTGTGGGGTTTACGTGCAGAGGGGGGCATGATTCATGTGGATTTCCCTTTCAATCTTGCTTTTACTGTGCAAGTCAGGCACGGCTCACCCTGCAGGGCTTTATGGGCGTGCCCCATAAAGCCCTGTGGGGGCTACCGCCGCGTCTTTAATCTTTAAGTTTAAATTTTTTTAAAAAAAACAAACCACGCCGCCGCTTATGACAGCTACAGCAGTCTCTCAGCTGCTGCAGAGGCTGCTGTACCTGTCACTGAACTCGTTCTCCCTTCGGGGACCCACCCACTCCACTGGGAGAGGGAGTGGGTCCCCAAAGGGACAAAAAGGTTCAGCTGCTCAGCCGCCCAAACCATTTTCCTATGGGAAAACGCGATTTGGCCGGCTGAACTACTCCGTCCACAGCACGTATGGGACGTGCTGTGGAGGGAGGGGCTACAGCCTTCCATTGCGCTCAATGGGCACAATGGAAGATCTCGCCAGGGCGGTCGCACTGACAGCCCTGGCGATATAGCTTGGCTCGGGGACTGAGGCAGAGGCAGGGGGAGCAGCACGCATGCACGCAGCGTGCTTCCTTCCTGCCTCAGTCCCCCGAGAGAGAGTCACTCATGCCGTGTTTCCTGAGTCTGATTCTCCCGAGTTTAAAGTTTGAACAGGTCTGGTTTTGCCTTTCTTTGTCCTTCTAGCTGCCTTGTTTGTACTGAGGGGAAGGGGGGAGGCTTACTGAGCTCTCGTTGTTGCGTTGACTTGGGGAGGAGGGTGGAAAGTTGTAAGGTGGAAAAAGCTCTCTCTTGCTTTGGGGGGTGCGCGCTAAAAGTCACTTCCTGTTGGTTGATAGGTTAAAAAAAAAAAATAGCCCCCGTGAAAACATCCTAGCAGCAAACTGCTGCACGACTGGCTCATCCTCTTAAAGGACAGACAGGTATAGCATTCACTTGGGTAAACCGATTTGTGGAGAGGGACAGACTGACATACACCCTCTGGGCGATGCTTTGGGGTGGCGTGCTGAAAAGATCCCATCCCAGTTGATCACTGTATGTGCATACACAGCACACACACACACACACACGTAAGTATGCAGTCCTGCATTTTGATGGGTGCCAGTGCTCTGCGCAGCAAACGCAGGGCATCCCTAACTGTGCGAGGAGGAAGCGTGTTGACAGCCGGGAAGTAAGTGTGTGTGTGTAGAGGGGGAGGGGGGTTCCTTTGTTTCTAGCAGCCTCCTCGCTCGTTTGTTGTCACAGTACTGATGGCATGTTTATAATGGCAGAGACAGAGCGAGTGCGCTAAGAGCTGTGGCATTACTTTGCAAAACAAGCTCCCAGTAGGCAGGATGTCAACATCTTTGCCCCTAAGCTACCCCTGGCTGAAGATCCTAATCTTACGCTCCTATTTTTTTTCTCACACTGGCAGATTCAAACTTCCTCCGGGCAAGGAAAGGGTGTGTGTGTGTGTGTGTGTGTGTGTGTGTGTGTGCGTGCGCGCGCCTTCCCTGCCAACTCTGCGTGGTCGGTGCCAACGGATAGAGGGGTATGCTTCTTGAGGACAGGACTGGTTTCTTGTGGGCACATTCCATCCTGCAACCCCTTTAACTGTGGACAGAGAGTGTCCCTTACCTGTGTGTCTGCCTGGCAGGGAATCTGCCTTGGTTTGTCCAGTCTGTGAGAAGACTAGTGGTTGCAGTAGCTCCTCTCTTAACTTGCTGGAACCATGATCAAACAAGTGTTAACTGGTACACACTGGTAAGTGAACATACTTGATTCTTCTGCACCCTTCAGATACAGACCAGACCAAGATTTTAGTTTCCTCCTCTTTGCTTTCTTCAGAGCCCAACCAGCTGGTGAGTGAGCTGAACTGAATTTAGGCATCATCCATCAGCAACACTGCCAACTCATTTTCACCTGCAGAAGCCTTAACGCTAGTCATGATTTTGACTTTTATATTTGATGCTGCAGGGGGTGCACAGTGCCTTTTATAGCAAACAAAGGCCCTCCTCCCAAGGACTTATAGCCATAAAGATCACAACTCAAAGGATAAAGATCACAACAAGGAGGGGAGGGGGGAGGAGGAGAGAACAACAGGCAAAGTGGGTAGAAAACCAGAGGAAGGGATTGTGGGTGTGTGCTGGAGTGGTGGTCCGTATCCTGCCAGTTCCTACATTGTCAGCTAAGCTCAGGAACTGTTTTTGTCTGGGATTATGTGTGCCACCATGGAAAAGAAGGGAGATTTGCTCAGACTTTGTGACCAAAGAGTAGTAGGTGATCAGAGATGGGACATAAAGGACTGCAGGAGTGGAGCTATGCAAAGTCTCAGCAAGGAGGATGAGAGGTTTGAATTGGATTAGGGAATGTGGTACCAGGGCAGGGTCTCTCATTATTATTATTATAATATGTATTATTTATATAGTGCCAGCAATGTACGTGATACAGTACAATCCACAGTCAAAGACCGGTTCCTACCCCTAAGGGCCTTACAATCTGAGAGACAAGTAGCAGAAGCCTGAATGTCAGGGATGATGGAAAGAAGGGACTCAAGAGTGAGGAAAATGAATGATTTTAAGATTATCTGTTGCAGTGGAAATGGGAGGAATATAAGAAAAGCCATGCTGGGTCAGATCAATAGTCTATCAAGTCCAGCATCCTGTCTCTGGGTGTTTTTAAATGAGCAAGGCTAGACGGGGGTGTCTGTGTGCTTGTGTCCATGTCCACTGAGTGGTACAGCTGCAGACCACTGTGTTGTGCCAGTGTTTTGCCAGTGTTTCCCTGTGTTTGGGGTTTATACATGATTCATTTTAAGCTTGATGTGCATTGTAGACTGTGTTTTCTTCCATCCAATGTTAACCCTGGGAACTCCTTGCTGCTGGGTTATGCCCTGGCTCTGCCTACCATTGCCCTTGCTCCGCCTACCATTGCCCTGGCTCCACCTACTGTTGCCCTGACTCCACCCACTGACTCGCCGGCCTTACTGCCCCTCCAAACAAAAACCCACCAGCCACCCCTGGTGCAAGTGCTCATACAGGAGTGGTCCCTTGAGCAGCAGGAGATATGGGGAAATCCTTTAGAAATAAGGAGGCAGTACCATGACCTCTCACGGTTCCAGAGCAATCAATCGAGCTGGGCTCCGGGGAGGCATCCCTACTGTTTTTTTACCATTGTTGACCTAATAAATGTTCCCTTTGTTGTTCTCTTAATGCCACTGTCCATTTTATCACTGTTTCTGGGGAGGGGGTGCCTCTATCATCACCGGGGAGGGGATATTGATGGGGATTGTAAGTAGCCTACCTATTTTCCTAAGTACAAAAACATAGGGAAAAAGCCTCACAATAAAACCACAACCAATGAAGTGCACAGAACACAAAGGGCTGTTACCACACATATATATGTCAGAACCTGCATCTATGCACGTCTAACAATATAAATAGGTACTATAGGTGAAATCAAACACATCCATATAGCCACTTATAGGTTTTATTATACATAAACCATATAGAAATATATATATAAGAATTAGTATAAAAATATAATATTCAATGGAATTAGTATCTAGAAGTGCCTATCAATGTAACATAGATACAAAGATAAACCATAATAAGCCTCTGAATAATCAGTAATAAATAATCTAAAGCTGCTGATGAAATCATGGCATTATATTGACAGTCCCACTCAATTATACTCCACAATTCTACAAGCTCCCGGGTCTATTCATTATGGGTGTGAATGTCGTTTTCATTATTACAATAACGATAGTGAAAATTTTCGTTTTCTTTATTGCAATAACAAAAACAACAACCGAGAATAATGACAATGATAACAAAAATGACAACCAAGAATATTAAAAATGACAACTGAGAATACTGATAATGGTAACGCTAATGGTAATGATATCAATATCGATAACGATACCAAAAATGATACCAAAAAATGATACCAAAAACAATACAAAAAACGATAACAAAAATAATAACAAAAATGATAACAAGAAACAAAAACAACAATGTCGTTATCATTGTAATTATTATTAGTGCTGTGACTGTTGGGATTTGGAGGGAAAATGTAGAGAAAAGAGGAGGGAGCAGACATCTTGGAGTGTTAACAGGGTTGAACTCTTGAACTGTGCCTGTGTTGGGAGGGGCGAACAGTTCAGCAGTATCTGATGGATGTATCGCAGGCCAATGAGCACTGCAAGCAGGCCCCAACAGTCTCATGGCACTCTGTGATTGCTCAATGCCTGCTGCATCCCAAAACCAATCAGGGGGCCTCTGGAGGAGGGCATTGCAATCCTTTATAATGTGAGGGCCAGGTTTTTTCTCTCCGTTGTGTGAGAACTCTGCTTGTCAGGTTGCGTTCACAGAACAGTGGTGCTTGCACATTAAAAAATCTTCCCTAACCCTCCTTGTATTATGTATTTATTTATTAAGTATTCCCACCAATACCTTTCCTTCCTCATACCCTACATTTTACCTTCCCCTTTCCTTGCCCTTCTCCCCCCTGTACATTATATAGAGATAGGTAGTATAGATTAGATATAGATATATATTATAGACCTATAGATTAGATTAGAATAGTTATATAGATAATTGATTAGATAATAGTTTTCCTTTTCCCTTCCCCTGTCTCCTTTAGATTTAAATAAATATTAGTTATGCAAAGGAATCAATAATGATACTGATACCAAAAATAAAATCATTGTTTGAAAAGGTACCGATATCAAGAATGATATCATTCATTCATTCATTTCATTCATTCATTTATTAGATTTTACCCTGCCCCTCTTTACCTTTCAGTAATTTTGGTTCTTTCACTTATTTTGGTATTTTTAGGTATTTTAGTACTTTCAGTACTTCCGTACAAGCAGTGCCTTCAGTATTTCCAGAATGGACAAAAATAATGAAAGTGATGAAAATTTGCTGTAGGGAATACCGAAAGTCGCAAATGGACACAACATGTCCCAAATTCAAAAATGATCATGAAAATTCAGTAAGGTTCCTGAAAAGACAAAAATACCCAACAATCGGAGAACACCGAATTTGTTTCAGCACTGACACATCTTTGAACCTGTTCAGTTTACTAACATCCACATTTCACTTGTCCTAGTACAGTTAAATACATCCTTGGCAAGGCTGTCCAAAAAGCACTTATGCTTAGCAATACAATCACTTGTCAGGGCTGGGAAAGAGTTGAAAATGCTCAGTGATGGCTTAATGGGAAGGCGGGAATAGTGGACACCAATTATTCATTTGCCCCTTCCCTTCCTTTTAGATTTGACATGGAGGGACAAGATGGATGGAGGACCTGAACTACATGGGGCTAACAGTCTGTCTGCCCTGCTCTTTGTGCTGTCTCCACTCCAGTGCTGGAGAGGAAGGTAGAAAAGAGCAGGGCAGCCAGGCTGGTGTCTGATAGCTATAGTGGGTTGGGGAAAGCAGGATGCCACACAGTTCATATAGTTGTGATGCTGTTGGATTTGCATGGATTTGTTCCATGTATGCAGACTATTGGCTAGCAAATCATCTTCACACAAACCACTTTAAAAAAATAAATAATTATATCCCGCCCCTCCTGCCCTCAGGGCAGCCCGGGGTGGCGAACAACATTCAATAAATATATAAAAAAATGTAAAACAATTTAAAATTACAATATTTGGGGAAAACCCCCACCCCACTCCTACCCCTCGCCAAAAGTCTGACGGAACAGCCAGGTCTTACATACACGCTGAAACAGCAGGAGAGTGTGAGCCAACCAAGTCTCCTCCAGGAGCGAATTCCACAGCACAGGTGCGGCCACCGAAAAAGATCTAATATCAGTGGCCACCCGCCTTGCCTGGGGAACCTCCAAAAAGGCTCCCATGGACGATCTCAAGGGTCACACAGGCACATGGGGAGTGAGGCTGTCCCGCAGATAAGCAGGGCCCAGGCTGTGAAGGGCTTTAAAGGTTAAAACCAGCACCTTGAACCTGGCCCGGTGCTTTATAGGCAGCCAGTGCAGAGCCCGGAGCACTGGTGTCATGTGCTCCCTGCGACCCGCCCCCGTCAGGAGACGGGCCGCGGCATTCTGCACCAGCTGCAGCCTCCGGACCAGCTTCTCGGGCAGCCCCACGTAGAGCGCGTTGCAGTAATCCAGCCTCGAGGTGATGAAGGCATGGATGACAGTGGCGAGGTCGGAGTCTGAGAGATACGGCCGAAGCCGCCGGACAAGATGTAACTGCCGAAACGCACTCCCCGCCACGGCCACAACCTGAGATTCCAAGCTGAGCCGCGAATCAAGGAGCACACCCAGACTCCGCACTTGAGACACCATGGGGGGGCGAACCCCCCCAACAAGAGGAGATTCAACCACCCCCAGGCCCCCCAAGCCCTCGCCCACCAACATCACCTCCGTCTTGTCAGGATTCAATTGCAGATGGCTCAACCTCATCCAAGCCCCCACAGCTGACAGGCACTGGGAAAATAAGGAGACTGCATGGCCTGGGTCGCTGGAAAAGGAGAGGTAGAGCTGAGTGTCATCAGCATACTGATGACACTGCATGCCCTGAAACCCCCTCATGATCTCCCCTAATGGCTGCATATAGATGTTAAACAAGAGGGGGGACAGAATGGCATCCTGCGGAACTCCACATGTGAGATCTCGGGGGGAAGACGTACACTCCCCCAAGACCACCCGATGAGTTCTCCCCGTCAGCAACGAACAAAACCAGTCCAAGACCGTTCTGCCAATTCCGGCATGGTCCCACAGGCGAGTCACCAACACCTCATGATCGACTGTGTCGAATGCAGTCGAAAGGTATAGCAGGACCAGTAAGGTCTGACGACCCTGATCGAATGCCAGACGAAGATCGTCAACCAAGGCCACTAATGCCGTCTCCTTACCATACCCAGACCAAAACCCAGACTGGGAGGGATCAAGGAAACCGGTGCAGTCCAGATGTTCCTGGAGCTGGCGTGCCACAGCCCGTTCAATAACCTTCCCTAAAAAGGGAAGGTTAGAGTCCGGCTGATAACTGGCAGGAGCGTCAGCGTCAAGAGATGGTTTCTTGAGCAGGGGTCTAACCACTTGAAGCAGGGGAAGGCACAAGGCAGCGTGGACTGTGCTCTGTGTTCTCTCCCTCTACTGAGTACAGGTTGTATGAATTACCCCTTATAATGATGCAATGATTTCAGCTGAGTCTCTGCTATTTTTCAGGCATGCATATGAGTTAAGACAAAAGGCCGCTTTTAGATGAGTGGCGCACGCTCGCGCAGGAAAATCACATGCCTGGTAAAAGTGCTGGGGACGTGGTTTAGATGAGACAATGTATGCCTGATTGCCACTCATACCTTGATATCGAGGTATTTAATTCACGGCCTTAAAGAAATGCATGAGCAGCAATAAAGCGCATATTGTCTCATCTAAGCCACACCCGCAGCACTTTTACCAGGTACATTATTTTTTGGTGAAAGTGCACACCTATCATCTAAAAGCGACCTAAGATCCTGCATATTTTCATTACTGGACTTTTCTTGTAGATCTGCATTTAATCACTCAGATTTCTTTTCCACCTCACCCCCACAAAGCCATTCTCTTCTCACATATTTATACAGTGACTAATGCAATAAGATCCTAACTAGGACCTTGTGGCTACTGTATAGAGGTGTGCACCAGGGGCACATGTAGTTTTCATTTTCATTTTTTCATTTTCTTTTTTTAAATCTGTCATTTTTGTTTTCATAAATATCAAATGGTACATTTTTGTTTTTGTTTTTTGGTTTCGTTTTCCATTGGTTTCAATGGAAAACACATTTGTGGCTGTAATGTGGTTTTTTTACACTATATTTGGCAAATACTTGGTTTGATTATACCTACAGTGGAAGGAAGTATGTGTACCAAATTTCAAAAAGGTTGGATGAAGGAATCCAATTTTAGAAGCAGTTGAATTAATTTACTTTGCAGAAATCTTCATATACTTTCTTAGGTGTAACTTCTTTGCCTCACAATTAATGTAGATGAAACTTAAGAAGTTTATAACCCTTCCCATATGTACTATTTCTGCCAACTTTCAGAAGAATTGGATAAAGGGTCCTGGTGGTATAAGTAATTAACTTATAACTGTATGACTGTAACATCTTTGTAGTCAAAACAGTGTAAATGAAATTTAGCATCTCTGCCAAATATAAGAAAGATGTGATAAAGGGTCCCAATTTTATATGCCTGCACAGCATATGCAGAGAAGAAGCCTAGGCCAGGGATTCTCTTACGTGACACTGTGGTATAAGATTGGTTTGTGATGCTAATTGGCCAGCAGAAATGTCAACCAAATATCCCCATTCTGTTCTGTGACAACCCAACATTCCTCCCTCATTTGTTACTGGGAAGTCAGAAACATCTCTTTAGGAAAGAGCTAATAGAGATTCTCTCATGTCCTCTGTCACAGTGCTGCAGGATGTGATTGTGATGATAATTGGCCAGCCTGGAAGTGTAAACTATGTTTCCTGATTACTGGGATGCTATCCCCAAAGTCCCAGTTATATCCCTTCTATGCCCGCCTGAAGGCCACCCCCTATGCCCACCTCGAAGCCACTACTGATTGGTCCTGTAAAGCTAGAAGCATGCAGCAATTGGCCAGTGAATGTGTTGTTCAGTCTTTTGGGTTGCTCCACCTCCTCCCTCCTACATTTTCTCTCCCCCTGACATGTCAGGTGTCTGCCTCTGATTGGCACTGCATGTGCTGCTATTTATCTGAATAATGGACTTCAAGGAGACAACTTCAATTGCTTATAAAATTGGGTCCCTTTATCAAATTGTCCTGTAGTTTAGCAGAGATGACAGGGAAGGTATGTGATACATTATGACCAAATATCTTGTAAACAGGATGGAATATACAAATGTTACAGCTGGAAACCTATTTTCAAGTTAATGTCTTATACCATCCGGACACTTCATTCAATCTTTCTGAGAGTTGGCAGGAGTGTTAAGCTTGTGGAGCGACATAATATTTATAGGTTTCATGCAAATTGGATGTAAAACAAAGATGTTGTAGCCATGAATGTGTATGGAGCTTTTCTTAAAATCACAACATTCAATTGCTTCTAAAATCTGTTTCCTTTATCAAAGCATTTCAGACATTGGTACACATCATGCCCTCCAATGGGGGTACAAGCACCCTAATTTTCATCACAAGTGAATAAGAAACAAAGGGTGAAATCAGACATGACGTTAACCATCCTTTAACCACCCTTGATGGTTATTTATGCATGTTGCAGGGCTGTATTGGTGCCCTATGCAGCCCTGCAACATGCATAAATAACCACCAACGGTGGTTAGCGTCATGTCTGTTTTCACCCAAAAACGTTATAGCCAGAAATACGTTGTTCAGTTTTTTCCCTTTATTTCAAAAACAAAATATCATTTTCATTTCTATTTTCATTATTATTTGTCAGTTTCATTATTGAAATAACAATATTTAAAATGACAATTTTCATTATTGTTATTGTAATAACAAAATAACATGCACACCCCACAAATATTATTCATATGGTTGATATTCATATGGCTGTTTTAATTTCCAGGGCCCTGTTTTAAACATTTTTATTGTTGATTACTTTAAATTGTTTTATATTGTTTTTATGTATTTATATTGTTGGAAGCCACCCCAAGCTGTTTACAGGAGGGGTGGGGTACAAATGACAGTAATAAATAATAATATTGTGATTGTTATCACACACAGACAGAAGAAAAAGCATTGCTCTTGAAAGCTTATTTCTTCTGCTCTTTGCCCCTGCAACAAAAGTGCATGACCCTCTCACATAAATCTTCGTTCACAAACATTTCCCTGTACCAACAGAACTGGAGCTGGTGTTCTGTGAAGTTGTCTCCCTTATGAAGAGAATGTGTAATGTATATTAACCAAATTAGGCAACTGTTCAGTAACAATTATCTGAATCTTGTTTATAAACAAACTCACATCTTCTCTTTTCCCTTCCTGTGATCTTCTACACAAAGCACCCTGTAGTGTTCAAAAGCTTTAACTTCATCCTCTCACCCCTGCTCTGTTCTATTAGTACCAGATATCAGAGCCATGTATGTGCTGGGCAAACCCAAAGGGTCTGAAGTCAGCCTAGACCTTGGGCAGAGCTCAGACTGTCTAATAATTAAAATTAATAAACTGGGCCCAGGAGAATAATCTGACATAAAATTGCCAAAGTATGGCTAGACCAGGCTCCAAACTGGAGTTAAGCATATATGGCTGAACTTGGGCTCTATAAAACTATATAATATTTGGGACAAGTTCACACTAGTCTCACAAAATATATTTGGGGGCTGATCAGGTTGGGCCTTTCTTGTCAGCTAGGTTGGGAGGGACAGGGGTCTGTTCATGGTTTTCCTAGATATAACAAACCACTGCTGCAGTAAGTTTGGCAACTTTATATTAGACACTCAGTTGAGCAGGAGTTAAAATCCTGTCTTTTTCAAGCACATTTTTTTTATATAGAGAGAGATCGAGATCCTTGTTATCCATGGTGAAACTGAACTTATAAAATGCTTGGGGAGCACAGTCAGCACTTTGATGTTGAGGGAGAAAAGATCTGACATGCAGTCTCATCAGACTACAAAATCTCATCAGGCTACAATAATTTTTCCCCCTTCCTGCAGTCTCTTGATTATTTTTCACATCTCAAACACTGGGGCCACAAGTGCCCTCACCCTCCCCGCTCTGTACTCATATAAGTCAAGGCTTAAAATGTCATCTTCATATCAGAACAGAGTAAATTCAAATGATGCCACCAGTAAAATTTCTCCCTCTCCGTCCACCACTTCCTCCGCACACACAACACTCCCCATCCTATTTATAGGCTGATTCTAGGCTCTCTTCTTGAAGGATACAGATCTCTTAAAGAAGTTCTTGTTCCAATGGGTGAGTTTCTAGGGACTATTGAAGGTGATGGTGGTGGCAGTGGGAAATAAGATATCCACATGAAAGCTTTGAGGTCTTTGAAGATGTCTTAAAAATATATCTTAAGATCAGTAGTGGCTAAGGTTAAAGAGTTGAGTCAGCTGGGATTTCTGACTCCTAGGAACCATTCCTCCCAGAAAGTCAAAAGAACAATCTTGCAGGGGAAATTTAAGCATAAAACCTCCTTCTGACTGAAAGCCAGATTCAGAAGTGCGTCTAAGCAAATCCAAGTAAGAGCCGTAGAGTGTATTTGGGAGTCTCAGTCAGTGGAACTTACACTTTCTTTCAAGTCCTTTGTCAAGTAAGTTACCCCAAAGTAGACTCCCTCAGACAGACTTAGGCTTCACTACTCTTGCATGTTTAAACTCACACTGAACTGGTGTTCTTAGAAAATCAGATGTGGCATGAAACAGGCCCATGGTGCTGAAATGAATTGTCTTCTCCCAAATAGATGGGAATTTTCATCTTTTCAGGAACCTTGCCAAATTTTTGAGTTTGGAGCAGTTTTGTCCATTTACTGCTTACAGTATACTCCATGGTAAATTTTCATCACTTTCTTCATTTTCAGCAGTACAGTCATTTTTTGTTGTCGGTATCGGTACTGATTTCAAACAAAGATTTTGTTTTTGGTATAGGTATTGGTATTGGTATACACACAATATCAAGTTTTATTTATTATATATATACACACATACACACACACACACAAATCTAACTTGAACCTAACCTATGTATAATACAAAACATTCCTATCCTATAATCCTAATTAGATAAACAAAAAACCTACGGTTTTACAAACTTAGTTAAGGCAGATTCATACCAAGCAAACTTTAACAAATCTAGAAATTGTGTGTTAAGGTTCCTGCCTTAACTTCCACACCATGTGCTTGCTTACAACTTAGGCTCCATGCACCCACACTTTGCCTTGGTCTTTCAGCTCCAATCCTCTTCCTTTGCTGTCTGGCGGCAACACTAAAGCTGAGCAGGATGCTATGTAAGTGGTTAATAAGAATTTGGGTACAAGTTGATATTAAATGCATGGAAAGGCCAATGGAAAGAGTGGAGGAAACATTAATCCTAATCTGGAATTAAATTATACCTCATTAAGTGTTTCTGAAATAATACAATGGAGATGCATCTTTGGGAGTGGGGGGGGAAGATGATGTGGAATAACAAAGGCAGCAGGGAGAGACGGTGAAATGACAGCGAGGAGGATATAAGGATGAAGTACAGGAGAAAAGAACTTGGTGGAATAATAGGAAGACAGACATAAGAAATTAGTAGAATCTTGAGATTGTTGGTGATGTAAATGATTGGGAGGAGTGATAGAGTATGGGAAACACTACCATGGTTCTATTAAGCACCACAGGTATGTCCTTGTTGTTCTACTCTGTATTGCCTCGTTGTGTTTTTGAACTCCTCTTCTGAGTGGTGTTTTTTGTGTGTGGGGGGGTGTCATCTCATACAGTGTGTCGCATTCTGTATTAGAGATGATCTTCATTATATTGGTCAGGAGTCTTGTAATTTTTTGGGAGGTGATTGAAGTTTTTTGGGTAGTCCAGACGTCTGGGTTGTGTGTCATCGGTTTGGAAGGTAGTAGATTAAACTGGGGATGTGCTGGCGGGTGGAAGCTGAAATCCAAACTTTTCTGACTTCTAACACTGAAGTGGTGCCTACTGGGTCACTGTCAGTGGGGGGGCAAATAAGTAGTGGGCTAGAGTAGGTGCGGATCTGAAATAAAAGGAATTTAAATGTAAGGACATAACTGGTCCATTTGATGGTAGCATATTTATATGCTGGTAGTCACCTGTGTACTGGGGAGATGTATTTGATCTAGTGCCACAGAATGGAGATGTGAAATTTAAATGAAATAGAAATGCTTTCCATGTTGGAAGTAGAGTACCGATGTAATACTAGACAGGGAGGCGCGTACTGTACTAGCTTTAGTGTTGCCCGAACCTGCAAAGGAAGAGGATTGGAGCTGAAAGACCAAGGCAAAGTGTGGGTGCATGGAGCCTAAGTTGTAAGTGAGCACAGTATACAAAGCCATACAACATCTTTAGTGCTTACATGGTGTGAAAGTTAAGGTGAGAGCCATAACACACAATTTCTAGATTTGTTAGAGTTTGCTTGGTATGAATCTGCCTTAACTAAGTTTGTAAAACCGTAGGTTTTATGTTTATCTAATTTGTGTGTTTTTTAAAAAGTAGATTGAACAAGTAATTAGTGATTTGATAGAAGTTGCTGAGACCGAGAGACTGTAGTAAAATGTACATTTTTGTTACTTTCCACCCAGAGCCCCCCTCCTGCTCCCTCAGCCTCCTGTCCCCACAGAGCCCACCCTCCTACTTCCTCAGCACCCCTAGATCCCCCTTCTTTCTCTCTCAGCCCGCTCCCCCCCAGAGACCACCATCCTGTTACCCCTCCCCCGACAGAGTTCCCCCTCCTGCTTCCTCCCCCCTGAGTCCTGTCCTGTTCCCTCCTCCCACAGAGCCCCTCTACTGCTCGCTCAGTCCCCTCTCCCAACAGAGCTCCCTCCCCCCAGAGCCCCCTTTTGCTCTCTCAGTCCCCTCCCACTTCTGGTCCATCAGCCCCCGACCCCCTGACCCACTCCTGCTCTCCCAGC
>QEPC01014310.1:779274-803589 GCA_003113815.1 Sphenodon punctatus | reverse complement strand
TCCTGCTCCCTCAGCCTCCTGTCCCCACAGAAGACCCCCTTCTGATTCCTCAGCCCCCTCCCCTCACAGACCCCCACCAGCCCTGCCACCTCATCCAGCTCCTCTTCCCTCCTGCTCCCTCAGTAAGCGCAAGTGCTTTTTAAATGCTAGGGACATCTTGACACCTCATCTGGCATGAAATATTGGACCAAAGCACATACTTAACATACTCAATATCTTTCCTATGCTGCCATCTGTGACTATAAGTGTATGCTCACAGAGAAAACTCTGTCAACTTCAGGACTTAAAGCCAGAGGAATTTGCCCCAGGTAACTCCATTGAAGTCAGTGTTACTCTCAATACAGAATGTTAGCTCACCTTAACTAATGGAGCCACTAGCGTGACTCCATAATATATATAATAAAACAGCCTAGTATCTAAATATCGAATCTATATTTATACAGCTAATATCTATATAATATATGGAAAGGGGGAGACAGACAGGGGAAGGGAAAAGGAAAACTCAGAGGTATACCCACTACTATCTCTAATCCATCTCTATTCTATATCTATCATCTAAAATATATAGCTAAACCATACGGCCTATTTTTATATCTATATATGTATGTACAGGGGAGACAGACAGGGGAAGGGAAAAGGTAAATGTAAGGGTAAAGAATAAGGATTGGAAAGGTAAGGTTGTCATGTATTTCCTATTATAAGCATATATTTTTTGGCCATCTGTGTTTCCAATGTATTGACTTTGAGTTTCTATATGCTAACTTTCTATTTCAATGTATTGGATTTGTGTTTTGCAGTACTGATTTCTAAAATCAACTTCTTTGATTAGCTTGGTTCAGGCTGAAGCTTCTTCAGCTACATTCCAATGAGCTTTTTTCTTAACTTCCCAAATGAACTTTCACCGTATGCAAGGAAACAGAGTCAAATGGCTATGAGTTAGAGGCCAGATCAAAGGGCCTCTTGCCAGTCGAGGTGTCTCGAACCTTATCAGTTTATGTGTCTAAATGACGAATGATCCGGCCATAAACATCTCCAAACTGAGAAGGAAGATTTAAGTTAGTTTTTTTCTAGCTAGTATATCTATTTAATTAATAGTTAAAACAACCTTGATGCTATGATGGAGTCTCTCTGTAATCTGACAATTAAATTTGATGGAAATACAAGGTTTGTTCAAACCCTGAAGGAAATTTAAACATTCTTTACTTGCTCAGAATTAAGAAAGCTAATTAGAATCCAGTGTATTTCCTTGCTAACTGACATCAGCAACGTCAGTCCTCAGGAATGTGAGCCTCCCATGCAGGCAAGCTTAAGAAGGGAGACAAGAGCTTTACTCTTTAGACTGAGATGCCACACCTCATGTTGGAGTTTCTTTCTCACCAACATCTTGGCAGACAAAGGGAAGAACTGGGAAGAATGTAATGTATTACTTTTGATATCTTTGAGCCAATGAATTGAGCATATGTTAAGCTTTTAGAAGCTTTTTTCTTAAAATAGAGATGTTTTAAGATCATGTAATTTTGATTGGCTATCCATGCNGTAAACTACTGATGTTCTCTATTTATATTTAAGTAAACTATGCTCATATTTTTAATATATTCTAAAGTCTCATGTTCCATTTATTTATAAATATATTGTCATTTTACAATACTTGCTTTGCTAGCCTGGCCTCAAAGTAAAGTGTAAACTCATTTTATACAATTAGGAGAAAAAGGCCCATCTAGTATGATTAGTTCAGCTGGAAAACTTAGCCTTCTTTCCTTTTGTTAAAATGAGAACGCAATGCGACAAGGTGGTAGGAATATATATGGGACGATATTTAGTGCAAGCATCAGCAGGTTCTGCAAATGAACCCTGACAGAGCAATAGCTAACATAGAACCAGAGTCAAGTATCCCAGTCCTGCAGTATAAAGGGTTAAGTGCCCTCCCCCAGAGCTCCCTGATTGGTTCTTGGAGGCAGGAGGCACTGACCAATCACAGAGTGCCATTCAATTGCCTGGGACCTGCTTGTGCTGCTCATTGACCAGCGATTACATCCATCAGGCCTTTCCCCTCCCATCACAGGCCCAGTTCAAGAGTTCAACACTGTTTCTGGCTCCGAGATGTCTGCTCCCTCCTCCCCTCACCACATTTCCTCCAAAAAACACCTGCCAGGCATCTAGATAATAACAAAATCAATAACAACTTTTGTTATTGTTATTGATTTCATAACAGCTGTTGCAGCTCCTGGTGGGGCTGGGTTGCTGGGAGCACATTACACCAGTGCTCCAATCTCTGCACTGACTGCCAATAGTCTTCCGGATCCAATTCAAAGTGTTGGTTTTAACCTATAAAGCCCTATACGGCTTGGACCCTGCTTATTTACAACAACACCTCATCCCCCAGGTTCTGGATAGGCCTCTATGGTCATCCAGGGATGCCTTGCTGGAGGTCCCCTGGCTTTTCTGGGGGGCCACGCAGAATAGGGCATTCTCGGTGGCTGCACAGTGCCTCTGGAATTCCCTCCCAGTGGGGACATGTGTGACTCCGGACCTTCCAGCCTTCCATAGAAACTGCAAAACCTGGCTGTTCTGTCAGGCATTTGGCGAGGGAGAGGGGTAGGGTATGGGCTTGGGGGGAGGGGAGGATGAAGGATGTTTTTAAAAAAATGTTTGTTGATTTTTTGATTGTTTTATGATAAAAAAAAATAATTATTTTATATTTAATGTTGTTAGCCGCGCTGGATTGCCTGTGGTGGGAAGCAGTGGGATAGAAATTTTAAAAATAAAATAAATAAATAAAAAATATTTTTTTGGTCATTTTCATTATTGCAATAACAATTAAAAGAAGGACAAATTTTGTTTTTGTCAGTAATATAAAAAAAATAACAGGCACACCCTTAATGGAAGAATGAAAAGAACCCAAAGTATCATAGCCTTTCCCAAATAGAAACTGAATTAATTCTTGTGAAAACCAGTAAGCTTCCGCATCACTGGGAAAACAGAAAATGGGTCTGTTTTTGATGAAAATGAGGTTTGTCGCAGTTAATCATTTTCAGTTCTATATAGCTATACCTAAGTTTTTTATCATAGTGTATCCATCTGATATAAATCCACTAACCAGGAATGCAACATTTTCATGTGAAATGCTGCATTTTCATAGAACAGCCTTGAAACTATGGAATCCTTTGCATGTTTTAGAGTGGGAAAGCCTACAGAAATCACTGTGTGATGACTCATCATGGATGTGTTGTTCCTCATGAATACTTCAACTGCATAGTAAATCCATAGTGTTCTGTGGAAGAGGGTCCCCAGACAAGAAATAAAGTATCATCTTTGCACCAGAATATTACAAACACTTCCACTAGCATTTCCCCCTCCCCTACCCCAACTATTCCCTTACCCACCCTGCATTCTCTGCATTATCTGCCTGTTGAGTGGCAGATTGAATTTAAGATTCTGTTACAGGTTTTCAAGGCCCTGAATGGTACAGGCCATGGTCATATTCACGACCTGCTCCTGGAGCCTCACACTAATGGTTACCTGTTCTCAGAAACCACCTGCTGCTTAGGGATCCTGCCATCATGTCTTAAGTCAGTGGGCAATCGGGCCTTTGGTGTGGTAGGCCCCTTGGTATGCTCCCTCCTCACCCTTAAAAAGCTATCCTTAGCATCCCCTAGCACCCCAAAGAGGGAAGGATTTACATGTGCCAGTCAGGGTCTCTCAATTTGCAATTCCATTCCCTAGCACCCCAAGGAGGGCAGGACTTGCACGTGCCAGCTAGGGTCTCTCAATTTGCCATCCCATTCCCTAGCATCCCCTACCACCCCAAGGAGGGCAGGATTTTGACGTGCCAGCCAGGGTCACATCTCCCATTGCCATCCCTAGCACCCTAAGGAGGGAGGACTAGAGGCATCATCATAAATGCATGATATTGCTTTGGTGTTCTTTGTGTGTTCCCATTTCAGAGAGGAATCAGATGCCAGCCGCAGCGCTGGTTCCAGGCCAAGTAGGACCCCTAGGTGGAGATCGCCAGTGACACCCCCAGACATTTGGCGGAGAAGGTCGGATGTCTGGAGGTTTTATGAGAAGGGTGACAGAATCGCCATCTGCAAGGTAAGGCATGGGGGCTGGAACAACAGGGAATGAATTGCCTTATGATCTGTTTGGAATGGAAGTTCCCTGCAGAGAGAGATTGGCCACCCACCCACCCACTTGTGGAGACAGAATGCAGGCAGGGCTTGACAGACTATTGGTCTGACACAGTATGGCACTTCTTATTTTCCTATCTTTTTATGCTCTTTAGACCTGCTGAAAACAATTCAGGCAGCAGCGTGAGGGGACCACCTGGTGGTTCATTGCCCACATAGAGAGACGGCATGCCATGATGGTGAGGTGGCAGCCTGACTCTGGTGTGGACCAGGTGGAACAACATCAGCCCCAGAAGCACCAGAGGAGATGCCATCAAAGGCCTTCCCCTTCCCCTTCAACCAGCTACAGTGAGGAAACCATAGAGGATGAGGAGTCAGCCGCAGTAAGGGATTTTAGGGCCCAAGCTCAGAGGCCCAGCAGGGACTGCATGGCCAGCATTAACAAAATGGAGGACCATCTGGTGGAACGCTTTAAGGAGATGGAGGTATGGGAACACCAGGTTAAGGCATATTCCCAGTACCTCCAGACGGTGATAGACAGCGTGGACCTACACCGGCAGTCGGTGTCAAAGTGGCAGGGGGCCGTGGCTGGGGCAGTGGACTTCACAAAAGAAAATGGCTACCAAATGCAGCAAGACATGCCCTCCCCTAGGGCCCACGAACCCATTTTCCTTTCCCCCATGTTCCGGGGGACAGGCCCACATAGAACTATGTTAAGTTTCCTTTATTTTTTTTATATATAAATGTTTGGTTTTGTTTTATAATGTTGTTGTTGTTGTTGTTAATAATAAAATTTATTGTTGTTATTGTTACAAGCTTTGTTTGACCTCAAATCTTTTATCCCTCTGTGCTGAAGTTCTGACTGGCAGGTGTCAGAATATCATACAGCTTGTCAATCCCTACCAGAAGCACCTGGCACCACATGTAGTGTAGGTAAGGTACATTGACCCGAAGATGTGCCAGCAGCAGGATCTCAACTTACAGACAGCCGCCCAGGAAGGGCAGGGCTTGTGTCTGTGTGGGTATGCCAGAGAGAAAGAGAGACAGGCTCCTTGGCAGCGGGCAGCGGGTGCTGGTGGTTAGACAGTGGATTGCTGGTTGCCAGGGTACAGAACCCTTTGCACAGACAGCATTAATTTTTTATGGGCATGGTGGGTGGGGGGCTTTGGCAGCAGCAGTTTGCCAAGGCACAGAACCCTTTGCACAGACAGCATATAGGTTTGGTGGGTGGGGGCCTTTGACAGCAGCAGCAAACATGGGTTGCTGGGGCAGGCAGGCAGCATGGCATGAGCGGCATTCAGGCAGGCTTTGAGCTTGGCAACCTGGGAAGGCAGGTAGGCAGTCACGGCAGCTTGGCATGAGTGGCAGGTGGACTGAGGCAAGCTTTGAGCTGTCAATGGTAACCTGGGCGGGCAGACAGGCAATCACGGCAGCTTGGCATGAGTGGCAGGTGGACTGAGGCAAGCTTTGAGCTGTCAATGGTAACCTGGGTGGGCAGACAGGCAATCACAGCAGCTTGGCATGAGAGGCAGGCAGGCAGGCAGACTGAGGCAAGCTTTGAGCTGGCAATGGAAAACTGGGTGGGCAGGCAGGCAGGCAGGCAGCGTGGCATGAGCAGAAATCAGGCAGGCTTTGAGCTTGGCAGCCTGGGCAGGCAGACAGACTGCATGGCATAACTGCTGTCTCTTATACACATCTAGATGTGTATAAGAGACAGGTCTCAGGTAGTGCGGGGAGCAAACGTCCCCCACCACAGAGAACACCCACTCACTGGGGATACTGGTTGATGGGCAAGACAGGATACCCTTGGCCACTTTCAACAGGGCCAGCCACACATTGGCCTTGCTGGCCCAGTAGGTCAAGGGATCGCTGCTGGGATCAATGCATGACTCCTCCTGCAGGTAGGTCTCCACTGCTGCTGAGGCACCATCATACTCCCTCCGGTAGCTCTGGGTGGGCATCACCTGCCCCACTTCCCTCAGCCATGCCACTTGCCCTATTGTGCACAGCCCCATGTTCCCCAGAGTGGCCTGCACACAGTAGGAGCTGCTGGCAATAGGGGTGGTGGTGGTGGTGCTGCTGCTGCTACCAGTAGGGCTGGGGGCATGGATAGAGCCTCCTGGGCAAGTGGGGTGGCTGCTCCCACTCCCACCATCCCCAGGGGTGTCCTGCTGCACCAGTGCTTCCTTCCAGAGGATATATAGCACTGACTCACGTGTCATCCTGCCCTTGATCCTGGGGTCCAGCATGGTTTCCAGAACATAATCCTCCCAATGCAGAAGCTCATCAAAGTGTTCACTCAGCCCCACCTTCAGCTTGCACACAAGGTCAAGCGCCTCATCTGACATCCTTCTACCCTGAGGGCCACAATCCCCCACCCACGAATCTCATCCAGGCTGCTGCGGAGACTATGGACCAGCAGGGTCACCTGGCTGATGGTGGTGTTGGAGCTACTCAAGGTCTCCGTCACGGCCAGGAATGGTCTCAGGACGAAGACCATCTGAGCAATCATCTCCCATTCCCCCTTTTGTACCCTGGAGGTGCCTCGATGTCTGTGCTAGTTCATCCTGATGCAAGGCGGCTTTCTGCTCCAGAAGTAGGGATGGGCGAATACGGTTCGGAAGTTCGGAATTCGGCCGAACTCGATCTGTTTGGTCGACCAAACCGAACTGCATTTCTGAACTTGAATTTCAAACCGAATCGAACCGAATTTCCGAACTCCATTCTGTTCGCCCATCCCTAGTGGCAACTAACACAAAAAAAACCTGATTTTGAATGGCCGAACTTGGTTCAGAAGTTTGGAATTTGACCGAACTTGGTCTGTTCAGTCGACCGAACTGAACTTCCGAACTGAACTCGAATTTTAAACTGAATCGAACCGAACCGAATTTCCGAACTCCATTCTGTTTGCCCATCCCTATCCAGAAGCTGCTTGAGCATCAGGAAGGTGGAATTCCACCTAGTAGGCACATCTAGCACCAGCTGGTGCGCTGGGGAGTGTTGCTGTGCCTGCTCCTCCCGGAGGAGCTCACTGCCCTTCACATTCCCGTTGAAGAAGTCCGACAGCTTCCTCCTCCGCTCGATCATGGAGCAAAGGGTGCCTGGCCCAATCCCCTTATCCCCCAAGCCCAGACCATCCTTGACCACGAGATGGAGGGTGTCTGTGGCGCAAGGGATGCTTTTGAAACCCCTGTCACAGACTGCCTTAAGTATATTGGCCATGTTGTCCATGACCACACACCCCTTGGTGAAGGCCACGCCTGGCATGACGCACTCCCTCACCATGCCGTCCAGGGCTGCCTTGAGTTTACTTGAGGTGTGGGGGCTGTCCATTACATGGGCCTGAAGCAGGGCCCACCTATACCCTGCTTCAGGTCCCCTCCTGCAACTGCCAAGCGCTGCTGCTGGGTCCTGCCACCAGTGTGCTGTTACTGCCAGGTAGGCATGCCATGCATTCCTGCTGGACCACAGGTCCATGGCAAAGTAGACTGTGGTCCCCTCCAGCCCCTGCCACCTGCTCCCTCACCTGCTCTTTCAAAGCCTTGTACAGCTGCGGCACCACAGTCCACCTCAGGGTGGAGCGGGAAGGCAGCTTAAAGTTGGGGGCCAGGAGCCCAATCAGCTGCTGGACGCCCTTGTCCTCCGCAATTGAGAAGGGCTGCCCATCCAGGGCAATCATTTCTGCCAACATGCTCTTTGCTTTCTCTTGGAAGCCAGTGCCACGGCACCCTGCCGATGGCCTTAGCAGCTGCCCCCACCACACCTCCTCCATGGTGGACTGACGTCGCTGCTGGGGAGGGTCTTACTGCTGTTCTGCCCCCATAGCAGGAGGAAAACTGCTCCTGCTGCTAGAGGCAGCAGTTGGTGCTGGTGCAGGATGCTTGTGCGCTGAAGGAGCCAGGCGCCTGGCCACTGCAATCAGGAACACGCTTGCATCCACTTCCCTTGCCTTCCCGCTGAGCAGCAGAGCACTGTGACATGACTTTAGGTGCCTTATCATTGCTGTTGTCCCCAGGTTGCTGAACACCTGCCCACGCTTTACCACCTTTTTGCACACAGTGCACTGCACCTTTCTGGGATCATCTGCCCGCACCTGCTTAAAATGATCCCAGATTGAGAATTTTTTTCCCCTCCTGCCTTCTGGCCCACCCCAGCTGATGCACTTCTGCCAGCGCTGCTTGAAGGGGCAGAACTTGGTGGTACTGGCGACACAGCTCTGGGAGGAGGGTCATCCATCTCCTCTGGCACTAGTGTCTGCCTCTGAGTTACTGTCCCTGGTCACTGTGATATTGTCCCGTGAAGGGGAGTACTGTGACGCGGAGGCTTGACTGCCCGCCATACTGCTGGCACTCTCCCTGTGCCCCCATCTATAGCTGTGACTGCTGCTGCTGCTGCTACTCCTCTCCCTACTGCCATTTCCCATGGATCTGGCCCTGCCTCCAGCAGCAGGGGAGGGCTCCATCTGCTCTGGACTGCTGCTGGGGATCGCCTCCACAATGGGGGACATTGGTGGCCCTGGAGGAACATATGAAGCAGCAGATCCTGCCCCAGCAGCAGCAGAGACAGCCACAGCCTGATGTTGTCCAACTTGTGCTGCCGAACACACCGAGTTCGGGCTGAACTCCGAACTTCCAAACCGCATTCACCCATCCCTAGAAACTGCAAAAAAGTACTGACTGAATGACAACCACCAGCCAGAAGCAAACAAAATGATCCCCAGCCTGGGTGAAAGCACACAGTGTCGCTGCCAGGCAATGAGCAACACACAGACCGGGGAGGTAGATTTAAAGGGCACACAGCACCAGAGGAACATGGCAGGATGGAGCAAGGCAGAAGGGAGAGGAGAGCAGAGGGCAGGCAAGGAAGGGAGGAGGAGGAGGGTGTGCTGGAGATGGAGGCGGTGGCGGAGGAGCAGCAGCTGTTCCAGGCCACCCCAGAGGGGACAACCGGCCAGGGGACGGAGGCATCCTATAAATGGGTAAGGAGAGTGAGGGGGCCCCCGCACAGTAGCACAGGGGCATGAGGGGGGGCAGGGGGAGGGGGAATGGAGGCAGAATGTGGGGCCGAGGGACCCAGGCAGCCAAGGGCGTTCTCGGTGGCTGGGCCCCGGTTGTGGAACTCACTACCAGAGGTTGCAAGACTGGCCCTGAGTCTGTTGGCCTTCCATCAGGTCTGTAAGACATGGCTGTTCTCCCAGGCCTTCAGAGGCAGGGAGGGGAGGGTGGGCTAACTTTCTTTATGGGGATTTTAACATTGTTTTAATAATATTTGTGTAGGTTTTTTATATTTTTTATTTTTTTTATACTGTGATTTTTTTAAATTTTATGTTGGAAGCTGCCCCGAGATACTGTAGGCATAGGGGGCAGCATATAAATGGAATAAAATAAATAAATAATTAATAATTAACACCCCACACCCCCCGTTATGACCCACAGAGCTGGAAATGGGCCTGGGACCCAGAGTCCCTGGAGGAGACAGGCGAAGGGCAAGCGGAGGAGGAAGAGGAGAAAAAGAAGGGCACACACAGGAGGTGGCTGTACCATTGAGGGGGGCAAAGGGGGCACAATGAGACCCAGGACTTTATAATGATCAGGGGGTCCCTGGGGCGCCAGGTGGAACTTGTGGTAAACATGCGGAATGAGCATGTGTACAATGGGATAGTGTGGGACATGGAGACAGCGGGTCACCACAGGACAGTGGTCCAAAGCCGCTCTAAGGTGAAGGAGCTCAAGACAGAGTACAAAGCTATAAAATACAATAACCGGTGGTCCGGACATGGAGCACGGACCTCCCCCTACTATGATGCCCTGGACTGCATCCTACACATGAAGGGTTCCATAGTCGCCCCATGGTTCGTGGGGAGCGCCATGGTCCAGGGCAGGAAACAGGCTGAAGTACCACCACCCCTGGCATACCCGCAAGAAGGCACCAGCTCCAGGGGTCCGGCCCTCCAAGAGGAACACCCCTGGACCTCAGGGACCAGCAGGGCCCCCTCATGCACCAGCACAGGGAGCCCACACCTGAACTCTGACTTGGGCGGATCCGAGGCCGGCACACTGGTCACCATCAGCCAGTGGACACAGGGGTAGCACAGCCATACAGAGGTGCCAGCCTCAAGGGCTCCAAGACTGACATTGAGGGTAGGCAAGCAGGTGGGAGGGGGAATGGACCTTGGGGGATGGGCCTACGGGTGGGGGGACTCTCACAGGGCATGGGCTCATCCCCATGGCCCCCAGGAAACCGGACCATGGACAGGGGGTCAACAGGCACCTGGGCCTGCCAGGGCACAGAACAGGTTGATAGGCACAGCAGGCCAGCCACCGGTGCCAGCGTGTGGGGCTGGGGGGGGCAATGGGATGGGGACCAGGCCCATGCAGGGGTAACGCAACCCACCCCAAACCATTTACCAACAGGTCACGGTGTGCCCCAGCACACGGGACCGTCAGGCAAGGGGGACAGCAGGGAACAGCCTCTGGAGCAACCAGAGGACCAAGGTGAGGATACACAGCACGGGGGGTGCATGGGGGTGCACATGGGGCACACTTGGGAGGGACGGGTGCCACCGGGGGGAGGTCACTGGCATCTGATCCACCAAGGGGCTAGCCCACCACCCGCATCACCACAATGGGACGGGAGGCAGGCACCAGGGCTGGAATAATGGACCCCATTGTGCACCCCAACAGGGCAACCAGCAGTGGCCCCACCAGCTGAACCCGTGCCCATGACACAGCAGATGCAGGAGCACAGGGCATGGGTACGGCATTAGAGGGAGGATCAGGTGGAGGAGATCATCAGGACCACCACCAAGCAAGGGGAACGAATGATAGCGGCCATCGACCACTTGGAGGCAGCCATGGAGAGGGTCCTGCAGCAGGCAGAGGCCAGGGACTGGAGGCGGCATGCAGAGGTGTGACTGGAATGGAGGTGGGAGTGCAGGGAGTACAACAGGCAGGTGGAGGTGTTGAGGCGACTAGAGCAGGCCATAGACCAGATGATGGTGGAGTACTCGTGGAAGATGGATCGATCCCACAACTGGAGGCGGCATGCAGAGGTGTGACTGGAATGGAGGCGGGAGTGCAGGGAGTACAACAGGCAGGTGGAGGTGTTGAGGCGACTAGAGAAGGCCATAGACAAGATGGTGGTGGAGTACTCGTGGAAGATGGATCAGTCCCACAACATAGTCACATTACAGCTGCTACATACGGGGACCATGAGCGCATACATAATGGCAGCTGCTCCGCCAGATATCCTGCTGGCCCCCATACTGGTGCTGGGCCCTGAAGCACCCCCACCTCCCCCTCCACTGCCCCAGCCACCGACTCACCCGCAGGGCCCATGCATTCGCCTCCTGGTCCCATCAGACCTCTGGAAACAGCAGCTGCCCAGGGGGGGCCCTCCGGCACCAGGGCTGCCCACCACCCCAACCCCACCTGCCATCCCGGACATGAAGGCATCCCAGGACACAGTCAGTGACATGGACAGCGGGGGTGATGGGAGCTCCCAGAACTCCATGGCGCCCACAGGGCAGCTGAGGGGATGACCCAGGAAGCTCCATGGTTGGGGGAAAGGGGGAGGAGGAGGTAAGGGGGGACAAGGTGCAGGAGGGGTAAGGAGGGGGGGCACGTGGTCACACTCAGGACAATAAATGCACTGATGGAAATAACCGCAATAGTGCACGTCTCTGTACAGTGCTTGGGACCAGTGGAATACCCATGGACTTGGACCGGGTACAGGTGGTGGCCATCAGGGAGGGGAAGCCCTCAGGTGGCGGCATCTCTGGCAACCCACTTTGCCAGGACAGCTTGGATCCGCTTGGTGTAACTCCCTCGGGTTATCGGCATTCACATAGAACGGCACGGGTCTGGGTGGGCGCAGGGAACTCTAGGGCGGCCCCATCGGTCTTGCACATGTTGTACAGCACACAGCAGGCACCTATCACGAGGGCCGAGGTCTCAACCGTGTAGTCCAGTCAGCCTACTAGGCACCTCCAGCGCTGCTAGAGGCCACCAAAGGTTCTCTCGACCACCTTCCTGGAGTCACAGAGGTGGGTGTTGTAGAGTGCCTCCATGGGATTCCAGGCAACTGGGTACACCTTCATGAGCCATCAGAGGAGGGGATAGGCTGGTCCCCCCAGGATGCAAGGGGGCATCAGCACCCCCTCGATCCTGGACATTCCCATGTTTGCAAAGTCCCCCCGGTACATAGAGGGGCGAGATGGTCATTATCCTGGCATTGTGACTGCGGACAGGGTGGTTAGTGTAGATGTCGATGAATCAGCTCCGGATGGTTCACCACCGCCTGGAGCTGCAGGGAATGGTACCTCTGCTGGTTGACGTATTCCATGGCCTCCCCATTGGAGGGGTGGAGGATCTCTATGTGGGTGCCGTCCATGGTGCCCAGGCAGTTGGGGAAGCCGCCAGCCGCAAAGCCAGCCATCACGGCTTCCTGGTCCACAAGCTGGATCACGCGGTCCAGGAGCACCCCCTCCACGGCCTCGCAGAAGTCCCTCGGGATACCAGTGACGGTGCTCACCCCAACACCAAAGTGCTGGGACATGGACTGGCAGGAATCGGGTGTTTCCAGGGCCCAGACCTCTATGGCCATGTGCTGGACCATGGGAATGGGGGCCCGCATGAGGGTGTGTTGCATGAGGGCCCGCATGAGGGCATCAACAGCTCTGCAAGTCGCAGGAGGCAACGCCTGTCCATCCTGAAGTGCAACCTCCAGGTGGCTTCATCCCAATGGGCCAGGGCCTCAGCCCACCTCCCCTATGCCTGCTCAGTGACCCAGAACCTCCATTCAATGGGCATAGCGAGCATTGCTGTGCATCCCATGGCCTCCCTCCTCCAGTGTTGTCAGCCGGCAGCCTCGAGGAGCACTGCTGGCCACCCTTGGGTGCAGAGGAGGGTCTGGTGGTATGTCCCGGACACCCGCTGGGCCATGAGGCTGGCCAGGGAGTGCCTGCACCCATGGCGGGCACGCCGGGCAACTGGAGTGCTCCTGGCCATGCACACCCATATGCAGGCAGTCAGGTGGATTGCATGAGGTCTGTGTGCACCTGTGTGCACCTGTGCATGAAGTCTGTGTGCACCTGGAACTACTCCACAAAGATGACAAGGTTCATCCTGCATGCGCCCCTCCAACCCACATCCATGGTGGACAGTGTCCGTGGTGCAGTCTGACGTGCCCTTCTACTGCCCAAGGGCCGATCCCACCCTGGCTCCTTGCTCCATCCATGCACCCTGCGCACCTGTGCTCACCCCCTTGCCCGGCTGCCTCAGCGGTGGCTAGGCAGCTGGGGCGTGGCTGTTGGGCATGCCCCCCCTGAGTGCACCTGCGATCCTGGCATGGGGGCCTGTGCCCTGGGCCCACATGCACCCGGGTGTGCGGTTCTCAGCTGCTTGCTTGTTATCCTCCCCTCCCTTCTATCAGTGTTAGCTGCCTGTTCTAATCACCATTCTGCTATCAGTGTCAGCTGTGCTGTCTGTGTGCTCAGTTCCTGCAGCTGTGTTGGGTCTGCACCCCACGCCTTGCTCGTTAGCCATCCCATGTTGTGGCCTGTGGGCTTATCGCGTGTCATTGGAGCTCCCCTGCTTCCCTCCCCATCCCACCTGGGACTGTGGGGCCCCTCTTTCCTTGCTGTTAGTACCCACTGCTTGCTGGACCATGGCCAGCAGTACTTCCCCAGGACTCCTGCACCCTGCAACACCTCGCGCCCCCCCCCATAGCTGTACTTTTCATGAGACCATGGCCCTGTGTGACCTGTGGCATTCCCAGACCGTGCAACTGCTCCTGTGCTGCCCAGATGCCCTCTCAGGTGCCTATGCGATTATGAGCTCCAGCCTTCGCTACTTTGACTATGAGGCCAGCACCCACGAGTGCCAGCTGCATGTGGAGGCGCTGGGCCTCTATCCCTTTCACAATGGGCGCATTCCAGAAATGAGGTGCTCGCATGTGGGGTGGTCTGCGGAGGAGACTGTGTCTGCCCTCTCTGTGTGGAGCCTGGCTGCCTTCATGACCTGTCTGGAGGAGGGGGGCCCTGCCCTGGCTGTTTCCGTCAATGTGGCACGTGGGTACCAGCGCTTGCATGGGGCAGTGTATCACCCACCTGTTGGAGCTTGGGCACTTTCCATGGCCTCCTGCTGATGATTATGGCTTTTCCGAGCCCACCGGAGTGGAGCTGGTGGTGCTGGCTGATGTGTGGTCCTGTTCTGATGTTCAGGCGGGGCTCGCCATGCAGGATCCATTCGAGGCCTACTTGTTTGCCCTCCCACTGTGACATTACTCTGTCCCTGTGGGGGCTTCCATGCCTTGGGCTGCCTGTGCTGCTGTTGGGTGACCCCTGCTGACAGTGCTGTTGGTGAGGTTCTGGGTGCCATTCCCCATGTCCTGGTCTGNGGTTGGGGGAAAGGGGGAGGAGGAGGTAAGGGGGGACAAGGTGCAGGAGGGGTAAGGAGGGGGGGCACGTGGTCACACTCAGGACAATAAATGCACTGATGGAAATAACCGCAATAGTGCACGTCTCTGTACAGTGCTTGGGACCAGTGGAATACCCATGGACTTGGACCGGGTACAGGTGGTGGCCATCAGGGAGGGGAAGCCCTCAGGTGGCGGCATCTCTGGCAACCCACTTTGCCAGGACAGCTTGGATCCGCTTGGTGTAACTCCCTCGGGTTATCGGCATTCACATAGAACGGCACGGGTCTGGGTGGGCGCAGGGAACTCTAGGGCGGCCCCATCGGTCTTGCACATGTTGTACAGCACACAGCAGGCACCTATCACGAGGGCCGAGGTCTCAACCGTGTAGTCCAGTCAGCCTACTAGGCACCTCCAGCGCTGCTAGAGGCCACCAAAGGTTCTCTCGACCACCTTCCTGGAGTCACAGAGGTGGGTGTTGTAGAGTGCCTCCATGGGATTCCAGGCAACTGGGTACACCTTCATGAGCCATCAGAGGAGGGGATAGGCTGGTCCCCCCAGGATGCAAGGGGGCATCAGCACCCCCTCGATCCTGGACATTCCCATGTTTGCAAAGTCCCCCCGGTACATAGAGGGGCGAGATGGTCATTATCCTGGCATTGTGACTGCGGACAGGGTGGTTAGTGTAGATGTCGATGAATCAGCTCCGGATGGTTCACCACCGCCTGGAGCTGCAGGGAATGGTACCTCTGCTGGTTGACGTATTCCATGGCCTCCCCATTGGAGGGGTGGAGGATCTCTATGTGGGTGCCGTCCATGGTGCCCAGGCAGTTGGGGAAGCCGCCAGCCGCAAAGCCAGCCATCACGGCTTCCTGGTCCACAAGCTGGATCACGCGGTCCAGGAGCACCCCCTCCACGGCCTCGCAGAAGTCCCTCGGGATACCAGTGACGGTGCTCACCCCAACACCAAAGTGCTGGGACATGGACTGGCAGGAATCGGGTGTTTCCAGGGCCCAGACCTCTATGGCCATGTGCTGGACCATGGGAATGGGGGCCCGCATGAGGGTGTGTTGCATGAGGGCCCGCATGAGGGCATCAACAGCTCTGCAAGTCGCAGGAGGCAACGCCTGTCCATCCTGAAGTGCAACCTCCAGGTGGCTTCATCCCAATGGGCCAGGGCCTCAGCCCACCTCCCCTATGCCTGCTCAGTGACCCAGAACCTCCATTCAATGGGCATAGCGAGCATTGCTGTGCATCCCATGGCCTCCCTCCTCCAGTGTTGTCAGCCGGCAGCCTCGAGGAGCACTGCTGGCCACCCTTGGGTGCAGAGGAGGGTCTGGTGGTATGTCCCGGACACCCGCTGGGCCATGAGGCTGGCCAGGGAGTGCCTGCACCCATGGCGGGCACGCCGGGCAACTGGAGTGCTCCTGGCCATGCACACCCATATGCAGGCAGTCAGGTGGATTGCATGAGGTCTGTGTGCACCTGTGTGCACCTGTGCATGAAGTCTGTGTGCACCTGGAACTACTCCACAAAGATGACCAGGTTCATCCTGCATGCGCCCCTCCAACCCACATCCATGGTGGACAGTGTCCGTGGTGCAGTCTGACGTGCCCTTCTACTGCCCAAGGGCCGATCCCACCCTGGCTCCTTGCTCCATCCATGCACCCTGCGCACCTGTGCTCACCCCCTTGCCCGGCTGCCTCAGCGGTGGCTAGGCAGCTGGGGCGTGGCTGTTGGGCATGCCCCCCCTGAGTGCACCTGCGATCCTGGCATGGGGGCCTGTGCCCTGGGCCCACATGCACCCGGGTGTGCGGTTCTCAGCTGCTTGCTTGTTATCCTCCCCTCCCTTCTATCAGTGTTAGCTGCCTGTTCTAATCACCATTCTGCTATCAGTGTCAGCTGTGCTGTCTGTGTGCTCAGTTCCTGCAGCTCCCCTGCTTCCCTCCCCATCCCACCTGGGACTGTGGGGCCCCTCTTTCCTTGCTGTTAGTACCCACTGCTTGCTGGACCATGGCCAGCAGTACTTCCCCAGGACTCCTGCACCCTGCAACACCTCGCGCCCCCCCCCATAGCTGTACTTTTCATGAGACCATGGCCCTGTGTGACCTGTGGCATTCCCAGACCGTGCAACTGCTCCTGTGCTGCCCAGATGCCCTCTCAGGTGCCTATGCGATTATGAGCTCCAGCCTTCGCTACTTTGACTATGAGGCCAGCACCCACGAGTGCCAGCTGCATGTGGAGGCGCTGGGCCTCTATCCCTTTCACAATGGGCGCATTCCAGAAATGAGGTGCTCGCATGTGGGGTGGTCTGCGGAGGAGACTGTGTCTGCCCTCTCTGTGTGGAGCCTGGCTGCCTTCATGACCTGTCTGGAGGAGGGGGGCCCTGCCCTGGCTGTTTCCGTCAATGTGGCACGTGGGTACCAGCGCTTGCATGGGGCAGTGTATCACCCACCTGTTGGAGCTTGGGCACTTTCCATGGCCTCCTGCTGATGATTATGGCTTTTCTGAGCCCACCGGAGTGGAGCTGGTGGTGCTGGCTGATGTGTGGTCCTGTTCTGATGTTCAGGCGGGGCTCGCCATGCAGGATCCATTCGAGGCCTACTTGTTTGCCCTCCCACTGTGACATTACTCTGTCCCTGTGGGGGCTTCCATGCCTTGGGCTGCCTGTGCTGCTGTTGGGTGACCCCTGCTGACAGTGCTGTTGGTGAGGTTCTGGGTGCCATTCCCCATGTCCTGGTCTGTCCCTGGGCCGGTCCCCTCCACTTCCTTGGCCCAGGGTGTCAGGCGCCTAGTCCCGGCACGGGGTATCGGGCGCCTCAACCCGGCGCGGGGAGGGAGGCGCGGCTTGGGGAGAAGCTCAGGGACACCCCCAGGAGACGTTCACAGGTCACGGGGCTTAGCTCCGCCCCTACCAATTACCTCCACGCCGGCCAACCCAGCCCCGCTGCAGGGGAACACACCGCATGCAATTGTACAGGCCCCGCCCCGACGTAGCAAGCGCATTGCGGCGCAACGCACGTCGTAGGGGGCGGGGCTTGGAGCCACACCCGTTCACTGGCCTTTAAAAGTACCGGCGGGGCATGGGCTCCCCGCCGGTAATCGCGAGAGAAGCTGGCCCCCTTTACCTTTGACCCTGCCTTGAAGCTAAGTATCTTGTTGACTGTTCTGAGAAGTTATTGCTTGTGGATTGTGTGTGGTTCCCTTTTGTACTCCTTCCAGCCTGAGAAGTGTGGATTGTTTGTATTGTTTGTATTCCTGACACCGTGGTTGCCTTCCCCTTCCCCTCCCCCCTGCCAGTTAGAAGGATAGCCCTGAGCCTCAGCAGTTGGTGTTCCTACGAGCGGAGCTTATAGCCCTGCCCCTTTCGGGTTCCTGGGATAGCCCGCACCTCCCTTCCTCCTCCTCCCTTAACCCTTTCCCCTTCCTCACCCAGTGCCCTGAAGTCCCTATTCCCAGCACTGCCTCACAAAACTCCCACTCTGGTCCACTGGTGGGGGATTGAGTTCCCCAGGGTTGACTCCTCCCTGAGTGTGAAACGCCTGACTCCCCCTCATTGTTTGTCTTCCCTTCCCTGGTTGGCATTACCTCTCTCCACCCCTATGATGATAAGGGTTGCCTTGTAAATAGCAAGGAAAGCCCACCTAATATCCTGAGGGGAATACTGGGAGCCTCGTTAGTATTAAGAGAGCGAGAGAGGGATTGCCAGCCTCTCCCCATCTCCCTAATAAGCCTGATACAGGGCTCCCCCCCTTTTCCGTTGTGCTGTGTGTGTTGGCTGTCCCGGTGTGCTCCCCACCTTCCTTCCTTTCCCGTTTGGGTGTGTTTGTGCCCGGGCTTGTGTTTGTGTTGTGTGCTCCACTGTGTTCTCAGTTTCCCTGTTCCTGTTCTGTGCGCCGCCTCAGCCGCTCTTCTCCATTCTCCCTCTCCCTTCCCATTTCCCTTGTGTGGGCGTTTCCTTTCGGTACTTTTGGCTTCCTTTGCCCTCAGTCCGCCATGTCTGCCTCCCATCCCTCCCATGTGTCTTCTGGGTGTTCTGACCATGGTTCGGAATCGGCATAATGTCTGTTGCACTGCCCTGGGCCATGGTCCGGCCATCTGTTTCCATGCCGTAGTCCTGCTCCTGTCATGTCTGTTCGGGGCTGTCCTGGACCACGCGGGGAGGGGGTTTGGCCGGCTCACCACCATTGGGAATCCACTGTGGTGACCCGGGAGCGTATAACATCTGAAATTACCCTCTATCACCGATGAAATGGGTGTTACATTTTATTATACATGTTGCAGGACTGCAGGTGTGCTCTATGGGTGCCCTGCACATGTATAATAAAATTTAACACCCATTTTATCAGTGTAGAGTGTCTGTGTGAAAAGGGCCATTCTGAAATCAGAACCCAATTGTGTCTTTGAAATAGTCCCATGTTTGTTTGTTTTTAATTCTTGATTTGTTTATTGTTTGCTATATTAAGTATTTGGATCCACAAAACTCTCTGGACTTTTGTATTTTACATGTTTGTTGCTTTGTTTGTGTTTTGAATGTGTTGAGTCACGGACGCTTTATTAAAGTAAAGATACAAGGGCTTGGTTTTCTAGACCATCACTCTGTTTACAAACAAGAAACCTTATATTTGGGGGTTTGGCTTTGTTTACATTAATGACCCATTTAGGAGGACACATCGTTATTTTTGCTACTTTCAATAATTTAATATTTTACTTATGACTGTCATATGCTGGTACATGATTGTTATATGATTGATGTAGGCCATTTTATTGATTATGTAACATTATGTAACATTATTTTTTATTTTTATTTTAATTGTTTGTTTATTTACTCATTTTATGGCCAAGGCATGAGCTAAGTGCCAAATAAACTTAAACTTAAGTTTTTCTTGATCAGAATTTCTCTAACTAAAGACAAAGCAGTCAGAAAATTTAGACCCAAAAGTTACTCTATAGAAAAACCCAGATATGAATTACGAATTCCAGCCTCTGGTCTCAGGGGCTGTCTTTCTTCAGGGTAAGGACCAGAGAATGCAAACTATTGGGATTCCATTAATCGTGAGTGTCTTTGGATGAAGTTATCAAAGACTAATATGGATCATCACTTTCCATATTTAATTGTTTCTTTATACAAAGAAAGCTCCCTTTGAGATAATAAAAGAATATAATACCTCTGGATGTAGCACAAGCGGCCTCCATAACAGTTTCTAAATAGGCCTGCCATGAAGTGGACTGTGAGAAGACCACCCCAAAGTATTTGAAGCATTTTACCTGATCGATAAGGTGATTCTTCATGAACCACATATGCCACACTCAATCATGGACCGGGATCCATTTCAGATCCCGGTCAGGAATCAGGCCGGCCATCCTTTAGATGTGCCAGCCTGATTCTCTCTGGGGATCAGGAAGGGGGCAGGGCTGCGCAGCGCAACATGCTGCCGCACAGTCCTGCCCCCCCACGCTCCCCCACCCACCTGCCTGCCCACCATGGAATGGATGAGTGCAGCGGCCAATCTGACCGCTGCACCCGATCCCGGATCATGGCTGGGACCGCAATCCAGAATGGACCAAATGTAACAGATGTTACATTTGGTCCATCACGCATGGTGATGGTGCCGGCACCATCCCTGGAATTGTGGTTATTTTGATTCCTGCCAGAGGTTCACTGGGGTGAACCTCTGGTGGGAACCAAACAGATGTTACAGGACTTTCAGCCACCACAGGGGATTCACTGTGGTTGACCATGGTCCCATAACATTTGAAATTACCCTAATACTTTAGTTTTAGAAATATTAACCTCAAGGTGTTCTTGGTTACAGTATTCTCCAAATGCATTGAGCATCTCAGACCAATTTGTGTCTGCGATAACAATATAGTGTCGTCAGCATATAAAATTGCTGGGGGCGGGTGTGGTTAGTATGTTGTGTTCTATGGCCAATAGGAATGGATGAACGCGGTTTGGAAGTTCGGAGTTCGGCCCGAACTCGGCCTGTTCAGATGACTGAACCCGAACCCAAACAGACCAAACTGAACTCAATTCTGAATGTTGAGATGACTGAACAGTTTGGCCAGTTTGGATTGCGTTCGGGTGAATTTGGGTGGCTAAAACGTGGTGTAGTGTCAGGTCACTGGAAGGCCAAATGTGGCAAGGAGGGGGAGTCAGCTGACTCAGCTGAGGAGCAGACTTCCTGGCACAAGGGGTGGAGAGGCTTGGAGTAGCAGACAGCCTGCCCAATCACCATCCCTTTTCGCCTCAGACCACTGGCTTGGCAGTCTGCAATTGGCCACGGGCTAGGCTGCACGGAACCAATGGGGCTTGCAGTGAGGCGGGCGCAGCAAGAAACAAAACTGTGTGCCTCCCCCCTTCCCAATACCTTCTGATCTAGTCACTATTCCTGAACAGCAGGCGTTTCAGAAGGGTCCCTCTCTCCCTGCAGTTCTTGTTCCTTCCTATTCCTAATCCATTGCCATCCTCTTCCTATTTCACCCATCCAACCCATCTACCCCCATATTCACATTTATTTAGCTTAGCATAGATAGATTTAGTTGTTATTTTTTGTTTTTATCCCACCCTGTGCTCTCTGTGTTCAATCTTCCTTCCTCCCGCCCTCCATTGAATCCTTTTCCTCTCCCATATATTCCATCCCCAATTCCCTTCCCCTGTTTTTTTATTCATTTAGAGTAGGATTATTATTAGATTTATTTAGGTTTCATTTCAGTTTTGTACCCCTCCTTGTGTTGTTTGTGATTTCCCCCATCCCATATAGATAGATAGATAGATAGATAGATAGAGAGAGAGAGAGAGAGAGAGAGAGGGAGGGAGGGATTTTAGGTTTGAGATATTAGACAGTTGTAGTAGTTAGTTTAGTGATATCGTGATTTAGTTTTAGTGTTTGTAGGAGTAGTGTGTACTTAATCCATTTAGTTCATAGCATTTAGAATAGTTATTAGTTAATAGTAGTTACATTTAGTGTAGATATATATATATATAATATTAGATAAAAACTATATATATATATATATGCACACATTATTTTGGACGGAGAAATGGAGAAGGGAAGAAGAGGCCAATCTGCTGCCTGTAGGGGAGGCAATGGAGCACGTGCCAGAGGTGGGCGGGGCCGTGCCAGGGGAGCAGCAACAGTAGCCAGAGGCAAATCACATCACCACCACCACCACCAAAGTCAGCATACCTGCTTTAGGGCAACTGGCTTCAGCGGCTCAGTGTTGCCTCCCGGCAGTGCCCTCCTCCACTGCCACGCTGGGCACTGGAAGGCCTGCAGGACTTGAGGCTGCATCTGTCTCTGCTGGTGGTGGTGCTGGAGAAGGTGCGGAGGCTGCTTCCAATGTTCCTCCAGGGCCACCAATGTCCCCCACTGTTGAGGCAATCCCCAGCAGTCCAGAGCTGGTGGATCCCACCCCAGCTGCTAGAGGCACGGCCCGATTCCCGGGAAATGTCAGTAGGGAGAGAAGCAGCAGCAGCACCAGCAGTTACAGAGGGGGGCACAGGGAGAGTGCCATCAGCATGGCGGGCATGGGCAGTCTAGCCTCAGGGTCCCAGTACTCCCCTTCACGGGAAATCACTTTTCATGCGACATCACCGTGACCGCAGACAGTGAGGAAGAGGCAGACACTAGTGCCGCAGAGGAGATGTCTGTACCCGAGGTGATGTCTGACCCTCCTCCCAGAGCTGTGTCACCAGTGCCATGAAGTTCTCCTCCTCCCAGCAGCGGTGGCAGCAGTGCGTCCGCTGGGGCGGGCAAGAAGGCAGCAGGGGAAAAAAAATCCTCAGTCTGGAATCATTTTAAGCAGGTGCGTGCAGAGGATCCCAGAGAGGTGCAGTGCACGCTGTGCAATAGGGTGGTGAAGCGTGGGCAGGTGCTCGCCAACCTTGGTACAACTGCAATGGTGAGGCACCTCAAGGCATGCCACAGTGCTATGTTGCTCAGAGGGAAGGCAGGGGAAGTGAATGCCAGCGGGTTCCCGAATGCAGTGGCGAATCGCCCAGCTCCTTCAGCGGGCCAGCATCCTGCACCAACTGCTGCTGCCTCTAGCAGCAGGAGCAGTATGGGGGCAAAACAGCAGAAGGAGTCTCTCCAACAGCGCTGCCAGTACACCATGGAGGAGATGGGGTGGGGGGATGTTTCAAGGCCATCGTCAGGGTGCCATGGCACAGGCTTCCAGGAGAAAGCCAAGCGCCTGTTGGCACAGATGATTACCCTGGATGGCAAGCCCTTGTCCATTGTGGAGGACAAGGGCTTCCAGTGACGGATTGGATTCCTGGGCCCCAACTTTAAACTGCCTTGCCACTCCACCCTGAGTCAGGCTGTGGTGCTACAGCTCTACAGGGCTTTGAAGGAGCAGGTGAAGTAGCAGCTGGCAGGGGGGCAATGGTCCACTTCACCATGGACCTGTGGTCTGCCAGAAATACCCAGCATGCCTACCTGATGGTGACCGAACACTGGTGGCAGGATCCAGAGGCACCGCTTGACAGTGGCAGGAGGGGACCTGAAGCAGGGTATAGGTGGGCCCTGATTCAGGACCAAGTCATGGACAGCTGCCACACCACGAGAAACCTCGAGGCAGCCCTGACCACCATGGTGAGGGAGTGGGTCACACCAGGTGCGGCCTTCACCAAGGGGTGTGTGGTCATGGACAACGCGGCCAATATCCTAAAGGCAGTCCATGACGGGGGCTTCACGAGCATCCCTTGCACCGCACACACCCTTCATCTCGTGGTGAAGGATGCTCTGGGCTTGGGGGAGAAGGGGATTGGGCCAGGCACCCTTAGCTCCCTGGTCGAGCGGGGGAGGAAGCTGGCAGGCTTCTTCAACTGCAGCGTGAAGGGCAGAGAGATCCTCTTGGAGAAGCAGGTCGAGCAAGGGTCCCCGGTGCACACGCTCATCCAAGATGTCTCCACCAGGTGGAATTCCACCTTCCTAATGCTCAAGCGGCTTCTTGAACAGAAAGCCGCCCTCCATCAGGTGGAACTGGAGACAGACATCGAAGCACCTCCAAGGTACAACAGGGAGGAATGGGAAATTATAGCCCACACAGTGTTTGTCCTGAGACCATTTCTGGTCATCACGGAGACCTTGAGCAGCTCCACCGCCACCCTCAGCCAGGTGACTCCACTGGTGCATAGTCTCCACAGCAGCCTGAATGAGATTCTGGGGGTGGGGGCGGGATCCTGGCCCTCAAGGCAGGAGGATGTCAGATGAGGTGACTGACCTTGCGCGTAAGCTGAAGGTGGGGCTGAGTGTGCGCTTCAATGAGCTCCTGCGCCGGGATGAATATGTCCTGGCAACCATGTTGGAACCCAGGATCAAGGGCAGCATGGCATGTGAGACTGCGTTCTATGGCCTCCAGAAGGTTACGCTGGTGCAGAAGGTCCAGCAGGCAGAGCGGGCCATGCAGCAGGATGCCCCTGGGGATGGTGGGAGTGGGAGAAGCGACCCCTTCCAGCCATCTGGGTCTATCCCCGCCCCCAGCCCTAGTGGTAGCAGCAGGATGAGCAGCAGCAGCAGGATCCCTACTAGTGCCAGCAGCTCCTCCTGTGTGCAGGCCACTCTGGGGAGCATGGGGCCCAGCACAAAAGGGAAAGCAGCATGGCTGAGGGCAGTGGGGCAGGTGGTGCCCACCCAGAGCTACCAGAGGGAGTATGATGGCGCCTCAGCAGCAGTGGAGACCTACCTGGAGGAGGAGCCATGCATTGATCCCAGCAGCGATCCCTTGGCCTACTGGGCCAGCAAGGCCAATGTGTGGCCGGCCCTGT
>QEPC01014310.1:745778-777570 GCA_003113815.1 Sphenodon punctatus | reverse complement strand
ACCAACCTCAAAGCATGCATCAGTCCTGCCTCCCATGCCAAGGTGCCTGTCTTCCCAACCAGGTTGCCTATCACAAAGCCTGCATGCCATGCTTCCTGCCTGCCCGCCCAGATTGCGAAGCTCAAACCCTGCCTCAGTCTGCCTGACTGCTGCTCATGCCACGCCTGACTGCCTACCCCGGCAACCAATGTCTGCTGCTGTTAGTGCCAATGGCACTAGTCATTCCACCGCATGACAAGCAGCAGCCACTCCTGCCCCAGGACCCGCCATCAGGGTCCTGGGGCCAAGTTACAAGTTATGCAAAACATTCCGCTTACTTTCTGTATCTCCAACGCCGACACTCACTGACTGAATACTGTTACTTTAAGTTTCATTTTTAGTTTTTCTCTCTCTCACTCTCATGACCATTAACAGGCATGTCTATCTTAGTTTTGTTTTCTCCTACTCAGCTGTATACTCTATGTAGGGCATGATATAGATGTTACTACTTGATAACAGCTACTGAGGTCAGACAATCCAAGGCCATCACTGTAATAAAATTAAAGTTGTTTGTGGAAGTTCAGACACTTCCTGATTTTATTTTTCCTTCTGCATAGGATCACATCCATAGAACCTAGAGAGGGTTTGTTGGTCTGACACAACTCTTCCCACTCATCAATCCCTATTCACCAGTGGCACGGAAAGGGGGTTCTTTAACAAAACATTATACATAAAACCTCTACAGCTAGGGCTGTGGCCAAGATCCAGAAGCTGCCACCCACCGTGATGGGTCTGGGGCCGTCATTCCTCACACAGAGAACCGATTTTCAGAAGCATCAAGCAGCAGCCACTCCAGTCCTTGGACCCGCCGCCAGGGTTCTGGGGCCAAGTTACAGACAGGGAGGGCTGTGGCCAAGATCTACAAGCTGCCACCATATCCCCAGCACCCACTGTGATGGGTCTGGGGCCATCATTCCTCGCACTTTCCGATGTCATTCCAACACATGACAAGAAGCAGCCACTCCAGCACCAGGACCCACCGCCAGGGTCCTGGGGCCAAGTTACAGGCAGGGAGGCTGCGGCCAAGATGCACAAGCTGCCACCTTAGCCTCAGCACCCACCGTGATGGGTCTGGGGCCATCATTCCTCACACATTCTGATGTCTTTCCACCACATGACAAGAAGCAGCCACTCCAGTGCCAGGACCTGCCACCAGGGTCCTGGGGCCACGTTACAGGCAGGGAGGGCTATGGCCAAGATTTACAAGCTGCCACCTTAGCCTCAACACCCACCATGGTGGGTCTGGGACCATCATTCCTCGCACATTCCAATGTCATTCCACCTCATGACAAGAAGCAGCCACTCCAGCCCCAGGACACACCGTCAGGGTTCTGGGGCCAAGTTACAGGCAGGGAGGGCTGTGGCCAAGATCCAGAAGCTGCCACTCCAGTCCTGGGACCCACCATGATGGGTCTGGGGCCATCATTCCTCGCAATTTCCGATGTCATTCCAACGCACCAAGAAGCAGCCACTCCGGTGCCAGGACCCACCGCCAGGGTCCTAGGGCAAAGTTACAGGCAGGGAGGGCTGTGGCCAAGCTTCACAAGCTGACACCTTAGCCTCAGTACCCACTGTCATGGGTCTCAATTAATTATCTGTGAAGGCCTTGTACCCAGCCTGAGGGGGTGGGAAACTCTGCCTGCCCCTCCCCTTCCCAAGCACCAGCAAGGTTTCCACAAACCCCACCAGATGCAGGGCTGGGGATGCCCTAGTCCCAGCTCTGCATGTGGGGCTCAGAGGAAACTGGGCCATGAAAGGGGGGCGGGGGAGAGGAGCTTTGAGCAGCAGACACAAAAGGCAGGTTGTGTTCTATAGTGGGGGACCTGGAACCAGCAACATTCAAACCTTGGGAACATCCCACAGGGCCCCGCTCCCAACATAGAGGCAGAGAGCAAACACCTTGCAGGGTGGGGTGGGGGTATTTGGAGATCTCTCACTCTCGCCCCTCCCCCTACCAGAGAAGTGTGGGGACAGAATTCAGCTGGGATGGACCAAGGCAGGGAGAGTGGACACACTTGGCCAGGAGATTCTGTAGAGCCAGCAAAGTAGCTCAGTCTGGGGGAGCACATTTGCTTCTTGGAGGCTCCCTCCCATTTTAATCCATAAAGCTTTCTCAGCTTTCTGCCATATCTCCTAGCTTGTATTCTTTCCTCTCACAATGGCCCGTCATTCCACTCAGAGAGATCCATCTTTCTATCCACTGTCCATCCATCTTTCTATCCACTTTATCTAGAAGGTGCCACTCTAGCCCCAAACCCCACCATCAGTGTTCTGGGGCCCCGTCATTAAACTCACGGAGAGCCATCTTTCTATCCACTGTCTATCCATCTTCTATCCACTGTATCTAGAAGCTTGCCCTTTTGATCAGCTGCGGGAAACGGAGGCTATTGGCGATCGTCCGTCACTTCTCAATTCAATGCTTTATTGCAAAGCCAGAAGGCTATTTGCACAGTTATAAAACCATTCCTGAGTACATAAATTGACAGGGACAAAACCAAATAGTAATACAATCTTATAAGAAATCTATTTAAGTAATTTACCTTATTATATTAATAATACAAAGAAATTGAGACAGCTAAATTTGACAATACGGCTACATAATCTATTGTGCTACCTCCCTCAGGGGAGGTAAAAAGTGAAGGCTCCCAGGTAATCCCTCCTAATTCTCCCATTCAGCACCCCCAAATTAGCTTAGTGAAAAATTCTTGCCAACACTTTTATTAATGGCCATATCTCCTGACACGCTTTCTAAGAGAGGGGAATAATCGGATTCTAACGAGAAGTTCCCAAATTGAAACAATCTCTTGTTAGTCTGGTCTAACTGAGCATTAAAATCACCCCCTAGAAGAATAAATGTTCATGGGAACAACTGATCTAAATTAGACAAAAAATCCGATAAAGTTTCCCATATTGTGTCATCATATAATAATAATAATAATAATAATTTTATTTGTCTGTTTAGCCTCTGGCCATAACAAACCAACAAGGTAACAAACCACAAACCAACAAATAGCCAATCTACTACAATAATATAAATACAATATATATATTACCTAACTACATATGTCACATTTTAAAAAATAAAATACAATAAATTTAAATTTAAAATTAAAATTATACTAATTAAAACAATGTCCATATCCAACTTGAGTTGCCTTACCCTGGTCGGGGTTTGCGATGGCAGTACTTGGCCCCTGATCACTAACTCATTATATTTACCCCCTTTTCCACTCCTATTATGACATTTTAACCCTTAATTTTGAAAAATAGTGTCGATTCCTTTTATTCCAATATTTTCATAAACCAAAATTTCATATCCTTATATATATTGCATATTAACATCCCATCCCAGAATTCACCATTCCCCATTTCCTATTTTCCAGTATAATGAGAAGGAGATATTTGCAATTTCCTATCCCACTTCATCCAAAACAAATCCGTTGTCATATTTTTTCCTCAAAAGAGAGGCATTAAGACCAAATTTGGCACCCATTTTTGTAATTTTAGGAAAATTATCTGACAAGCAAAAACTTCACAGGTAGACAAATGCCTATCTCATCCCACATTTCTTGTCTTAATCTATCATATAAGGGGCAAGCAAGGAGAAAATGGGCCAAATCCTCAACCGTCCCTTCTCAACAAAGCTCGCCTATTTCTTAGAATCAACTGTCTAAGAGAACCTTGGTCTATATGCTAGCCGTGCCATGATGCCATGGCATAAAGAAACAGCTGCTGCTGCCAGACCTATATGCTGTCTGTGCCAAGTGTTCTGTACCCCAGGTTTCTGCCAAGTTCAAAGTCTGCCTCAGCCCGCCTTCCTGCCTCTCATGCCAAGGTGCCTGTCTGCCCACCCAGGTTGCTGCCAAGAGAGAGAGAGAGAAAATCCACCCACTTGAAGGAGAGACAGGGTATTTTCAGACGTTACGAGATCACGCTCAACCACGGTGAATTCCCCATGGGTGAGCATGATCCCGTAACATCTGGTCAGTGTTACGCCGGATGTTCACCCCCGTGAACGGAACGGAGGAGGAACAGAAGTGTGATGAATCTGATTACCCCCTGGTGATTCACGGGGGTGACCACATGGTGTAACACTGACCAGATGTGATGCTGACATGCTCAACCACGGGGAACTCCAGCATGTCTGGCCACTGACCACAGCCCGGAATCGGCAACCGTGCTCACCGCCAATTCTGGGCTGTGGTCAATTTCCTGGGGGTGGGCGGACACTGCGGCTGTATTGGCCACAGTGCCCACCTGTCGCTGGGAGGGCAGGCTGCTGAGGGAGCATGGGGGGGTGGGGCTGTGCAGCCACACATTCGGCCGCGCAGCCCCGCCCCCCCGATTCCCCGCCGGGATTGGCCAACATGTCTGTTGGCCGTGACATGTTGGCCCCAGAGGGGAATCCACAGGGTGTTTCCATGACGGGGCAAACTGAGCCCCATCACGTCTGAAAATACCCACAGACATGAGAAGTGCCATACTGTGTCAGACAAATGGTCTGTCAAGCCCTGCCTGCATTTTGTCTCCACAAGTGGGTGGACTGGGGTGGCTATCCAATCTCTCTGTGCAGGGGACTTCCATTCCTAACAGGTCATAAGACAATTCATTCCCTGGTGTTCCAGTCCCTTTGCCATACCTTGCATGTGGCGATTCCATTGCCCTTGTGGTAGAACCTCCAGACATCTGATGTCTGGTGCCGGATGTCTGGGGGTGTCACTGGCTGTGGCAGTGACCTATGCCTCTGGCTAGGGGTCCTCCGAGTCCTTGGCCTGGTCCTGACAGCAGCACTGGGGCTGGTATCCGATTCCTCTCTGAAATGGGAACACATTAAGAACACCAAAGTAATATCATGCAGGTATGATGATGCCTCTACTCCTCCCTCCTTGGGGTGCTAGGGATTGCAACTAGAAAGCAGTAAAGCATGTGAAAATCCTGCCCTCCCAGGGGTGCTAGGGGATTCTAGGGATTGCATCTGGAAACCCCCTGGCTGGCACATGCAAATCCTGTGCTCTCTGGGGTGCTGCTTGGGATGGCAATGGAGAGACCCTGGCTGGCTGACATGTGCAAATCCTGCCCTCTTTGGGGTGCTTGGGATTGCAACTAGGAAGACCCTGGCTGGCACATGCAAATCCTGCCCTCCTTGGGGTGATAAGAATGGTGACAGGAGATGTGACCCTGACTGGAGGAAAGACCCTGCCCTTATTTGGGGGTGCATAGGGAATGGGATGGCAACTGGAGAGTGGAGACCCTTGCTAGCCTTAGCCTGGCACATGTTTGGGTGGGGGTGCTGCTCGTGCCAGAGCCCCCCACACTAAAGTACCCTCTCTCTCTGTGGCAGACATCTGCTGCCACCTGCTGATGCCCACTGTTCGTGCCTGACTGATGCTCACCACCCAGGCATGCACCCACCCGCACACCAGTGAGATCGCTCTAACAGTTAGAGCATTTCTTGTCCTCAAAGTAAAAATAAATTTTACAAACCTGGCAGCACCTCCTGAGTCTGCTGCTTCCTCATTCGAGGAGCCAGGCACCACCACTGCAGGTGTAGTAGTGGCAGCGACCTCTACCTCCTCGTCCTCGTCCTCCTCGACCGACAAGTTGGCCACCAGCCAGGGGATCAGCAACATAGCCTTCTTCATTTTTTTGTTTAATTTTTTAAAAAAATACACACACCCCAGTCACCCACAACACACACCAACAATCACCAACCACCCAAACACACAGCACAGCCAAACCCAACACAAACACAGCCAAAACACACAAACCGAACAGCCACCCAGTCAAAGACACACTCACTCGCCACACAGCTGTGCATGCAATCGAATTTCCAGTTTCCGGCGCGATTACGGCTTCCCGTGGTCTCGCGTTATTTTTCCCGAATGGCCGAATCTGAACCAGGTGAACCACCCAAATGCACGAACCTGAACACACGAACTGAATGCAGCCGAACCGAACAGTCGAACAGCTGAACAGCCGAACCCGAACCGCGATCTGTTCACCCATCTCTAAACACCAAATTTAACTGGATGATAAGAGGGATCATCCAGAAAGTCTAAGAGTTCACTATATATAAATAAAAAGTAAAGGGGCTGAAAGACAATCCTGGTGTACTCCTCGAGAGGTAGGCACATGACAGGAAAGAGGTCCAAGATGGTCCACACTGACTTGTAGGAATCTTATATAAATTAAAAAGTAAAGGGGCTAAAAGACAACCCTGGTGTACTCCTCAAGAGGTAGACACATGACAGGAAAGAGGTCCAAGGTGGTCCACACTGACTTGAAGGAATCTTTCTTTGGATAAAGAAAAAATTAAACATAGCAAGGGATGATCCATAGCAGTCTTTCAGATCAATAAAACAAAGATAAAGGGAAGCCCTCATCCCCTGGGACAAATGGTGAGAAGCCAATTGATTCAAGAGAAGGATATGATGGATAGTGGACACCCCTTTTCTGAAACAAGCTTGTTCAAGTCCGATAATATTATTATCATCAACCCAATTTTGTAATTTAGTAAGGAGGTAGTTGGCATAAATTTTACCAGCTACGCTTAATAATCTGATTGGGTGATTATTCGCTGCATCAGCAAGGTCATCCTTTTTATAGATTGGGATCACTATACTCCTGCCCTAGCCAATCGGTATCCTTCCGGTCTCATTAATAGTGGTAAATATAGCAGCTAGAATAGAACTCCATCCGGAGATATTAGCCTTATGTCACTCAGGGGGAATATAATCATTCTCTGGAGATTTGTTAGATTTAAGGCACCCAATCAGAACATCAACCTCTTCTATTGTAATGGGAGACCAGCATGGGAAAGTGGAAAATAAAGACAAGTTTAATGTAACCCAAAGGGGTGAAACTTAAAACCACATGAACTGGAGGTGAAACAAATAGATGTTTGCTTTGTAGATCCCCCCCGCCCTCCAATTCTTGGATAGTCATGTGAATGTTCAAATAAATATACAAATTAGTTTATTTGAGTCTTTGGATATTTCATTTTGGATACTCCAGTTTTTCTAGTCATTTTAGACATTTCAGCTCATATATTCATTTATTAGGAAATAACTGAAAAGAAAAACAACAACAGTAAAATCATCCCCAAAATGAAATGAATATCTGGAGCAGCAGAGTCATAACTTTTCTATGGCCAACATGGCAGTGGCCACAGGTGCATTTAAATGAGGGGCATCAACCAACCATGTCCTAGGGCATCCAAATCAGCAGCTGTGTGTTTGTCGCATTGCAGCTGCCTGTCCCAGACTTCCTAAGTGCCTAGCCAGTACTAATGGGTGGGAATGGGGCCTTCCCACAGAAGGATGGAGCCCTCCCCCCCGCCCGCCCCCCATTAGTACTGGCTAAGCATTCTTACTTAGCACTGGCTAGCAGAAGGAGCAGTGAAGGGAGTCTGGGGCAGTCAGCCATGGTGTGTCAGACATACAGTTAATTATTCAGCTGCTGTGGGACCTGGTTGGTTGGCACCTCTCATGTAATGCACTTGTGGCCACCACCAGATTGGCCATAGGCTAGTTACGGCCCTGTGAAGCAGGGTAAATGATGGGGAAACTAATACTGCTTTGTATTCATTTTGTCAGACCTGAATTGAAACAGACAAAATGCCAGATGTGATATTCACTGTGGATATCTGTCTCAGGTCTAACATGAACCACAATCCTCAATAGTGCTGCTGAATCAAAATCAGCTCTTCCCAAAACCATCGGAAATTCCATCACGTCAGGAACAGTGCTGAATGTTCAGTAGAATTTTCAAGGCTGGGACTTGTTTCACAATTCTGTGACTTTCAGGAGTGCAGGTGGCAATTTTGCACCAGTTTTCAAAACCTCTGTAATCTTTAGTACTTTTCATGACTTTCTGGTACCTTCCAAGACTAACCACCAGTACTTTTGTGTCCTGGGATCGTTGTTTTTTTCATCTCCAAGTCCTCTTCTCCCAATCAGGAGGGTGGGAGAAGAAGGAAGCAGCATTGCTGTGTTTGCCAAGTGTGTCCTGTGCCAACCTCCTGTCTGCATGTCCTGTGGCAACATCCTTCACCTGCCAACATGCTGAATGTGACAACTTGTACTGAAAGTATCAGAAACTATTATTCCTAAAATTAGCATTCCAAAATGAGAGCAAATCAGTGTGGTCAAAATACATTACTGAAGGGAGAAAGAGCAAATCAGCTGTTTTTGACATTCACCACAAATTGTTGTTTCAGCTCTAAACCTCATGGGTTGAGTTATTCCAATCTACGAGTATTTTGAATTGACTTGTATTTTTGTATTTACTTATTACTACAGTCTACTTATTTTTTATTTACCATTTACAATCAAGAAGGTGAAAGAAAAATAGTCCTATTATCACCTGCTCCCCAAGTGGAAGAGCATAAATAGGGTGTGTTGGACTTGCCATAATCCCTCTCCTCCAGTCCCCTTGGCGTGCTCCTTATTTCCATGTTCTCATTTTCTCTCTATCTCTTTCTCTCTTTGTGTCTTGGGTCAGTTAAGTAACTCATCTCATTCTCCTCTGACTTTCTCCCCAATTCTGTCTCCAGTCACTTTTCTTGTCAGCTTCTTTCCTATGTTTATTACCCTTTTGCATGAAATCTCATTCATGCTGAGTATCTGTTCCCTGAGCTGCTCATTTTTGGATTATTTTTTCCATGCTTCCTGCCAGTAAGGGGAAATTGTGTGGCTTATGATATGTGTTTTTGTACATTCCATAGCAGAAAGAACTTCAGATGAGGGTCACCTCAAAGTTTTCACTTCCCCGGGAAGAAATGAGACCAGTTCCAATCACATCGCCATCATCTCACTTATATATTTATGAGATGGTAGCATTCTGGAACCTTCTCATTCAAATTTCCCTCTAAAACAATCTTATCTGTTATTCACCCACATTGAATGCTGTATTAGTCAATGAACACAGTGCTTCTAGCCTGGAAAACTGGAGAATCCTATCAGGCTAGACAACTCAGTGGGAAATAAAAGGAAAAACTTTCATTGTCTGGGGAATTTAATAAAGTCTGCTGAAAAATTAAAAGCGAGAAACAAAACAGGGTAATACTAAAAAATCTGTGACTCATTTCTGAGGGGGTGGGGTCAGACAAGGGAATCATAATGGCCTGTGAAACTCTGAATTGAAGCTGAAATGCCTAGCTCATTTGCTGCCTGTGGATAAAACCCACAATTTTAAGTACCATATTGGATGCTCAACAGGCTTTCTGAGTGAGTACTGATTGGTGCCCAATGATTATTCCAAACAAGCAGGTATTAACATTACCAATTTATTGATTTCCCAATCAGTACAGAAATTGGAATGGTAATCAGCCCAACATCTGATTGTGGGGAAGAAAAGTCTGGGAGGAATGCATGCAACAGACGATAGGGGGGCTGGGAGGAGGCTGCGCGCTCCTCTGGGCCCATCCTCCCCTGAGGTGGTTCAGGGGAGGGGAGGCTGGGAGGAGCATGCATACTCCTCCCACCCACCCACAACTAACCAAGGCGAGGGGCCCCTAAGAACACACATGCAGGACACACAGACAAACAGGACAAGACTGAGCTTCCACACCCCAAACTCTGACTCTGCATGCACCATTTATTGGGATGGGACTATTGGTATCGGATTAATCCGATAATGCTGATAATTGTTGATATCAGATTAATTCGATAATACTAATAATACCGGTATCGGTATAGCAGTTTTTTAACATTGCTGATTTTTCAGATCTTTAACATTGCAGCCGTTTTAAAAATGGCTGCAATGTTAACGATCTGAAAAATCAGCAATGTTAAAAAACCAATATACCGATAAATCCAATATCAGATTAATCTGATACCAGTATCCGATAATTCACCTGGAGTCCCACCCCTACCATTTACCACCTGAAACTGCTCTGCAGGATGAGACTTTGCGGATGCTATGATAGCAGAGAAGAAAGTTTTCTTCACCCCCAACATAACTATGGTGTAGTCCTTCAAAAATGATCTATGCCATAATAGATTTGTGCTGAAACCAATCAAGCACTTATTGTGCTCTAACCCACTACCCTCCCACTTCAACTGCCTCAGATCCTCTGTATACCAGGGGGATCTGTGTAGAAATTATTTGGGATAGGCCCATGGTTGTCATGCAGGCTATGAAGTCCCACTCTGGCCCCCAAATGCAAGTCTCGGAATATATGTTGAAGTCACCCAAGAGTATAAGTCTGGGTGACCTCAAGACAACCTCTGAGAGCAACTCAGCCAGTTCAGTCAGGGAGCCTGCTGTGCAGCAGGGTGGTTGGTACACCAGCCAAATCCCCAGTCTACCTTCAGCCTCCAACAGAAGGTAGAAACACTCTATACTGGATAAATTAGGGACTGGATAGTGGATACTTTTGAAAGACCAGTTTGTGACAGGATCAGAGAAGGCTTGCTAAAAATTAAATCAAACCTGCTGGGTGATGTAGGGGTGTCCATGTAGTTTTTGTTATTACAATAATGATAATGAAAATTGTCATTTCTGTTTTCGTTATTGCAATAATGAAAATGACAACCAAGAATACCAATAACGATATTAATGCCGATAATAATACTGATACAGATAACAAAAACAAAAACAACAATGTCATTATCATTGTCATTATTATTAGTGCTGTGGCAGTTGAGTTTTGGAGGGCAAATGTAGAGGGGAGGAGGGAGCAGACATCTCGGAGCCCTAAATAGGGTTGAACTCTTGAACTATGCCTGTGTTGGGAGGAGCGAGCATCTCAGCAGTATCCCATGGATGTATCACTGGCCAATGAGCAGCGCAAGCAGGCCCCAGCAGTGTCATGACACTCTGTGGTTGTTCAATGCCTGCGGCCTCCCACAAGCAATTGGGGGGGGAGGGGGCTCAGGAGGAGGGCACTGCAACCCTTTATAATGGGAAGGGCAGCCTTTTTCTCTCCATTCTGTGAGAGGTCTCCTTGTCAGGTTGCATTTACAGAACTGTGGTGCTTGCACACAAAAAATCCTCCCAAGCCCCCATTGTATTATCAATACCATTCCTTCCTCACACCCTACATTTTACCTTCTCCATTTCCCTCCCCTTCTCTCCCCTGTACATTATATATAGATAGGTAGATAGATAGGTAGATAAGTAGATATATATTATAGACATAGAGATTAGATTAGAATAGTTATATAGATAATTGATTAGATAGATATTTTCCCTTTTCCCTTCCCCTTTCTCTCTTAGATTTAGATAGATATTAGTTGCACATGGGAATTGATAATGATACCAATGCCAAAAATAAAATTATTATTATTATTATTGTTATAAGCATTTATATAGTGCCAGCGATGTACCCAGCATTTTACAAAGAATAAGATAGACACAGTCCCTGACCGAGGGCTTACAATCTAAAGACATGGGGAGGGGAGCCAGGGAAGGGGGAACAGAGGGAGAGACAAGGGAGGCAACATTCTCAAGGATGCGAGAACTCAGGTACACGTTCTTGGCCTGGTTTCAGTAAGTTGGGAGTTTGCAGATAACAGGTGGGGGTTAAACCTAGGTGGGGATGCTTAGCAGGAGTTAGGAAGGGCGGAGCAGAAGAGGTGGGTTTTGAGGAGAGATTTGAAGGTACCAAGGGAGGGGGCAAAGCGGATGTGGGCAGGGAGGGAGTTCCAGGCATGCTGGGAAGCAAGGGAGAAAGGACAAAGGTGGTTGGGGGAGCAGGGGAGGCGTGGGAGGGTGAGGGAGGGGATGGAGGAGGAGCAGAGTGCTCGAACAGGGGTTCGGAGGGATATCAGGAAAGAGAGGTAGGGGGGAGCGAGATTGTGAAGGACTTTGTAGGTGAAGACAAAGATTTTGTGCAGAATACACTCAGGAAGAGGGAGCCAGTGGAGAGAGGAAAGGAGAGGCTGCACATGGTCAAAGTGACAGGCTAGGTGGAGGATCCTGGCAACAGAGTTTTGAACAGAGATGAGGGAAGAGAGGTGAGAGCGGAGAAGGCCAGTGAGGAAGAGGTTACAATAGTCAAGGCGTGAGATGACTAGGGCGTGGATGAGAGTTTTGGCAGAGGAGACGAACAGAAAAGGGAGGATCTTGGCAATGTTGTGGAGGGAGAAGTGGCAGGATTTGGCCACGGAGTCAATGTAGGGTTTGAAGGTAAGGTGCAAGTCGAAGATGAAGCCCAAGCTGCGAGCTTGAGGGACAGGGAGGATGGAGACCCCATCAACGATAATTGACAGTGAAGAGGGAGAGGAAGGATTGGGATGGAAGATCAAGAGTTCAGTTTTCACCGTGTTCAGTTTGAGTTGGCGTTGAGACATCCAGGCGGAGCTATCAGAGAGACAGTTGTTGAAACGAGCTTGAACAGAGAGGGAGAGGGAAGGAGTGAAGAGATAGAGTTGAGTGTCATCTTCGTTTGAAATGGTACTGACAACGAAAATGATGACAACAACATTGTCATTAATAACGATAATAAAAATGACATTTTTGAATAATAAAAACAAAACCAAAAAACAAATATGACATGGGGGCCTGCAGCACATCCTTAGGGGGGTGGATCCCCCTATAGAAAATCTCGCTCCATGTTTAATAAAGCTGGTTGCAGTCAATTCAACTCCACTTGGTCTGAGGGTCATTAATGTGCCACTGCCAGGTCAATGCCAGTCTTTTGTGTTGTGGAAGAAAGAACCATAATACATTGCCCCCTTACTTGTCTGGAGTTGATGGCGGAAGCACATAACAGTTTCTGGAATCCCCCAAAGAATGAAATTATGTTTCCCAGTAAAAACATGCAAAATATGTGCTCATTCAATTAATCAGTCACCTTCAAACCCATGCATACACATACTGGGTATGTTCTGAGGCAGAGTGAGATTGATATGTCAGGACCAAGAAAGGGTAGGATCAGAGCATGGTATGCGGACAAATCTGTCCTGTGAAGTACCTCATAAGGAAATACTTGCCACTAGCATAAATTAAAGAAGTCATGCGTTTGCTATAATTTTTGCTAGGGGTCATTTCAGCTCCCAGAAGCTCCCATGATGATGAGCATGGAAGACTAGGACATAAATACTGTCACTCAGATACCAGACTGATTGGTGTGGTGTAACTTCCAGAGCACAGTAGTGCAGAATGGGAACAGAGCACAGTGGCAGCTAAGAAAAGGATTGATATTTTGATTATCTCTTTGTTTTCATTTGTCTTTTATTTAAAAGGCAAAATGAGAAAATACCAAAGGAGCCAATACCCACAAAAGGAATTCTGTTGCTTTTACAGAATAAATAATGTCTGTAGTTTGAGATGACATTTATCTTCACTAGGCAGAAGGTGATACCTGACGATAACTCATCATTACAGAAGATAAATGTCACATCAGATTTAAACCATTGTGCATTCTCCCTGGATAGATCCCAAGGAGAAAAGAGAAGCTGAGAGAAACTTTGTTCAGCGAAGGTTAATTCTTTCCAACCCAACTGATCCAAACTAGTTTAAAATTTGGGACAGAGTCATTTTTACCTCAGGTCGAAGACAAGATCAAAATAAGTATTTGCTTACAAATCTATGTATTCTGTATATATTAACTATGGAATCTATCTCAGTGCTCAAAAACTGTACATAATGCCTTGAGAATGTTGCCATAAAAGATGAATCAGTGGAGAACAACTGGTTCAGTTATTCATTTCAGAGACTATATCTGTAGCAGGGATGGAGTTAATCCACCCTGCTCCAAGCACTGGGAGTGCGGTCCCTTTAAGCGTTCAAGTGCTGTGGGGAGCTTAAATCCCTCCGCCACAGCTGTTAAGAGAGCACTGGAAAACCCAGAAGTGGCTGGACTTCTCCTAAGCTTACAGACGGTGCTGGAGCTGACAATAGCAGTGGTGTTCCCCCGGCGTCCCAGCAGGGAAGAGTCAGAGTGCCGAGTCGAAGGGAAGCTAGAGTGACTGCTGACAGAGTCAGGAAGAAAGCCAGGGAGGGGATCCCAAAGACCCTCCGAAGGCTGAGCCTAGAGAGTTGGAGTCAAGACTGTTTAGAAGAGTCCAGCATGACAGCCAAGAAAGAGCCACAGGAAAGCCATGAGTAGTGGTAATAGCTGCACCTGCACACAAGGATTTGGTGCACTGAGCAAGTGGGCCAGTGGGGCCAGGATGTAAAGGGAGTCCAATGGGACTAGTGAGAGCCCTAGGGGGCTAGAAAGAAGTCTGCCTCAAAGCCAAAGGAGCAAGGGTCCAGAAAGACTAAGAAGCAGCAGGGAGCTTCTGGGACCCTGGAGGAGGGGCTATAAAGAAGCTAATTGGACAAGGCCCCATAGAGACATAAGGGCAGCGTGGGCTGTCAGATTTCTGAGATGCTGTGTTTAGAGTGTAAAGTGCTCTGGGAAGCACTAAGGGTTATTGAGCACAAAAGGGGTACCTTGTAAATAAACACAGTTGATGAAACCCTGTTTAAGTGCCGTAGAATGACAAACCCAAGGTGGAAGCAGAAACTAAAAGAACTGCAAGCCCTCTTAGCCAGGGGGATCATGGGAACAGCAGGCCCAGGAGTAATGCCGTGCTACAGTATTCAACAGATCAAAGTTATTTATATGTATACAAATTTCCTAAGAACTATTATTTTAATCTCATATTAATCAGTGCTATGTGTTGAATAGAGTTCCAGACAAAAATGAGATCCCTGGTGAACAAGGGAGACAAAACCGGAACAGAAATTGTGCACAAGCTAGAGGCAAAATGAATATTCTCAGCGAATACTGAATCCTGCACATTTTGTACCTCCTATCCATGAAGTGCATATGAAGCACTATTTGTTTCCTTAATTGTTTGCCAGAACATATCCATTTCAGATATTTTATCTTGGTCACTTTCATTTGGGTTACTTTAGTTTCAGCAGTTCATTTGCGTCATTCGGTTCTATTAAGCAATACTGTGCACTAAACTGTTGTGCAACAGCATTGTTGCTATTAGTGTAATTGTACAGTTGCACAATAGGTTAGAGTGCATTAGCACTAAATAGTGTAAAATTAAGGGAAAGAAGTGCCAAAGCAGAAATAACTGAAACACCAACGTGACCAACCCCCCCATGAAGGAAACAGATAACAAATATGAAAAATCTGGGGGGAAACATAAGTGAAGGTGGAACACTATACTCACTATATGGAGGGAGAAATGACAGAGGCAGAGACAAGAAGTGTAACATTAATAAAGATTCGAGGTCCCACATGCACATGCTTGACTTGGTTACATCAAGAATGATGGCTGGCTGGTCCATGTGGTGAGGATGTGAGTGCCCAGACCTCAGGTAACAGATGGTACTGGATGGAAGGTATCAGCAAATGTTAGGTGAGGGGACTGAGGAGTCAGGGAGGGCAGAGAGAAAGAGATGGGTCTTGAGGAGGGATTTAAAGGTACGAAGGGAGGGGGAAGAGGTGGATGTGGGCAGGGAGGTAGGTCCAGGATTGGGGGGCAGCGAGGAAGAAGGGACAAAGGTGATTAGGGGAGAAGGGGATGCATGGGAGGGCAAGAAAGGGGACAGAGGAGGAGCAGAGTTCATGGACTGGAGAATGGAGGGAAATTAACACAGAGAGGTAGAGGGGAGCAAGGTTGTGAAAGACTTTATTGGTGAAGACTAGGAGCTTGTGCAGGATTCGTTCAGGAAGGGGGAGCCAGTGAAGAGAGGAGAGGAGGGACTGCATGTGGTCAAAGTGATGGGTGAGGTGGATGACCCTGGTAGCAGAGTTTTGGATGGAGATAAGGGGAGAAAGGGGAGAGCGGGGGAGGACAATGAGAAGGTTACAGTAATCAAGGCGAGAAATGACCAAGGCGTGAACAAGGGTTTTGACAGAGAAGACAGAGAGAAAAGGGGAATCTTAGCAATGTTATGGAGGGAGAAATGACAGAATTTGGCAACAGAGTCAATGTAGGGTTTAAAAGAAAGGGGTGAGTCAAAGATGAAGCCTAAACTATGGGCTTCGGGATGGGAAGGATGTAGGATGATAAGGATCGACAGGGAGGAGGGAGAGAAAGGATGATGGGGGAAGATGAGGAATTCAGTTTTAGCCATGTTGAATCTGAGTTGACGCTGAGATATCCAGGTAGAGATATCAGAGAGACAGCTGGTGAGACGAGCTTGAACAGATGGAGAGAGAGGAATAGAAAGATAGCGTTGAATGTCATCAGTGTAGAGATGATATTGGAAGCCATGGGAGGCAATGAGTTTGCCTAGGGATAGGGTGTAGATAGAGAAGAGGAGAGGGCCAAGGACAGAGCCTTGGGGGACACCAACCGAGAGGAGAAGGAAGGAGGATGTGGAGTTGGCAAGAGACACATCGAAGGATCGGTCAGAGAGGTCGGAGGAGAACCAGTCGAGTACAGAGCCCCGGAAGCCAAGGGAGAGTGGTCCAGCAAGAGTGAGTGGTCAACAGTATTGAAGGCAGCAGAGAGGTCAAGGAGGACAAGAATGGAGTAGTGGCGATTAGATTTAACCACAAGAAGATCATTGGTGAACCTGATAAATCCTTAGATTAGGGATGTACGAACAGAACTCGGTTCGGATGTTCAGTCATTCAGTTCGAAAAGCAAGCTCGGGTTCAGTTGTTCAGTTCAGCGGAGTTCGGTTCGGCAGAGCATTGCCGAACATTCAAAATAGCGCTATTGGTACCGATATCGATACTGATTTTTTTCGGTATTAGTATCATTTGGCCCTGAGACCACCAGGAAGTCTGCTCCTCAGCTGTCTCCCCCTTCCAGTCACGCTTTTCCCACCCGAATGGGTCTTCCAGTCACGTTTGTACCTGTCCCGAACTCATCCGAACTTACATGACGAACTGTTCGGTCATTTTCAAGTTCGGTTCGGATGTTCAGTTTGGACATCCAACAGACCGAGTTCGGTCCGAACTCCGAACATCCGAAGCGCGTTCGCACATCCCTACCTGAGATCTCTATTTAGGCTGTAGTGCTCAAAATGCTTTGCTACCACATACCCTATTCATACTTCAGAGGGGCTTGAATGGGGAGGAGAGTTTTGAAGATGTGGTTACTTGACAAAACTCCAGTTGACTGGACCTGAATACATACACCCAAGTTAAAAGTGAATAAGGAGATTCCCAGTATTTGGCATAGGATCCTTCCTGTGTTCATACAGTACAAACCATTCTAAGTTTGCTGGATTGATAATAAGCTTTAAGAAGATAACTTTTCCATTCAGTGTTGTGCTCAGGACTCCTTTTTGTAAATCTGAAATGCTTTAATTGCCATATTCAAGGCTTAAACAATTTGTAGGTTAATTTGACTCAAAAGATCAGACTGCCTCTGATTTCAGAAGGTATCTTTGATCAATATAAAGACCTAAGTGTTAACTTGAAAGAATTTGCTTCTCTGCTTCAGTGTGTTTGTCCAAGAGATTAAGGTGATGCTTCTGAATTGATTAGGGGAGTGTGTAGTGAATCAATGAATCTTAGAAAGTGAACAAGACATGAAGAGTTAGGTCAATCACTGCCTGTCAGAGGCCAGCATAATATTTTCACATGCTTTGGCTAATTTACTTTTCAATTACATTAAGACACATTGTTTATTCCGCGTCCCCGTTAATGTCAGTTAGCAAGCATGCTAAAGAAAGATACAGATTCTGCTCCCATCATCTACAGGAATAGAACTTTTATATTAGCTCCCAGATGATACTGACTGGTTTGTTGACTGCTTGGTGTAAGCTGAGAAGCTGGATGATAACTGAATGGCCAATAAGACCGGCAAAGCAATCATTTTCTTCTTTGGAAAACATAGATATCAGAAAGGCTACTTGCTGTCCAAGCTCCCAGAGAAGAGGGGTTTTGCATCACAGAAAAACACTTGATAGCTGGTATTAGTTTGGCTCTTTTGTTGTCAGCCAAAAACCTAGGAACCAAATGAGTCAAACTAAACTTCCCTCTTGTTTCTAGAAAGGATTCCTCCATCTGAAAGCTAAGGAAAACTGGTGGAACAATGTGGGTTCACCGGGAAAACTTGTACAATCACTGCCCATAATCTACTTCTATGGCTAAAAACAGGACCTCAGCCTCTAGGGATAGTCAATCTGGCTTATTTCAAGAGTTTATGAACCACAGCTAGGGGATATATGTAGATGCTTGTGCACCACGCTATCCACATTTCTTGAGTCCCTCCATGATACTAAGTTGTTGTCACTTTTGGCAAGAGTCTTTAGTGGGCTAACCTATATTCCACCTTAAGAATGATCTACACGTACCTGCACAATCACATTTCATCTCCTTCAGAGCAACTTGCTGGAGGTTCTGGCTAGCTGCATTTCTCCCTCTATTTTTCTGCTTTCCTTCCCCTCAATCATGGCCCCTTAAATTCCAACAATCTCCTCCAAAACCTCCTTGTTGCACTGGCCAGACATACCATTGCAGGGACAAGCTTGCCCATGGTGAGTCTGGTCAGGACCCACAAAGTCACTCACTCTTGGGAATTAGCTCACCAATCCTTTATTCTCGATACACAAAGTTGGACAAACTATGGATAAATAGAATAATCTCCAGTGATTATTATCCCAGGATAACAAAGTGGTACCTGTTTAGACAGACATTTCTATCCCGGGATAACTTAATTCCAGAATAGTCCATGTGAACAGTACATTGTGATTAGAGTCTCTGTGACCAATTAAAAATCCTGTTGTGCTTTTCTGCCAAGTTCAGTACAATGTTTTCTGGGACTCAAACGTCATGTCCTTTCTCTACAACATTACGTCCTCTGTGCAGCTGAGCATTCTGAGCATTTCTGAGCACATACCTTGCCATTAGACTCTGTGGCACTAATCAATGGGATAGTTGATTCAGATTGATATTATTTATTATTATTATTATTTATTATAAAAACTTTCTACCCCACCCTTCCTGCCACAGCCAGTTCAGGACAGCTTACAATCCATAAAATCAACAGTAATTAAAACAACATGTAAAGGAGGGAAAACACACACACCACAACCCATCCCCCCCAACCCCATCACCCTCACCAAACGCCTGGTAGAATAGCCAGGTCTTACAACTTCTCTGAAAAGAGGGATGGTCCAGAGCCAAATGGGCCTCTACCAGAAGGGAGTTCCCCAGCTGTGGTGCAGCCACTGAGAAAGCCTGTGCGGCCCCCTGGCGGACTCGGGGGACCTCGGGCAGGGTGTCCCTAGTGGACGACCTCAGGGGCCACTCCAGCACCTGGGGGGTGAGACGATCCCGCAGGTAGGTAGGGCCTAGGCCATTTAGGGCTTTATAGGCCAAAACCAACACCTTGAAACCTGAGATAATTTATTCTGAGATAGTTTAACAACCAGTTGTTATAAACCCCAGTGATTGGAGTTTTATAACACCCTGATATTTTTTGTTATCCTGGGATAATAATCACCATTGATAATGCTTAGACAGACAAACTATCCTGGTGATAATGCTCTTATCCCAGGAAAAGTGTCTGTCTGAAAATGCCCTCAGTCTTTATATTAGGTTCAAAATCTTCAACACGTACAGTCTCTTTAGGCAGGCATCACCCTCAGGCTCCCCAGACCTCTGTCACCAGGCACAAGCCCTCTGGCTCTAAAAGTCTTGTTAGCTAGGCACAAACCCTCTGGCACTTAAGGTATGTCTGGGTCTCTGGACCAGGCACAGTTCCTTGGGAACCCAGCAGCCCTTCTAGCTCAGGCAACACCTCCTGAGCCTGTCTTAGTCTAAAGATAAAATTCTCCCTAGCTCTTACCTCTGCTGCAGCCTCTGACACTCTCCAGACTGAGTTCAGCTCAATCCATCTAACCGCTGGGCTGGCTGAACCACACCCAGCTTCAGCTGACCCCAGTAGCTCTCAATTGACTAGAGCTCAGACACTGTCCTCCCTTAACTAGCACCTGCACTCAACTTAGCACATGTTCTCTGCAGGTGCTACCTTCTCTTAAAGGCCCAGGTGCTTTCACAGCCTGCACCCTATTATACATGCATACAGAAGAAGGAAACTAAAGTCAAAGTCCACTCCAACTAATAAGGGGATGGTAAAAGGTTCTTCCTTGCACTTCTTTCAGCATCCATATAGGGCAGATTCTATATGCAGAATCCACTAACTTCCTTAAGTTCTTGTCAACGAAATTGGCATTTTCTGAAACTCTTTTGTACCCCTTTGTGGTTCCTGAATACTAGCCTTAACCTGGCCTCCTCCGATCCCTGTTATGTTTTAATTTGTATCCAGGAATCAACAGTTGATGTTTGAAACTTTGTCATCTTCCCTTTTCACTTGGGTAATTGTGAGAGGCCTTGTGTGTCGGCTGGTTGGATCCCCCTTGCGCTGTTCCAGCCACAACTCCAAGCTCAGATAATATGGTCCCTTTCAAGTGTACCAAATTCTTACAAAAAATTAAAATAAAACTGAATATAATTAATCTACAGTAAGGAGGTAAACTAGAATGTAATTTCAAAGCAATAGACAAACTATATGGCATGACCTTCATAAATTTTAAAGGTGTGAACCAGGGGCCCATGTTGTTTTCATTTTCCATTTTTGTTATTTAAATCTGTTGTTTTCATTTTCATAAATATCTATTTGTCATTTTTGTTTTTGCTTTCATTTTCGTTTTCCGTTGGTTTCAATGGAAAATACATTTTCAGCTGTAACTTTTTTGTTTTTCACTATATTTGGCTGAAACATGGAGTGATTATATCTCCAATTGAAGACATTATGTGCACATCAAATTCCAAAACAATTGGATAAAGGAATAACATTTTAGAAGCAGTTGAATTATTTTATTTTGTAAAACTCTTCATATACATTCTTAGGTGTAACTACTTTGCCTCACATTTAATGTATATGAAACTTGGTATGTTTATACCTCTTCCCATATTTACTATCTCTACCAACTTTCAGTAGGATTTGATAAAGGGTCCTGGTAGTATAAGCAATTAACCTATAAATGTATGTCTGACTGTAATATCTTTATAGTCAAAACAGTGTGAATGAAATTTGGCAGGAATCTATATCACACATTTACAATCATCTCTGCCAAATATCAGAAAGATGTGATAAAGGGTTCCAATTTTATATGTCTGCACAGCATATGCAGAGAATGAGCCTATGCCAGGGATTCTCTTACGTGTGGTATAAGATTGGTTTGTGATGCCAATTGGCCAGCAGAAATGTCAACCAGATATCCTCATTCTGTGCTGTGACCATCCCAACATCTCTCCCCCCATGTGTTACTGGGAAGTCAGAAGCATCTGTTTAGGAAAGAGCCAATAGATATTATCTTATGTCTTCTGTCTGACCTCTTGTCCTCTTATCTCTTATGTCTGATCTCTTATGTTCTCTGTCCACAATTATAATTGTGATTATAATTGGCCAGCCTGTATGTGTAAACTATGGGTATTTTCAGACGTTACAAGATCACGGTGAATACTCACATGGTGATCGTGGTCCCGTAACGTCTGTTGGGGGGAACAGAAGCGCCCCGCCAGATGTTCACTCCCATGAATCATGGGGGTTGGGGGCGGGGGAATCACATTCAACATGCAAACAGAGATCCTGGCCAGACCATCTCCATTTGCGTGTTGAACGTGATTCCCCCCCCCCCCCCCNCCCCCCCCCTCGTGATCAAGGGGACCATCTCGTCTGTCCCCTGACCATGGCCCGGAATCAGCGTCAAGATTCCGGGTCATGGTCAATGCCCCGGGGGGGCGACAGGCACTGTGGCTGCATTGGCCGCGGTGCCCACCCGTCTCCCAGAGGGCAGGCGGCCAGGGGAGCGTGGGAGAGCGGGGCTGTGCGGCTATACGATGAGCCATGTGGTCCTGCCCTCTCCCCTGATTCACCTCGGCACACCTGTTTGATGGTCATTTTGATCCTGGCAGGGGATCAAGGGGTGATTCCATGACGGGGTGAATACCAGCCCCCTCATGTCTGAAAATACCCTATGTCTCATGATTTCTAGGATGTTATCCCTGAAGTCCCAGTTATGTCCCTTCTATGCCCACCTGAGGGCGTCCCCCTATGCCCGTCTCGAAGACACTACTGATTGGTCCTGTAAAGCTAGAAGAATGCAGTAATTGGCCAGTGAATGTGTATGTCAGTCTTTTGGGTTGCTTCACATCCTCCCGTGTACAGTCTCTCTCCACCTGCCATCCCAGGTGCCTGCCTCTGACTGGCACTGCATGTGCTGTTATTTATCTGAATAATGGTCTTCAGGGGGACAACTTCAATTGCTTATAAATGTTGTTCCCTTTATCAAATTTTTCTGTAGTTTGACAGAGATGACACGGAAGGTATATGCTGAATTCTTGACAAATATATTGTAAACAACATAGAATATAAAAATTTTATAGCTGGAAATGTATTTTCAAGTTAACATCTTATAACATCAGGACCTTTTATTAAATCTTTCTGATAATTGGTAGGAATGTTGAGTTTATGGAGGGACATAACAATCCCATGTTTCATGCAAATTGGATGGAAGATAAAGACGTTGTAGCTGTGAATGTGTATGGAGATTTTCATAACATCACAATATTCAATTGCTTCTACAATCTGTTCCCTTTATCTAATCTTTTCTAAAATATGTGCACCTAGTGCCCTCCATTGGGGGTACAATCACCCCAATTTCCATAAGAATTGAATAAGGAACAAAAAAAGTATAGCTGGAAATACGTTTTTTAGTTTTTTCCCTTTATTTCAAAAACAAAATGTTGTTTTAGTTTCTTTTTTCATTATTATTATTTTTTGTTTTTGTTATTTCAATGGAAATAATGAAAATGACAATTTTCATTATCATTATTGTAATAACAAAAATGACATGCACACCCCTATTATCTCTCTTATTTCAATGGCATCATCTCCATAGAGTAAGAGCAATAATGTAATTTAAAACTAAAGAAGACCCTTTGTAGAAACTGATATTAAATAAAGGGAGCAGTGTTGATTAGATGATTTAATCTTTCCTAGCTTATTTAATCTTTCAGGTCTGAGGGTGGAGGGATGGATATATCTCCTTATGTGGAATGATGCAGAGGCAAAATTTAAAACTTATGATAGGTCACACTTCCATAGTTAGCTCAGGAAGCAAGGACCCATCTATGTAGTATCTGCAAATACTTATATTGTAGCCATCAGGGCTGGCTTTAAGCAATATTAGCAACTGTGCACCCAGGTACATTCTTTGGAGCCTTTGACAATGACTGCAGGACTAGAGGAGAATGCAACTCTTGACAGAGTATGACTTTTTATATTCACAAAGATAATTTGCATATTTGTTCCCACCAATGAATATCCAAATTTGTCTTTGACGCCATTATGAATTTCACGACTTCAAGTCGTCTCATCATTGGTTCTAGTCACTCAGCATACTTCTTCTATCATTGGTGCTTAAGCCAGTAGCCTTAGGATGTAGAAAACTCCTAGAATGTTGAAAACCCATCCCTTTCTGACACCCATCTCCTGCTCTCACCAGGGGGCAGATTCCTCTACGTACCAACTCCCCTTCCCACCAGATACTCACAATATCGACCTTATCACCCAGCCCCAGTCAATGGGGTGGGTAATGATGCTAATAATGTCACAAATAAGTATTTTGGAATATATCACCAAGTCCTGAAACAACCGGTCAAAAATAGACTTCTTGCTTCCAGTGTTCTGAATCATGTCCAAAAAACCTCCACTTCCTTGCCTTCTCTTTCATCAAGTCCAAGTTCTCTGTACAGAAAAGCAAGTAGATTTGTTTCCTCATATAATGAATCTACACAAGATGGTACACAATGATGGGCCGCACAATGACAGATATGGTGTCTGACGCGATGCCTGTCCGGCAGAAGGGCCCCTAGGCACCCTGGCCAAGCAAACGGCCCCAGCCAATGGCCGAAACCCTTTAGGTGTCGCCTTTTGGGCTGGTGCCCAAGGGCTGGTGCGCACAGGGCAGGGGAGGGAAAAGCAGAGTGACAGCAGGCTCCTCCAGTCAATACAGCCCCAGCCCCCACAGACCCAAACACAGCTTGCAGCTGGATGTTGAGTGATTGGAACCAATTCTGCAAAGATTTGAGGTCAGAGAGGATCATGCTGTTACATGCACAAAGTAAAATGGGGTTTTAAGTGCTCAGATAACCATAATTTTGACTCATCTTTCAGAAGAGGACCCCACTCCTCATAAAGCTAAACCTAGCAGCAGTTTGAATGTCATGGCAAATTGTCTTTGGAGATTTTTGCTATTCAAAGCCCTGCTTTCTACCAGCAGAGTCTTTGCTTACTCCAGCCCCAGCTCAAAATACTAATTTATGCAAAATACATTTATGCTCCGGTACAACTCCCACTGTGAAGTTTCCATACAAGGTGATGTTCTCAGCATATTTTTGACACCTGTTGAAAGGAGAGAAAAACTGGTTTGAAAAGCTGATTAATTCAGCTTTTGTTGGGGAAAAGCCTTCTGAATATCAGCTTAGTTCTGCCTTGACGTGCGGTATAATTACTGCCTCTCTCTCCCTCCTCTTCCGATTAATATAATCAGCATCTGGATAGTTTCTTGTTGCTTTTATTAGTATTATTAAACAAAATAATCCTCCAAACTGCTTTTTTCCATAACTGATTTAGGAACATTAAACAGCAGTTGTGACTGTTAACAACTGATCTGAATGATAATATGGTGCTTGTATTTGTTATCACTTTATGAAAGTTATTATTGTAATAAACCCACATAGTTTTCCAAGTGATTCCATTTAATCTCATAGCAAAAACAAATAACTTGTCTTGTTGAGTACTTTACATTATTACTCCACCGCCGATGGAAAGTCTGCAAAGACATAATAGTTGTTTCTAATTTGTTTTTGTTTGTTTTCCCCCATGTGGACTGATTACAATGTGTTTCTTGGAAAACAGAAAGAAGGGGAGAATAGGTTCCCAGTAGATGTGTTAAAATCTGGCCAGGTCCACATACCATAACTCCCCACCCCCTAAAAATGAGGTGGGGGGGTTGTTATGCAGTGAAGGTCAGGACTGATCATTTTGATGAACTGACAAAAGCAGGTAATATTGTGAAAAAGCTAAACTCTTGCAGGATGGGGGCTCACAACTTCCAAAAAACAAAGCACAGCCTTCCATTATGCTCAATTTTAATGTGCTCCCCTAAGTGACTCTATTTACATATGTACCGAAAAGGCAACTAGCAAAACCCAAGAATCATTCTGAAAACTTGTACAAGGCTCTTCAGAAGGACTACTTATTTCTCTCTAGTAGGGCCCACCTACAAGCCAAACATTTGTCTCCCCGGAGAGTGCCCAAAAGAAAGCTAAAAATGGAAACAACTGACACCTCCCCCTCCCCCCCCAAAAGACAAAAATCAAATGAAAACAACAAGGAAGTGGGTGCAGGTTGAAGCTCAGAAACAAGGATCAAGTTTAGGATACTGCGCACAGAACCCTATGTTTGCTGGTCCATGAACAAATCAAGGAAGCCAGTGGACATCGCCTCTAGGAACTCTGCCCAGAAATGTGAATCAAGGAGTTGATGGAAGTTCCTTCTCCAACCTCCTCCTGCAAGTGGATTCAGCTCATCTGTCTGTCTGTCTGTCTGTCTGTCTGTGGAGAAGTGTAGCAAGACTGTGCAGGGGCAGGGCTCAGATCCCAATTATGGACCTTCTAAGAGCAAGGGGGTGGGGTCTCCAGATTGAAGGCAGAGGTTGGGTCTCCAGGGTGGAGGGCATCATCTCCCAGTGCCCCCCCCCCCCCCAGAACAGCAGCCTAGTTTCAAATGGACTTTTATGGGGAGGTGGGGGAGCAAAATCAGATGTAAGTTTAGGAGCTGAAAAGGTGACACAAACTCTTTTAAATTTTGGGATTTTGTGCTGAACATCCTGGGTCCCTCCCTCACAGACATAATACAGAAATAAAACGGTGATAAATGTTCCTAATTAAACTTTTCTGTCCATAGGTTTCATTCATTTTCCAGAGCTTGAAATGGTTTTGTGCACTTGGACCCAGCAAGGAAGATGACTTTGGAGGAGCCAAAGGCATATCAAGGGTGCCGATGTTAATTAGTGTTGTCCCTAAAACAGGGAAGCTCACAGCTGAGTTTGCTTTGAGGTTTTTTGGGTTCCTCTGAAACTAAGCTGCAGGTATCTGGAAGTCCACACAAGCAAGTGGGGGGCAGGGGGGCAGAAGGTGTAAACATATTACTAGAAACTGAAACTGTCAGTTTAACACAGACCTCCAGTCTTCTCAAACATTAACACCCATGTGGAATGGTTAGCAAACATGAAGTTGTTGATCATTGTGCCTTGGGCAAATTCTAACTGAGGTGTTCAAATTGATCTTCTGTACATTTCTCCCCATGGTGTCAATTAGTCAGAGTATTCTTCATTCCTAGCCTGAAGCTATGGTGTAATGCTCTTGCATGCTCTTCAGCATCTGCTACTTTCCACCCAAGAGAAAGCAGAATTTGAGTGGCGCGCAAAGTTCCTTTCTATAGTCTTCTTTTCCACCACACATGAGTGTTGTGAGGCATAATTAGTTAAGACACAAAAAGTCTTAAGCCAGCAATCCTCTTGCTTAGAATATTGAAAAATCAGTTTCAATGTGTTGAGATTGTTTAAATGTCTAAATACAGAATCAAACACCTGTTTTTAAGTCCCTAATTTGGAAAATCCTGCCAAAGGCCCTTTTCAAATGGACTGCGAAGGCACCATGTGGGTCTGTGAGGGATGTGTGGAGGCGGCAGAATGTGTGCGGCACATGTGCAGACCGGCACACAGATGCACACCCATCTCCACTGATCTCCATGCATGGAGGCACCTCTGTTTTTCCCAATGCCTTTGTACGTGGGAGATAAGTGGAGTGTGGGAGCATGCATGCAACCCTCCATCCCCACCGGTGGTCACGGAGATCCCCCCCGCCCCGCCCACACAGTCGTACATGTGGGTGAGGGGGGGGGGGGTGTCCATGTTAAAAGGACCAAAGTCACAAATCTGAGATCATGCAGTGATTCAGTGACAGAGATAGTAAAGGAGAGGATGTGGAATCTCTTATCTTGGATGTTTACAAAAAAACTGGGTGGAAAAACATCTGACTGCAATGCTGTAAATATAGAGTATATTCACTGGGTGGAATATACACTGAGTGCCTGGGCATCTAAATGCAAATGAGATTTAATGTGGACAAGTGCAAGTGATGCACGTAGGGAAAAATAATCCAAACTATGCGTACATAATGCTGGGTACTAAGCTAGGAGTTACCACGCAGGAAAAGGTTCTGGGGGTGGTTGTGGACAATACAATGAAATCCACAGTGCACTGTGCAGCAGCAGTCAAAAAAGCAAACAGAAGGTTAGGAATTATTCGGAAGGGGCTAGAGAATAAAACGGAGGAGGTCATAATGCCTCTATACAAATCAATGGTGCAACCACACCTCGAATATTGTGTGCAGTTCTGGTCACCCCATCTCAAAAAAGACATAGCTGATCTAGAAAAGGTACAGAGAAGGGCAACAAAAATGATCAAGGGCATGGAAGGGCTCCCGTATGAGGAGAGGCTTGGTAGGTTGGGGCTCTTAAGACTGGAGAAGAGACGATTGAGATATGATAGAGGTCTATAAAATCATGAGTGGTGTAGAACTAATAAACAAAGAACAGTTATTTACCCCCTCAGCTAGAACTAGAACTAGCGGACACTCCATGAAACTCATGGGTGGGAAGTTTAAAACAAATGAAAGAAAATATTTTTTCACTCAGCATACAATTGGGTTGTGAAATCTACTGCCAGAGGCTCTGGTAAGAGCCAGTACTATAGCTGAGTTTAAAAGGTCCATTAGCAGCTATTAGTCAGAAAGGGTCAGAAACATGATGGGAGCTGAGGGAAAACAACAGGGAAGGGATCCCCCATTGTGACCTGTTGGGTGCTTCTCCCAAACCACCATGCATGGCCACTATCAGAGACAGGATGCTGGGCTAAATGGTAGGGATGTGCAAACAGATTGCGGTTCGGTTGTTTGGTTGTTTGGTCATTTGGTTCGGGATCCGAGTTTGGGTTCAGTCGTTTGGTTCGGGAACCGGGTTCAGCTTCGGTCGTTCAGTTCGGTTGCGTTCGGTTTGGCCGTTCAGAAATTGGTTTCGGTTTCTGTCTAGGTATTGCGTAGTCCTGCGATCGTGTCGGAAGCTGAAAACCAGAAATTCGAGTGCGTGCGGAGCTTGTGTGAAGAGAGAGCATATGTGGTGTGGCTGGCTGACTGTTTGGGTTTGCTTCATGTGTTTTGGCTGTGTTTGACTTGGTGTTGGTTTGACTGTATTGTATTGGCTGGTTGGTGAGTTGCTGGGTGACTGTTATGTTTGGCTGGTGTTTGGGGGGAAAAAATGAGGAAGATAGTGAGGCTTGATCAGACCTCCTTGAAGGCCAAGGTGGCAGAGCTGGTAGAGGAGGTGGATGAAGAGGTTGCTGTCCCTGGACATTCGGTGGTGGAGGACGTCTCCTCATCAGAGGAGCAAGAGAGCACAGGTGCTGCCAGTGCCAGGTTTGTTAACTTTTTTTTAACTTTGAGGACAAGAAGAATACTATCCTGTAGAACAAGCTCACAGCTCACTGGCGTGCAGGTGGGTGCATGGGTGGTGGGCAGTCAGACACAAACAGTGGGCATCAGCAGGTGGCAGCAGACAACTGCCACAGAGAGAGAGGGTACTGTAGTGTGTAGAGGTCTTCCACCAGTCAGGCATGAGCACAAGCACTCCCACCTAAACATGTGCCAGCCATCCCTAGCAAGGGTCTCAACTGTCCAGTTGCCATCCCCCTACCTAGCACCCCCAAATAAGGGCAGGATTTGCATGTGCCAACCAGGGTCTTTCCAGTTGCCATCCCTAGTGCCCCAAGGAGGGCGTGATTTGTATGTGCCAGCCAGGGTCTCTCTCCATTTGCCATCCCTAGTATCCCCTATTAGCACCCCAAGGAGGGCAGGATTTGCACGTGCCAGCAAGGGTCTCTCTATTTGCCATCCCTAGCATCCCCTAGCACACCAAGGAAGGCAGGATTTGCATGTGCCAGCAAGGGTCTTTCCAGTTGCCTTCCCTCGCTCCCAAATAAGGGCAAGATTTGCACGTGCCAGCCAGGGTCTTTTGGATTTGCACATGCCAGTCAGGGTCACCGGCTCCCGTTGCCACCCTAGCACCCCAAGGAGGGAGGACTAGAGGCATCATCATAAATGCATGATATTACTTAGGTGTTGTTGTTATGTGTTCCTGTTTCAGAGAGGGTGAAGAGGAATCGGATGCCTCCCCCGGGCGCTGCTGCCACGTGCAGGACACCGAGGTGGAGGTTGCCAGTGCACTGCCAGACAGCGGGTGCACAAGGTCCAATGTCTGGCGGTGGTATGAGAAGCAGAATGGATTCGCCATCTGCACGGTAAGGCACGGTGGCTGGAACAACAGGGTATACAATATGAATTGCCCTCTATGACCTGTTAGGAATGGGAGTCCCCTGAAGTGAGAGATTACCCACCCACCCATTTGTGGAGACAGAATGCAGGCAGGGCTTGACAGACCATTGGTCTGACACACTATGGCACTTCTTATGTTCTTATTTTTTAATGTTCTTTAGACCTGTGGCAAAAGATTCAAAAGGGCCAGAGAGGGGATCACATCGGGCCTAATCGCACATGCAGAGAAAGTACACAACCTGCCGGTGAGGCGGAGGACCTCTGGTGTGGAGCATCAGCGCCAGAAGTTTATGTATTATTTATGGTCTGATATCAACCTTATGGTATTTCACTTAATTGTAAGCCGCCTCAAGCTTCTTGTGAAGGAGAGTGCGGGATAAAAATAAAAAGTGAAAGTGAAAGTGAAAGAAGGGGGGAGAAGGCAACACAGAAACACCGCCAGCAGAGGCCTTTCACCTCCAGCTCTGAGTGATGAGGAGCCTCCAGTCCCCCCAGGAGGAGGACTCTGCAGTGGCAAGGGCTTTTCAGGCCCAAGTGGAGAGGCCTACCCAGGAGTTTCTGGAGGCCCAGAAAAAATACTCGGATGGGCTAAGGGTCGAAGCCCTTACAATGGAGAACCGGCTGGTGGGACAGTTCAGGGATCTGGAGGCACAGCAGCGCAAGGGGAAGGTTTACTCTGAGTACCTCCGCTCAGAGGTGGCTGATGTTGAACTCTTCCACCAGTTGGTCTCCGAATGGCAGGAGTCCTTGGCAGAGGCCCTGGACTACGGCAAAACACATGGCTTTCAGCCAAAGGAAGACTTGATGCCCACCCCTCTATCACACGAACCCATTTCCCCTTTCCCCCACATTCCCCCACGTCCTCCCACAGACCCCTAATGTAAGTTTCCTTTGTTTATATGTTTGCTTTCTATTTGCTAAAGTTGAATATTTGATTGTTTGTTGTTAGTTTTAAAAGTTTTTATAAAAGTTATATTTGTTGCCTTACTAACTTTGTTTGTTTGACCTGTTCTTCAGTCGTATCCCTCTGTGCTGCTTCTGGCAGGTGGCAGAATCTCATTGTATATACAGCTTGTCAGATCCCTGCCTGAGAGCAGCAGCACATGTATCCCACTTTCTCTCCCTGACCTCCTCCTTTGATCTCCGTCTCTGGACCGATTGCCCCACCCATACCGACAGTCACTCCCTCGACCTCATCTTCTCATGAAACTGCTTTCTTGCTGACCTCTCCTTTGATCCCTGCCCTAATTCTGATCACTTCCTCGCCTCCTTCAGTCTCTCCCACCAACCCCCTCCTCCTCCCCCTCCCCGCGCCACTTCTACAATATGCAAGCTTTTACCCCCATGGAGTTTGTCTCCTCTCTATCCCCCCTCCTCCCCTCCATTTTCTCATCCTCCTCCCCTGACTCGGCCATCTCCGCTCTCAACACCTCTCTCTCCTCAACCCGTGACTCTCTTGCCCCCCTCTCTTCCCACCCCATCCAACCCCAAAACCCCCTCTCCTGGCTCACCCCTAACATCCACTACCTCCGCTCCTGCACCCGGGCTGCCAAACACCTCTGGAGCAAATCTCGCTCCCTTCCTGACTTCCTCCACTACAAATTCTCCCTCTCCTCGGCTATCTCCCTAGATAGACAACACTATTATGACTCCAGGATTGAATCTTTCTCTCACGACCCTCGCCGCCTCATCTCTACTTTCGACTCCCTTCATAAACCCCCCTGTCCTCCTCCGCCCACTTCCCTTGCTGCTCAGGATTTTGAATCATGCTTCACCTCAAAGATTGACAAGATCTGTCGGGACATTGCCTCCCACTCACCTCCTCCTCCTGCTCCCATACCACCACCTCCACCTCCCCCCTCTCTCCTCACTTCCTTCCCTCCTTCCTCACTTGAGGAAATCTCCGCTCTGCTCTCTTCATCCCACCCCTTCACCTGCCCCCTTGACCTGATCCCCTCCCGCCTCCTGACCTCTATTGATCCCACTGTCGGCCCCCCCACTTCTACATGTCATCAATTTCTCCCTTTCCACAGGCTCCTTCCCCTCTGCTTTCAAGCATGGCACTGTCTCCCCCATCCTCAAAAAGCCCACCCTAGACCCATCTGACCCCTCTAGTTACTGGCCAGTCTCCCTCCTTACCTTTGCCTCAGAGCTTCTGGAAAGTGTTGTCTACTCCCGCTGCCTGGACCTCCTCTCTGCCAACGCCTCCCTGGACCCTCTCCAAACCGGCTTCCGCCTCCTCCACTCTACTGAAACTTCCCTGGCCAAGATCACCAATGATCTACTTGTCGCTAAATCTAAGCACCACTACTCCATTTTTGTCCTCCTTGATCTCTCTGCTGCCTTCGACACTGTCGACCACTCCCTCCTATT
>QEPC01014310.1:676909-744510 GCA_003113815.1 Sphenodon punctatus | reverse complement strand
CTCAGCCAAAACCCTTGTTCATGCCATGGTTATCTCTCACCTCGATTACTGCAAACTCCTCCTTGCTGGCCTCCCTCGCTCTCACCTGTCCCCCCTTATCACAATCCAAAACTCCGCTGTCAAGGCCTTTCACTCTGCCCGTCGCTTTGTCCATGTGCAGCCTCTCCTCTTCTCTCTTCACTGACTCCCCCTTCCTGAACGTATCATGTTTAAACTCCTGGTATTCATGTTCAAAACACTCCATGACCAAGCTCCCCCTTACCTCTCGGACCTAATCTCCCTACGCACTCCTGCACGCGCTCTCTGATCTTCCTCTGTCCCCTCCCTCACTCTCCCTCATTTCTCCTGCTCACCTAATCCCCTTCGACCCTTCTCCCTCGCTCCCCCCCATGCCTGGAATTCCCTCCCTGCCCACATCTGCCTTGCCCCCTCCCTCCGCTCCTTCAAATCCCTCCTCAAGACCCACCTTTTCCTCGCCGCCTTTCCCAGTCCCGGCTAGACATTCCAATATACCTACTGTCTGCCCTCCTCTGCAGACGGCCGCAACCTGATTGTAACCAAGCCAAACACACGCACCTGAATCTTCGCATCGGCTTGAATGTTTGTCTGTCTTCTCCCCTGTCTCTCCCACTTTCCCCTCTCCCTGTCTCCCCCTCCTTGTCTTTTAGATTGTAAGCCACAGGCAGGGACCGTGTCTATTTCTCAGGTGGTGCGGGGAGAAAATGTTCCCCGCCATGGAGAACACCTGCTCGCTGGGGACACTTGTTGGTGGGCAGGACAGGATACCCTTGGCCACTTTCAACAGGACCAGCCACATGTTGGCTTTGCTGGCCCAGTAGGCCAAGGGATTGCTGCTGGGATCAATGCATGGCTCCTCCTCCATGTAGGTCTCCACAGCTGCTGAGGTGCTGTTGTACTCCCTCCCATAGCTTTGCTGGGGGCACCACCTCCACGACTGCCCTCAGCCATGCTACTTGCCCTATTGTGGAGGGTGCCATGCTCCCCAGTGTGGCCTGCACATAGGCTGAGCTGCTTCTGCTGCTGCTGCTTCCAATAGGGCTGCTGCTGCTGCTACCGCTAGGGCTGGGGTCAGGGATAGAACCAGCTTGCTGAAAGGGGTGGCTGCTACCACTCCCACCATATCCTGCTGCATAGCCCTCTCTGCCTTCTGGACCCTAAACACCAGCTAACCCTTCCAGTGGCCATAGAGCACCGTCTGGCATGCCAAGGTGCCCTTGACTCAGGGGTCCACAATTGTTGCCACGACAACATATTCCTCCTGCTGCAGGAGCACTTCAAAACATGCCTCCAGCCCTGACTTCAGCTTCTGTGCCAGGTCAACCACCTCATTGGCCAGTTTCCTGCCCTGGGGGCCATAATCCTGCCCCCCCAAGATTCTCGTCCAGTCTCCTCTGGAAACTCTGGAGCAGAGGGATCACCTGGCTGAGGGTGGTGGTAGAGCTTCTCACGTCATGGCCAGGAACGGTCTCAGAACAAAGACTGTATGAGCCAGGATCTCCCATTCCACCCAATTAAACCCTTCTGGTGCCCCACTGTCTGTCACCAGTTGAACCTGATGCAAGGCAGCTTTCTGCTCAAGAAACCGCTCGAGCATCAGGAAGTTGGAATTCCACCTGGTGGCCACATCCTGGACCAGCTGGTGCCTTGGGGAGCCTTGTTCGGCCTGCTTCTCTCTGAGGAGGTCTCTGCCCTTCACGCTCCGGTTGAAGAACCCCACCAGCTTCCTCCTCTGCTCATTCAGGGAGCTAAGGGTGCCTTCCCCAATCCCCTTCTCCCCCAAGCCCAGAGCATCCCTGACCACAAGATGGAGGGTGTTTGCAGTGTAAGGGATGCTGGTGAATCCCCCATCATGGACTGCCTTCAATATATTTATGGCATTGTCCATGACCACACACCCCTTGGTGAAGGCCATGCCTGGCGTGACCCACTCCCTCACCATGACAGTTGGGACTGCCTTGATGTTCCTGGTGGTGTGGGGACTGTCCATGACTTGTGACTGAAGCAGGGCCCACCTATATCCTGCTTCAGGACCCCTCATGCCACTCCCCAAAGCTGCCTCCGGGTCTTGCCACCAGTGTGCTGTTACCACCAGGTAGGCATGCTGGGCATTCCTGCTTAACCACAGGTCCGTGGTGAAGTGGACAGTGGCCCCCCCAGTCCCTGCCAGCTTCTCCCTCATCCGCTCCTTCAAAGCCATGTACAGGGCTGGCACCACATTCCGACTGAGGGTGGTGTGGGATGGCACACCACCTTAAACTGGGGAGGGGGCAGGAACCCAATCAGACACTTTAAGCCCATGTCGTCCACAATGGAGAAGGGCTGCCCATACAGAGCAATCATTTCACCCAACAGGTGCTTGGCTTTCTCTCGAAAGCCACGCCGCCTTCCAGCTGCCAATGGCCTTGGTAGCTGCCTCCACCCCAGCTCCTCCATGGTGGGCTGTTGCTGCTGGCCGGGCTCCTGCTGCTGTTCTTCCCCCCCTTGTAGCAGGAATACTGCTCCTGCTGCTAGAGGCAGCAGTTGGTGCAGGACGCTTGCCCGCTGAAGGAGGCGGGCGACTGGCCACTGCAGTCAAGATGTCATGTATTTCCTATTATAAGCATATATTTTGGCCATCTGTGTTCCTAATGTATTAATTTTGAGTTTTTATATGTTAACTTTTTGTTTCAATGTATTGGATTCGTGTTTTGCAGTATTGATTTCTAAAATCAACTTCTGTGATTTCACCATATCCAAGGAAACAGTCAAATGACTAGGAGTTAGAAGGCAATAAAGAGGCCCTCTGGCCAGCCTAGGTGTCTGGAATCTTATCAGACCATAAAACTTCTCCAAACTGAAAAGGAGTCTTTTGTTAGTTTTTTCTAGCTAACATATCTATTTAATTAATGATTGAAATAACCTTAAGCTCTGGTTTTTCTCTCTGTAATCTGACAATTATCTTTGATAAAAAATATGAGGTTTTTCAAACCTTGAAGGAAGTCTAACACTGTTTGGTTTCTTTAAGAGAGCCAATTAGAATCCAGTGTATTTCCTTGCTAGTTGATGTCATCGATGACACTACTCAGGAATGTAAGCCTCCTAGCAAACTGCTTTAAGAAGAGAGACACAGCCTGACTTTTTTAGACTGAAATTCCACACACATGGGAGTTCTTTTTCACCAATATCTTGGCAGACAAAGGGAAGAACTGGGAAGAATGTAACATATTATTCTTGATAACTTTGAGCCAATGAATTGTGCATATGTTAAGTTTTTAGAAGCTTTTTCTTAAAATAGAAATGTTTTAAGATCATGTAACTTTGATTGGCTATCAATACCATTCTATGTAAGCTACTGATATTTTCTATTTATATTTAAGTAAACTGCATATTTTTAATATATTCTAAAAGTCTCATGCTCCTTTATTTATAAATATATTGTCTATTTGCAATACTTGCTTTGCTAGTCGGATATCAAAGTAAAGTGTAAACTAATTTTATACAATTTGGAAAAAGTGAATCCCAATTTAGTTTGATTACTTCAGCTAAGCCACAAAGCTCACTATCCATTTGTAATAAATGGGACCTCGCAAGACATGACAGAGAATCTGCTGGCATCCACTTGCCCTGCCTTTCCACTTAGCAGCAGAGCTCTGTGGCATGATTTCAGGTGCCTCGCCATGGCCTTTGTCCCAAGGTTTGTGAGCACCTGCCCACGCTTCACCAGCTTATTGCACACAGTGCACTGCACCTCCCTGGGATCAGTCACCCACACCAGCTTGAAATGTGCCCAGACAGAGGATTTTTCTCCCCCTCCTGCCTTCTGGCCCATTCCAGGTGACGCACTGCTGCCAGCGCTGCTGGAGGGGGCAGAACTTGGTGGCAGTGATGACACAGCTCCTGGAGGAGGGACAGCCATCGCTTCAGCTCCAGACATCCGCTCTGTGGGACTAATGTTTTCTTCTGCCTCACTGTCCTCAATCACGGTGATGTCCCGTAAAGGGGAGTACTGGGACCCTGAGGCTTGACTGCCCACCATGGTGCTGTCACTCTCCCTCTTGTGCCCTTCTCTATAGCTGCTACTGTGGCTACTGCTGCTACTCCTCTCCCTATTGCCATTGTCCAGGGATCGGACCCTCCCTCTAGCAGCCAGGGAGAGATCCACCAGCTCTGGACTGCTGGGGATCGCCGTGACTATGGGGGGCATTGGTGGCCCTGGAGGAATATCGGAAGCAGCACCTGCTCCTGCAGCAGCAGAGACAGCATCAGCCTCATGTCCTGCAGGCCTTACAGTGCCCTGCATGGCAGTGAAGGGCACTGCCAGGAGGTGACGCTGAGCCAATGAAGCCTGTTGCCCTAAAGCAGGCTTGCGGAGTTTGGGGTATGGTGATGTGCTCTGGCTGCTGCTGCTGCCTGCTGCCACTCCTCTGACACAGCCCCTACCTCTACCACCTCTGCCACGTGCCCCATTGCCTGTCTTACAGGCAGCAGACCGGGCTCTCCTACTGCCCTTCTGTATGTCTGTATGTATGTCTGTATGTATGTAATCTTATATATATATATATATATATATATATTATGTACATGTATATTATCTAACTATAGTATTAAGTATTCTAAAATCTATGTAATTAAATATTATATCTAAAGGCCTAGTCCTACAAACACACTCTAAAATAATATAAAAACTGAACTAACACTATCTATCTATCTATCTATCTATCTATCTATCTATCTATCTAGTATTACACAGGGATGGGGGGCACAAAGAACACAGGGAGGGGTACAAAACTGAAATGAAACCTAAATCAATCTAATAATCCTACTCTAAATAAATCCAAAAAAGAGGGGAAGGGAATCAGGGATGGAATATATAGAGGTAGAGGGAAAGGATTCTATGGAGGGGGGAGGAAGAACACAGGGAGGGGTAAAACATAAAAATAATGCCTAAATCTATCTAATATAATCTAAATAAATGATAATATGGAGGTAAATGGGTTGGATGGGTGAAATAGGAGGAGGATGGCAGTGGATTGAACTGCTGGGGGAGGGAGCCTTCTGAAAACACCTGCTGTCAGGAACAGTGACTAGCTCAGAAGGTGTTGGAAGGGGGGAGGGCAATGAGTTTTGTTACTTGCTGTGCCCGCCTCATGCAAGCCCCATTGGCTCCATGCAGCCTAGCTCGTGGCCAATTTCAGCCTGCGAAACCAGTGATCTGAGGAGAAAACGGATAGTGATTGGGCAGCTTGGCTGCTACTCCAAGCCTCTCCACCCCTGGTGCCTAGAAGTCTGCTCCTCAACTGACTCCCCCCCGGGTCAGACAGTGATCACCAACTGGCAGTGGTCACGTTTCTCCCACCCCAACCATCCAAACTCGATCCGAATCGACCGAACTGTTTGGTTGTTTCAGAGTTCGGTAACGGGTTCGGTTCAGCAGGTTTGGGTTCGGGTTTGGTTTCGGGTTTGGTCGTCCAAACAGACCGAGTTCGGTCCGAACTTCGAACTTCCAAACCGCATTCGCACAGCCCAATAAATGGATCATTGGTCTGACCCATTATGGTGCTTCTTATGTTCTAAGAGTACCCTGCCTTGGAGTAGAGCTAGATGATCCTTGATGTCCCTTGACCCTTAAGATAGATTACCCTTGGTGTCCTTTCAACCATACAATTCTATTATGACAAAAGAACTCAGGAGACGTAACTCTTGGTTTGTCATTCTCAGCAGTAGATGGTACTCATAAACCTTTCCAAATCAGTGGCTGCATCACTCACAAAAGTTACTATGCATTACAAATTTAGTCTAGAGAGAGAAGGTGGTTGCCGTATTGTTCCCAAACATTAGAGATGGCCCTGAAGCTTGCATACTATCATCAATAATAGTTGGTCCAAAAAAAGATATCATCCGAACTATTTTCTCTTTATTCATTATAAAGGAAAAGATGATATCCTGCTCCTGGCCTAACAAGCATGGATGAAGTGGAGTTTGTAATTGAAATTTATTACTTGTGTACCATATTTTTAACACTTTCCCAAAGATTCATTAAATCTCTTTTATGTGTATTTTTTCCAGCCTCACACTTTCTTAACTGAGGGTGGGAGGGGGATAAAGTCCCATTTACAAGACTACAGCAGCCAAGCTAGAGTCCTTACTTCTAATGAATTATATGCATTGTAAACAACTACAGCAAACCAGCCCAAGGTCTTCTCCATTAATTTTTTATTAATGAAATGCACCACTTAGCTTGTTTGACACTTAAGTGATTCCCATAAATTTAAAAAGGAGGTCACCATAAAGCAAGCGTTTGAAAGTGTCATTGAGGGAACAAGTTCATGAACTCTCTCCGCCCCATCCCCAAATGCTTTTACATTCACTGGCAAGTCTTTTGAAGTTTGAAGATAAGAAATATTTTAATTCTTAGAACAGCTGCCAAGACTTAATATGAATTACGCTCTAATAAGAAAAACTTTTTCTCTCCTTCCCCCCTAAGCCTGTGAATTCTTTGTCCTGATAAAAATTAAGAGAATCCCTAGAGCTTCGGGTTGGAAGGTACTGATGTCCACTTCCTGTTGCAGATGAGAGTCTGTAGCAGATCTGCCCTGCACTGGTGTTAAGTCATTGCAGAAGTAGACCCACACACAACAGTCCACAAACAGTTTTCTTACCCAGCACTAACTTATTGCATACTCCAGTACTCCCAAACCAGTCATTTTACAAAGCCCTTTTCTTAGGTTGTCAGACCCTTCTCTGGACTGAGTTTCTACACAAGCCCCTGTCTTGGCCTCTTTTAGGGTACGAGCATGGAGGGAGGATGTGATTTCAGGGAAGGTGGGTGGGAATGAAAAGAAGGGGAAGTTAAGTGGGGAGGAAGGAAGGAACACGCCCCAGGTGAGAGATGGGGGGAAGGGGGGCAGAATCAGAAGGGGTTGGCTAGGATGTTGTGTGGATGAGTGGGGTTTTCATGTATATGATTTATTTATATTTTATTAATATGCTGTTTTTGACTTCTTAACCACCCGGAGCGTATCCATATCCTGAGCCATATGGTTAGGGCAGAATATAAATTCAAAATGTATGTGTAATCCACCTTGTGGGGAAAATACAATACACAATTAAGGTGCAATCTATAGATCACACTACCCAACAGAGTGCCATTATCAGGCAATACAAAATCAGGCCAATGATGATTCAGCTAGACTGGTGTCTGCATGTTCTGTATTGGTGAACCTTGCCAAAGGATTCTCACTTTGGGTCTCAGACGAGCAAGCCAATGGGACGGGTTCTGTGGCTACCATGTGGGTCTGCCACAGAGGACCCAAATGTGGACTGCATGGGAAGCTGATCAAATGGGCCACTTCCAGTGTGGCTGCTGCAGCCACAGAAACAGCCACTGCACATTTGACCTGCCTTGAACAGTGCACTCTGGATTTCCAATAGTGCTCCAAGAGTGGGATGTGCTCTGCTCTGTGGCTCATGGGAACATGCATATAACTACTCTACCTTCAGATGGGTGGTCAGATCCATAGCATGGTAACATCTCATCTGAAAACACCCACTACTGTAAAATGGACCGCTATCAGCAACCTGTTTGTGGGAAAAGATTATTGTAAACCCTGGCAGTCAGTGATTGACTTATATCCTGAAACACGGAGAGCTGATATCCCTGATATAAGCAGAGAAGAGGCCTCTGTTCTTCTTGGTTTTCCTAGTTCTGCTCCCTCTTCTGCAGAAGTAGGGTGTTTTCAGATGTGACAATAAAGTCATCCCCTGCCGGGACAACCCCGTTATGCCCTAACAGACGTGCCGGGGTCGTCCCGGTGGGGAATTGGGGAGGGGGCGGGGCCGCATGGTGCAACGTGTGGCCGCACGGCCCTGTCCCCTCCCCGCTCCCCGCCACCCACCCTCTGGGGAGACGGGCGGGTGGGGGGCCAATGCGGCCACAGCGTTTGGCCAAATCCACCACGGCCTGGAATCCTGCCGGTGCTTCCGGGCCGTGGCGACCGACCAGATGTTACTTTTCTTTGATCCCCGCCGGGGATCACTTTCACCACGCTTCCCAGGGAAATGGTGCAGCTAGCCCGGGAAGCATGGTTGAAACTGACCCCATGTGGGGATTGAGCATGGCGATCACCTGGCAGCCGCCAAACAGACGTGCGAGTCACAGTGACCACAGGTGGGTATTCACCATGGTTCACTGTGATCTTGTAATGTCTGAAAATACCCGTAGATGGATAAAGCATGTGGAGGACTGACTAGGGCAGAAGTGAGCAACCTCTGGCCCATGGGCCAAATTTGACCCACAGCTGTTTGTTTCTTTCTAACTTAGCCCTCCTCCTCTCCAATTTCTGGACCTGTCACCCAAACCAAACCCCTTATTTCAAGCACTGAGAGACTGACCTCAGGGAAAGGGAGTGGAGATGAGGTCATGCACTTAAGGATAGGGGATGGATCCATGTCATAGATCTAGACTAGGGCTAAACATGGGGGCCAAGTGTTTGTGTTTGGGTATTTGTTTTTATCTGTATCTTTACACATGACCACTGCATTTTCCCCATTGTCACCAAGGGGGAAAAGGCTCACACACTCTGGCCTATTGCCATGCACTGCCACTTAGAGCCACACATAACTTAAGGTCAGCACTATTTTCAGATATCTATCCCAGTCTGTGTATCTAGTGGATTGTTCCCTTTCTTCTAAGTCAGAACTGAAAAAACGGGCATGTTTACACACAACTTAAAGTGCTGGTCTTTCAGTCTTCTGGGTTTACAAGTCCACAAGTAAGTTCTGGATGCATTCTTCACACACACACTGCCCTGAGGAAGCCTAAAGTAGCTGCAGCTGTAGATGTGAGGGGTTGCCATGGAAACCAAGTGACCACAGCTGCCTGGAGCAAAGCAGTTTACCAGGAGAACTTTTTACACACAAAGGTTCTGGGAGAAGTTCTATGCAGAAGTTCAAAGAGCCAGTTGTTTAAGATCTGGGTGAGTGATTTAGACGCACAGAAAGTTCAGGATGTAACACCAAACATGCAGGAGAAATGTGTGTGTAAAAACACCCTATATCCAGTGTGTTACCATGGACAATGAGTGGCAGAAGTCCTGTCTTTGTAATGAGAAATTAAATAAGCAATTCAGGCAAATTCCTCATCTGATTTTGTGAAAGACAGAGTCTTAGGGTGATTTCAGACGTTACGGGGCCCGTTGGCCCCGTACCGAAATCACCAAATTCCTTCCCCGCCAGGATCACCCCATCACGCCGCAACAGACGTGCTGGGGGGATCCCGGTGGGGAATTGGGGGGGCGGGGCCGCACGGCGCAACGTGCAGCCACACGGCCCGGCCCCCTCCACGCTTCCCACTGCCCACCCTCTGGGGAGACGGGCGGGCGGCGGGGGCAATGCGGCCACTGCATCGGGCCGGATTCGCCATGGCCTGGGGTCCCGCTGGTGATCCCGGGCCGTGGCGCCCGACCAGACGAGACGCCGGGGTTCACCCCGGCATGGGATTGCATTTGACACGCGGTGGCCTCCGGTCCCGCTGCTTCGGCCGCTCACGTGTCGAATGCAATCCCATGCCGTGGTAACATCTGGGGGGAAACATTCGTTTCCCCCACCAGACGTTACGCGATCACAGCCACCACGCGGAATTGAGCGTGGTTCACTGTGATATCGTAACGTCTGAAATCACCCTTAGTTAGAAAACAAATAGTAGATTTGGTATTAGTAGATATTATTTTTATTTCTGGATAGTCCTCTGAATAATCAAAGCATATATTGCACATATAATTGCTTATTCAGTTATTTTGGTTTGGATACTTTATTTGGGTAATTGGGGGTATTTTGGTTTGGTTAATTTGGACATTTTGGTGATTTTATTTAGTCTATTGTGCATGCACAATAGTGATGGAATGAAGTAACTGAAATACGGACATGACCAAACTGAAAAATCCAAAGTAACCCAAAATAACAAAAGGGAAATATCGAAAGCAGATAGCCAGTGAATTTGTGAGATATAGTACTTTTTGGAGATATTTATTTCAGCTCTAGTCTAAATCCAAACATCCTGGAGAGTCACACACAACCTACCTAAAAACATTTGCTACAGTTTCAGTTTGTACCATGCAAAGAAAATCCTTCTTTTTTTCTCAGCGTAAGTTGTTTTGTACTATTGTGCATCATTGTTGCACACTGTCTTATTAAAGTGCTGCTTATTGTAAAACATTTTATTATTGCTGTGCCTTGCTGTGCCCCAAAGGTAGCTGCACTGCAGCTGGGCATGGCATAATTATTTGAATAAACAGGGAGCAAAAAAATTCAGACTGAAATGTTGTATAGAAGGAAATTACTATTACACTTAGTAAGCCCCTATGTTAACTACAAAAATAATTTGATTTGACCATTTCATTATTTAGCCTATGAGTTTATATTTGGAGAAATCAGTTTAGCATGGTTAACTTCTCTTTCTTCCCCATGACTTGGTTCTCCATATGTGTTAAATATCTCTGATGAGATGAAAAATGCAGAAACAAAACCATCTCCCCTCACTTCTGTATTCTCTAAGATGCTTTGTCAGCCTACTGAGACACTGCTGCGGTCAATAGCTGGAGCTTATTAGCAACAGAAGAGGAACATCTAATGTAGTTTGTGCATAGAAGGGCCACAAGCAAAAAACAGGGGTGGCATTGCTTTTACACAAAGATGCTGATCCGTTTTATAGTCCGCTGTCCAGGCAGCTGTAAATTCCGGGGAATGGGGAGATCTGAAATATGAAGACAATCTAATGTTAAAAACCACACAGGAAGAGGAAATTGTGATTTTTAAATCTTGATTTTAGCATGGTCCAGCTGTGAAAATGACTGAACGCCATTTACTACCTAACAGGCATTCAGCAGCTCATATTAAATGAGTTAATTGGTCTTTATCCAGTTTCTTTGAACAGGTGTCCACCATTACAAAGCACCACCAGAGCTAACATTAATTAGCCCCCCTAGTTGGAAATCTCAGCAGGGAGGTACTAAGGATCAAATGGCATCAGGAAAAGAAGGGGGGAAAAACCCTGCTTCCTCAGCCCTAGTGCTGCCCCTCACATTCACCTCCTGATCTGAGGTGAAGAGGAGATGGTCAGAGGCAGGTTGGCAAGGTCACATGCAGGACATTGTTGTAGCCATTGCTGATGCTGCACCTGTTTTGTGGATAGTAAATAATTACATTTCAATCTTCAGGGTCAGGGTGCTAACAGAACCCTTTTCATTAGTTTGAAGTTCAGGAGGAATGATGATGATGATGATGATGATGATGATGATGATGATGATGATGATGATTGATGCATACTGTGTCTTTCACCTCTAAGTGCTGGAGCAGTTGGACATCGTTACTATCTGCTCATAGTTCAGCAACCTATGTGAAATGCATTGATGATTTCTAGTTGACTTCCCCTCTGAACACATGTTCTCGTATAAAAATTACCAGCATGGCTAGCACTAATTGGCTCCCTTGTTGACACTTTCTGAGGAGAGACCAGCTAATGAACAGGAGTGGATGCTGAGCTCCCTTCTCCCCACTAAAGATGGTTGCTGAGGTTCAAGACTGAAGTGCATTGCCAGAAGGACAGAATATATGAAACGCTTATCCAACTTCTTCTTGTGCTGTTCTTACTCAGAGGAGAAGCAGCTGCCTTTAGACTCTGTCAGAGCAATTCTGACAGCTGCCTTTAGTCTCTGTCAGAGCAATTCAGGGCAACTTTGGGCAATTCAAATAAGGGCAAATACCAATTGAGAGGAGTCAATTGATAGAACTTGAAAACACAGTTACTTCTATTTGATGTTTCTGCTTCACTGCAAACTTGTGGCGAGAGGGCCCCTTGTCGCGTCCCACCTAAGGGAATGGGACATGGAGGGGGCAACCTCAACAGGGCTGTTGCAGCCCCTTGCAAAAGAAAACAGGAAACCCTGCAGGGGTTACCTAGCAACCCCCAGCAGGACGCGACAAAGCAGCATCACGTGGCCCAAGTGGGGAGAAGCTTGGCACCACGTCAACCCAGCCCAGCTCACTTGGTGCTGGGCACCCAAAGAGTCAGCCATGTGGCTGACCGAGAACGCCCAAGACGCCATCAGGGAACTCCAGGAAGCACTCATTTGAACAGATGGGCAAGCCCAGGAGAAGGCAAGTAAAGGCCCCTAGGGCCCAGAAAAGGTGGCCCCAGGAGGGAAGGGAGGTGGCCATGACCATATTCACACACCCCTGGCACCCACACAAGGCCCAGAATCATCGACCCCCGCACCCCTGCCAGGGAAACCATGAATGTTTGCCTCGAGCCCAGGGTGCTGGACCTAAAGCAGCTTGACAGCCCCTGTTGAGGGCATAGGCAAGGAGGGCTTATTTATTTTATTTATTTCCAAATGCTTATATCCTGCCCCCTCCTACACACAATGGCAGCTTGGGGCATCTCACAACAATAACAAAAATAACAAAAATAAACAATAACATTTGTAAAAGTCATAACATTTATAAAAGCCATAAAAAACATGTAATACATTTTAAAAGGGAAGAAATACCTCCCCCCCCAGCCCCTCTTACCCATCTCCCTCCCCAAAGGCCTGGTGGAACAGCAAGGTGTTGCATTGTCTTCGAAAAGAAGGGAGGTCCAGAGCTAAGCAGGCCTCCAATGGGAGGGAACTCCACAACCTAGGAGCAGCCACCGAGAATGCTCTCCCCATCATTACCACCTGGGAAACCCGGGGGACTTTGAGACGGGCATCCCTGGCCAGTCGCAGAGGCCATACCACAGCCCGGGGCATGAGGCATTCCTGCAGGTAAGCAGGAACTAGACTGTTGAGGCCTTTATAGGTCAAAAACAACACCTTGAATCGGGCCCTGAAGACAATAGGCAGCCAATTCAGAGAATGGAGCACTGGTGTAATGTGCTCACGATGGGCCGTCCTCATAAGGAGATGGGCCACTGCCGCATTCTGAACCAGCTGCAGCCTCTGGACCATCACCAAGGGTAGCCCCACATAGAGAGCATTGCAGTAGTCTAACCTTGATGTGATGAAGGCATGGATAGTGGTGACCAGATCAGAGTTTCAAACATACAGCCATAGCCATCACACCAGATGTAACTGGCAAAAGGCTCTCCTCACCACCGCTTCCACCTGAAAATCTAGGCAGAGCTGCAGGTCGAGGAGCACCCCCAAACTATGGACCTGAGTGGCTGGGGGGAAGACCCCATCAGTGACAGTCACAACCCCACAGCCCTACCCACCAACATCACCTCCTAGCGATGGACGAACAGAATGCGGTTTGGATGTTCGGATGTTCGGTCGTTTGGTTCGAAACCCGAGTTTGGGTTTGATGGTTCGGTTCAGTCATATTCAGATTGGCCGAACAGCCAAAAATAGCACTATCGAAACCGAAAGGGAAATTTAACCGAAACCGAAACTTAGTCGAAACCGAAACTTAGCCGAAACAGAAACTTAGGATTTGTTGCCCTTAAAAGATGTTTTTGCTGTATTTTTATCTAATCCAATAAGGACTCCTGACTTTTTTTTTAATGAGCAAAGGAAGATAGCTAGGATGCTCCATGCATTGGGGCTGGAGGATCTATGGAGGCACATAAATGGGAATGCAAAAGAATATTCCTTTTATTCGGCAGTGCATAAGATGTACTCCCGTATAGACCATGTATTGTGCTCAAAAATGGAGCTGGGAAGGCATAATAAGTGTTTCATTCTACCTGTGGTACTCTCAGATCACAATGCTATTATTTCCATATTCAAGGATCCAAAGGAAATAGAGATACCCAGAGGAAATTGGCAGCTAAAAAGATTCATTTTAAATGAAGGGAAAAACAGGGATCAAATTCTTGAAGACATAAGGGAGTTCTTTGAAATAAATGAGCTGTCAGTCTCATCACCAGGAGTGTTGTGGGAAGCTTCCAAAGCAGTAATTAGGGGGAAAATCATCTCCTTGCAGGTGCAGATTGGTAAAAGGAAAAGACAGGGGGTTTATATAATGAGCTGCAAAAGCTGGTATCCCAAAATAAAGTAAACCCCTTAAAAAAGCTGCAACATGAAATCTTCAAGACTAGGGAAGTGATCAATATAGCAGAACTGGGGAAAATAAAAACGCAACTACAAGAAATAAGATTCCACTATTATGAATTTGGAAATAAGGCCAGCAAAGCACTAGCCAACCTAGTCAAATCCAAGGAAAGGAAGGCTTTTATCTCAAAAGTGCAGAGTGCACAAGCTGAACAATTAGGGGAACCAAAGCAAATTCAAAAGGCCTTTCTGGATTTTTTCAAAAAAAATTACACATCCTGTAGGCCTCAAAAAGAAAAAAGAAAAAGGTTGCTAAATACTATAAAGATTCCTCAGATTAATGAAGAACAAAAGGCTTTCTTAAACACAGCAATAACCACGCAGGAAGTTCTAGAGGCAATTGCCACACTAAAGAAAAACAAAGCGTGTGGCTCGGATGGCTTTCCGAATGAATTTTACCAAGCCTTCCAAGAGGTACTTGCCCCACGTTTAGCCAACGCATTTAATAACATTTGGAAAGAAGCAGCCATGCCCCAGAACTTTTACTTAGCTACTGTGACCCTGATCCCCAAACCAGGCAGGCCAGTGGAATTATGTGGCAGCTATCGCCCGATCTCCCTACTGAATTCAGACTACAAATTATTTGCAAAAATATTAGCTAATATGCTGAAGTCAATAATCGGGGAAGTAATTCATATCAATCAGGCAGAGTTCATCCCCGGGAGACAGGGGAAAGATAATATAAGAAAGGCAATAAATTTAATATACAACTTAGAAGCGAATAAAACCCCGGCCTCCATAATCTCAGTGGACGCTGAGAAAGCCTTTGATTTGGTTGAATTAGATTGTCTTTTTCTCACAATGGAAAAAATGGGATTTGAAGGGAACTTCCTAAAATGGATCAAAGCCATATACAAAAAACCACAATCTAGAATCTTAATTAATGGGGAACTCTCTGAGATATTTGAGTTACAGAGGGGAACCAGGCAGGGGTGCCCCCTGTCTCCACTCCTGTTCAATATTGTCTTAGAGGTGCTGGCGAACGAGATCTGCCAAAATGAGAAAATCAAAGGGGTGAAAATTGGAGGGAAAAAACATAAGCTATCTCTGTTTGCAGATGACCTACTGCTTTATGTTTCTGATCCAGAGAGCTCGTGCAAAGAATTGTTAAAAGGTTTTACAGATTTTGGTGAAATCTCTGGGTACAGAATAAACAGAGGAAAGTCATACGCACTGGTATTTGGTAGGGATAAACTGCAGGAACAACATCTCACAAAAACTTCTCCCTTTCCAATAAACAATGCAGGATTAAAATACTTGGGGATAATTCTACCCAGAAATACAAAGGATTTGTATGGAAAAAATTATGTTCCCCTAATAAGTAAACTAGAAAAAGAAATAAGACCTTGGAAAAATTTGATGGTCACATGGTAAGGGAAAATAAATCTATTTAAAATGATATCACTTCCAAAAATGTTATATGGATTTAATACAATACCAATACCACTCCCAGATACATTTTTAAAGAAATGTGACCGCCTACTGAACAATTTAATCTGGAGTGGCAGGAAACCAAGGATGAAAAAATAGCTCTTATGAAAATGAGGGATAGAGGAGGGATTAACTTACCAGACCTGGAAGTGTACTACAAAGCTGCAGTACTGGGTGCACTTTCAGATTGGTATCTACAATCAGATGCTCAAGATTGGGTGGAGCTAGAAAGAATGGTAATGCAAGTGGATTCGCTAAAAAAATGTAATTTTGGACTTGAATGAGGGTCAGCTATCCCTAGCTAAAGAACACCCCTTTGCAGGATCAGTATTAAGAATTTGGAGGAAAATTCAAAAAAAGGCAAAAATTGTGTCAGGGAATTCCCCATACACCCCCATTGATACGAAGGCGGCCAAATCACTACATCTGACACTGGATCTGAGAAACAGCTTAAAAGTGAGAGGGGTAACTAAAATGCACCAATTATTCCTTAAGGGGAAGTTTATTCCCATACATAAGATGGAGACATTGACACAACAAAAGCTGGAGACTTTCCAACACTTGCAATTAAAGACTTATGTACTGCCCAGCAAGCAGGGGATAATTTTGGGAGGGAGCCATACAGAATTGAAAAACTATTATTTGAGAAAAGTAAAACAGTCGGAAGAATGGGGAGACTATATCAGGAACTTAAATCTATGCTTTACAGCAGCAGGAATACCTATTTTGAAAAGTGGAGCAGAGATTTTAAAAAGGAGTTAGGGGAACAAGAAGCTAAAATCATCTGGGATCACATGCACAACTGTGCCTCCTCCTTAGAAATCAAAGAGGCTCAAATAAAATTGACCATGAGGTTTTTTCTAACACCAGATGGAACAAGATATATAGTGCCAGTGGGTAAAGCACGTTGCTGGAGGGAATGCGGAGAATGGGGGCGGGGGGGCACTACTTGCACTGCTGGTGGTATTGCAGCAAGGTGCAGGTCTTCTGGGGCAGGGTCTGGAAAGTGATAAATCAACTAGCAGGGACACTGGTTCTCTTTAGACCTGAAGTGGCACTTTTGGGTATATATCCGAAGGGGGAATCTTTAAAGGAAAAAATCTAATCCTGCAAAATGCTTTTCTTAGCCTCCATCTATATAATTCTTAGACATTGGAAAGACCAAAGTGAGCTTCAGATGGAAGAATACAAGGTTGCATACAAGATGGAAGGTTACAAAGGATTGTTTTTATGTTTGCAATGGAAAAACTGCAGCAGGTTTACATGGGAAGCTCGGCAGCTTTAAGGAAACTTGGATACCCGTTGTGCAAGCGCTAGACAAAGAAATGTCATGGGAGAAAGATATTAGAACTCTCTTTGATGTTCAGGTTTAAATGACTGTTCAGGAAAACGTAAAATCTCAATAGAGACACTTGGCCGCCTGATCTAGACACACCTCTGAGCACAGTGTACCATCAAGCACTCTTTTATAACGAACGCACAAGGTTAATGTTTTTGTTTGGTTAATGTTTTTGTACTATTATTACTAAAAAGCATGGTCATATGTCAATGGTATTGACAAACTAATTTCTGCTAAATTTGAAAATATCAATAAAAATACAATTTTTTTTTAAAAAGAGACGTTTTTCCTGCCTCCGAACTCATCTGAACTCATCCGAACACAACGCAACTGTTCGGTCATTCGAGAGTTCGGTTTGGACGTTTGGTTTGGACATTCGAACAGACCAAGTTCGTTCCGAACCCCGAACATCCGAACCGCGTTCGCCCATCCCTATCACAGCCATCTTGTCGGGATTCAGCCTCAGATGACTCGTCCTCATCCAATCCCCCACAGCCGCCAGGCACCGGGTAAGCACCAAGACTGCTGGGTCTGGGTCTGCTGAACAGGAGAGGTAAAGCTGTGTATTATTGGCATACTGATGACATCTTACACCGAACCCTCTCACAACCTCACCCAGAGGCAGCATGTACACTCGGAGGCTGATGAAACCCCAGCAGTTCCAAGAGGTTCTGAGGGAATTAACCTTGGACCTGGACAGCCACTCTGTCGATGAGCTGGTTCAGCATTGGAACAGCTTGCTGGGGGAGGCTATTGACAGGGTGGCTCCGAGATGCCCCCTGCCTCCATCTTGCCACTGCAAGGCCCCTTGGTTTACTAAGGGGCTGTGGTGTATGAAACAGGTAGGCAGGAGGCTAGAGCGACGCTGGCGTCAGACTAACTCTGACTCCGACTGACTTCTCCATAGGGCCCATTTGTAGTCCTATGTTGAGGTTGTGAAGACAGCAAAGAAGGAGTTCTTTGCTGCTCTCATAGCATCTGCAAAGTCACATCCGGTGGAGCTGTTTTGGGTGGTGCAGGGGCTGGTCAGTCTGGCCTCCCTCCGCCTGGATGGGGTCTTGTCCCAGGCCCACTGTGAGGAGTTTGTCACCTACTTTGCAGACAAGATTGCTTGGATTCAGAGTGACTTTGACACCAGGTTGGGGGTAGTAGGTGGTGAGCATGACGTTACAGAGGCCCTGTCTGGTCCAACTTTGTGGGGGGAGTTTCAGGAAGTGACGCCAGCTGATGCGGTGGATGTCCTGGGGTCTGTGAGAGCCACCAGTTGTGAACTTGATCCATGCCTGTCCTGGTTGGTGAAAGTCTCCAGGGAGACATTGGGAATGGTGCTGGCAAGTGTGGAGGCTGTGGTGCACCCCCTGCTGAAGAAACCATAATTAGATGTGGATGCACTCGCCAGTTACCAACCTGTCTCTAACCTTCCCCTTTTAGGGAAGGTTATTGAGCGGGCGGTGGCGATGCAGCTCCAGGTGCATCTAGATGGCATCGGTTTCCTAGACCCTTTTCAAGCTGGGTTCCGTCCCGGATATGGCACTGAGACAGCGTTGGTGGCCTTGGTGGACAATCTCCACCTGACCCAGACCCTGCTGTCTCGTTTCTATCCCAGTGGTTGGAGGCCGTGGTGGAGTGGATGTGGCAGAGAAGACTGAAGCTCAACCCCGATAAGACAGAGTTGATGGTGATGGGAAGGGCGAGGGAGGTGTCGGCCCTCCTGATAGGGGGGGTTCACCTTCCTATAGCTCAGCAGGTTCTGAGTCTGGGGGTGGTGTTGGACTCGGATCTTCGCCTGGATCGGCAGGTGGAGGTAGTGGCGAAGGCCGCCTTCCACCAGTTGTATATAGTGTGGAGGCTGCGTACATAAGTCTCCGGGCCGGACCTGGCCTCCCTCATCCATGCCTTCATCACCTTGAGGCTGGACTACTGTAACACGCTCTACGTGGGGCTGCCCTTGTTCCTGGTCTGGAGGCTGCAGCTAGTGCAGAATGCGGCGGCCCGGCTCCTGATGGGGACGGGTCGTCAGGAGCATATATCACCTATGCTCCGGACTTTTGCACTGGTTGCTGATAGTCTGCCGAGCCAGGTTCAAGGTATTGGTGTTAATCTATAAGACCCTTCACGGTCTGGGCCCCTTATACCTCAGGGGCCGCCTCACCCTCCGTGTCCCAGAGTGGCTCCTTCCGTCTGTCGGGGGTGCCTTCTTAGAGGTTCCCCGTGTTAAGCGGGGGACTACAATGGAGAGGGCATTCTCAGTAGCCGGGCTGCGTCTTTGGAACTCTCTCCCGGAGGAAGCTCGCTTTCTGGTGGGCTTGTAAAACCTGGCTATTCACCCAGGCCTTTGGGGAGGAGGGGGGTGGGGGTTTAGGGTTTTATTGCTTCCCTTGCCTTTTTATTTTTATTTGTTTATCCTGACCCTGTTTTGGTTTTTAAATTGTTCGATTTCTTAAAATGTTTTTTTTTTAAAAAAAAAATGTTTTTTTAATTGAATTGTACATCACCCCAGGATGCCATTGGCATGGGGGGGGGGGAAACTAATAAATGTATTAAATAAATAAAAATAAATAAATACACGTTGAACAGCAGGGGGGACAGAATAGAACCCTGCAGGACTCCACACATGAGGTCCCAGGGAGATGACAAGCATTCCCCAAGCACCACCCACTGAGTTCTTCCGGTCAGGAAAGAGCAGAACCAATCAAATACAACTCCGCCCACCTCTGCTCAGTCCCACAGGCAAGCCAACAACATCTCATGGTCAACGGTATCAAATGCTGTCGACAGATCTAGCAGAATCAAAAGAGATGTTCTGCCCCAATCCAACTCACAGCGTAGGTCATTGACCAAAGCCACAAGCGCAGTCTCTGTGCCAAACCCAGGGTGAAAGACAGACTGCGATGGATCAAGAAAACTGATCCAATCCAGATGCCCCTGAAGCTGCTGAGCCACCACCCATTCAATAACCTTCCCTAAAAAGGGAAGCTTAGAGACTGGTTGATAGCTGGCAGGAGAGTCACTGTCAAGCAATGGTTTCTTGAGCAGAGGCCACACGACTGCCTCCTTGAGGCAGTCTGGCACTCTCCCCTTCCTAAGGGAGACATTGGGGGAGGGTAGCAGATCCCTCCCATAGGAGAAGCCCCTCACCTCAGCCGGGCCCAACAACATTCAGACTGCACCCAGGAGCGGGAGCAGGATTGTGATCCCTGATGTGCTACAGGTCAGAGCCCCCACCCCCACAGGCATTGCAGTCAGGGTGCTGACCCTCAGCCCCCCTCCCCCCCGGGTTCAATTTTAGTGCCGCTCAATCCAGAGCGGACAGGGAACCCTCCCCCCGTACAACTTGTGGGGCCCCCTTTTCTCACTCTCCCACCCACATTTGTGGAATACAGATGGGGGGGCTAATAGGCCCTCCCCTGAGGTGGGAGGGGGAAAGAGCAGGTGGAGCCTCGAGCTTACGGGTGGGAGTTCAACAGGGTGGGAAAATGCATGCACCAGAACTGCCAATTATGGTATGCTTGCATGAATTGTGGGGGTCCCCGTGTCACATCCGTCTCTTACTGGTGCAGGCAGCATGGCAGAATCCCCAGGAAGGAGGGCCAAGGAAGGGTAACCAGGCCGGTCCACCAAAATCTCCGTATTGACCTCCGTAAGTAACATGGCAGGTTACCCTTCCCCAGATCATGGGTTTTATGTCCGCAGGATGTTCGAGAGTTGGACATGGGCAGCTGGGGTGGCCCCGGACACCAGGGAGTCCATTACTATACTCATATTGTTAGGTCTATGCAGGGCCCTCCAGACCATATGCTGAAATTCATTTGAAGTTCTCCTGTTTGCAACAGTTTTAAAAATTTCTTTCTTTGGTGCATTCAGGGTGAGCAAGGTGGTCATCCTGAGACCCAACAGGCTGTAGCTTAGACTATTCTCATTGTAACCAAGCCAAGCACGTGCACTTGAGACCTCGCATCTTCATGAATGTTAGACCCCTTGTCTCTCCCTCTGTTCCCCTTCCTAAGTCTCTCCCCCAGCTCCTGTCTCTCAGATTGTAAGCCCTAGGGGCAGGGACCTTGTCTATTTTATTACTTTGTAAAGTGCCAGGTACACTGCTGGCGCTATATAAATGTTTGTTAATAATAATAATAATAATATGTCACTCAAAAACTGACCAGCGAGGTCACAGGCTCACAGTAACCTTGAATAGGGCCAATTCCCCTGAGATTGCCTGGTTGCAGCTATGCGCAAATACCTGGCCCTCCAACCGTAAATAACCATGTGCACTGTTCAGGCACAAGGAGGGGGCACTCCTGACACATTATCAGTTCATGGCGGTGCTCCGCGGTGAACTGAATTGGATGGAACTTTCCCCCACAGAATTTGGGTCCCACTCATTCTAAATAGGTGCAGCTACTGTTGCTGTAGCCTCAGGGCTGCCAGAACACGCCATAAGAACAGTTGGTCAGTGGCGATTACGGTCCTTCCAGACTTATGTGAGGGTACCTCAGCACTAATGATTGTTCTCTTTCCTTTTTCACCCAGGTCCTTCTCCCTTCCTAGCTGACAGGCAAATGGTGTGGATCATCGACCATAGTTTGGTCTGTTGGGCAGGGAAAGTGGCGAAGAAGACACACTGGGGCATGCAGCTGGGCCTCTCTTTGTGAGCTGTTATCAGGTGGATGGGACAAAGCAGTATGCACTGGGGGCAGCTGTTGCCCACATTGTCAACTGTAGCGGGAAGTTCAACGCCAAACATCATCATCATCATCATCATCATCATCATCATCATCCACTTGTGTGAAAATGATATCCCCCAACATACAGGCATTCGGTTGATTATTCAGATTAAGAACAACCTCCTTGGGGTATTCAGGCAGTTCTCAGCATCCAGGGTGGTATGGATAAAGTTAGTGCCAAGGTTGAAATGGGATAAGGCTCACTGCCTTGGAAAGATAGACAAGGCCAGGAGGAACATCAACAAGGAGGTGGAAAAGTGTCTGAAAGTTAAAGGTCATTGCTTAACACATACTGCAATAATGCATTGAAGGCCCGAGCTCTACCTGCCAGATGAAGTGCACTTATCTCCAGAGGGCAATGGCTTGTATCTTGCAGCTGTTGAGACTCAGCTGAGGGAGTTGTTGAGTGAATGGACAGGTGGGGAGCTGGGACAGTCCAGGTAACCAGCTGCCCCTTGATGGCAGGGGTCCAGTATGGGTAGCATTTGTTTAGATAGAATAGGAACTGTTAGTTCATTCAATCATCTCCATAAGAGATGGGAAGCGACACTGTTAGTTCATTCAATCATCTCCATAAGAGATGGGAAGCGAGTTTCCTGGTGGAAACTCAGGGCACGGCAACCACCGGGGTCACAGCCCTGGGAGAGGTGTCTCATGGGGAGGCTAAGGACAAGCACGGTCCTCAGCTTGGCAGACACATATACTCCTTACTCCTGTCCAGTGAGGACAATGTCCCCTTTGGCCATAGACTGAGTGCTGATCGAAGGGGAGACCAGACATTTGGATTAAATTTGTGGCTGGCACTGGAGATCTATAGTAGAGTTAGCTTTCACACAGCAGAAGTTTCTTCAAAACAGAACTTTACTAAGAACTCAGAAGACATGCTTCTATACTGTACAGACTGCATGGGACAAGAGGGAGGACAGAGAGAGGAGAGGAGATAAGGAGAAAAAAAACCTGTTTAATTCCCCGACCCTCTTCCTACTGGACAAGCCCCATATTGAGCTTGCAGGGCTTGCAATAGGATTTTACTTACGACTGTTGCACAATCCAACAACATCCAGGTCAGCACCCTGTGTTTTAAGAGTTATGTTTGGCATTGCGTACTGAACCCAAATTACCTAGGGTAATTACCCCACCTGCCTAGTCAATTCGATTAAAGAGTGTGGCCATTTTAAACCCAGCCATGTCTCCGTTTTTCATTCCAGGTGCACTGACAAGGCCCATTTTCCACTGCTCTATATAGACAGTGACAATCCTGCTATCATGTCTCAGTTTAATTTTCACTCAACCCCTTCACTCATCTTTGGGCTCTTCAGTGCCCCCCATCATAGCATAAAGGTCGCTTTACATTATTCTGTACAACTTAAAAGCAGCATGACTTCAGACAAAATCACATTGTAAATCAGACTTTCTCTTGCCTGTATAACCAGGGTTGAGGCATGGATGGGGTGTGTATGTTTTTTCCTATTCCACATGCTGCAGCTGAGCAGACTAGTGCTGGGAGCTTAAAGTGTTGCTAGGTAACAGTGGGGAAGGAAAGAGGGGAGGACTTCCCATTCTAAATATTCTGAGGATACAGTACAGCCACAAGTCAGCAAAGACTGGGATGGAGCTGCCACCCATTTTCAAAACCAGGGCCACAGAGTAGAGTGGCCAACACAGTGCGATCTGGGAGTCCCAAGCAACAGTGAGGGCAGAGCTGTGGAAAACAGAGCAGCTAGGGATTCACCTCATCCCACGTAGGTAGCTTCTCCCCATAGTGCTGCCTCCTTCCACTCCCAACCAATCAGCAGGGGGATGCTCCTTTCTTTCAACAGAGAACTCATTTCATTGCCATCCCTATCAGTGATGTATACCCCGTCTTCATCATTGGCAGTGGGAGACTGAGTCTCAATGGAGAGTGAAGGTGGGTGGTGTGAGGGCAATGGGGTGGAACCAGGGTTGGGGTGGGACTTCTGGGTGTCTTAGTGACCTCATTCCTTAGTTGGCCCCAAACTATAAGAATGCATTAATATGAATAAAAATATGAGCAAGTAAACTGACGTGTAAATAAAGTACCAGTATTATCTCTAGAAACTGATTTTAAAACTTGTGATGGTGTTTATAAAGTGGTTCAAAATTTATAATGGCAGTTATAAACATCAAACATCAATTATGTTAATATTTTCATTTTTTGAATGAGTGAGTCAGAGTGTGTCCACCAAACAATCCTTTGTTGGAAGGGGGGGTGACATGACCATTTGGCACATAACCTCAACTTCCCGGAAGGTATGCGCAGACAGTGTAAATGTTCAGCCAATTACCCAGGGTAGTTATCATCTGTATTTATCTCAGGGTAACTATTCAGTGAGAGCAAGCTCTGAGTGACAGCACATACAGAGCTGGCTAAGAATGAAACGAGAATGGAAGATATTCTCTCAATCCTGGCAAGATCTTATGAGATCTTGCTATGTAGGGATGTGCGAGTGTGGTTCGGAGTTCGGGCCGAACTCGACCTGTTTGGACGACCGAACCGAGCGTCTGAACTGAATGTTCAAACGGCCGAACGTTTCAGAAAAGTTCAGATGAGTTCAGGGGCGGGAAACACATGACTTTGGGTGGGAAAAACGTGCCTGGAAGAGGGAAGCAGCTGAGGAGCAGACTTCCTGGCACCAGAGGTGGAGACCAGGGGTGGTTTCAGGGCCAAATGATACCAATACCGGAAAAAAAATGATTTTGGTATCGTTATCGATAGTGCTATTTTTGGATGTTCGTCTGACTTCGGTTGAACCGAACTCCGCCGAACTGATCAACTGAACCCGAACTCGGGTTTCGAACTGAATGACCAAAGATCCAAACCGCATTCTGTTCGCACATCCCTATTGATATTGTTTTCAAGAATCTTGCAAGATTCTCAAAACCCTCAAAAACTGCTCTGTGCATGCACAAAATGGCCGGCAAGGGGCCATGTAAACACAGAATGGCTGTGGCACCAATTTTGCACATGCACAGAAAAAAATTTTTACTCTTGAGAATCTCCCAAAAATGGGTTGAGAATCGGGTGATTTTTGACATGGAGACTGCACTTGGCTTTGGTTGATGACCTGCGCCGTGAATTAGATCAGGGCAGATAATCTCTTTTAATTTTATTATATCTGTCAGCAGCATTTGATACCATTGACCACGAGATGTTGGTGCCCCGGCTGCAGGACCGGGCCGGAGTGGGTGGAATTGTTCTTGAATGGTTCCGCTCAATCCTGGCCGGGAGAATTCAGTGTGTGGTTTTGGGGGAGTAATATATACTTCATCTCCATGGAACCTTGCATGTGGAGTCCCTCAGGGTTCTATTCTGTCCCCCCTCCTTTTCAACGTGTATATGCAGCCTTTGGGCGAGGTCGTGAGAGGGTTCGGCATGCATTGTCATCAGTACGCCAATGACACACAACTCTACCTCTCCTTTTCTGCACACCCAGACCCGGCAGTCTTGGTGCTCACCCAGTGTTTGGCAGCTGTGGAGGACTGGATGAGGATGAGCCATCTGAAGTTGAATCTCAACAAGACAGCAGTGATGTTGGTGGATAGGGCGGAGGGGGTGGTGGCTCCTGTCATTGATGGGGTTTGCCCCCCTTTAGCCACTCAGCTCTATAGTCTGGGAGTGCTCCTCGATTCGCAGCTCCGCCTGGATTCCCAGGAGAAGGCTGTGGTGAGAGGAGCATTTCGCCAATTAGATTTGGTGCGATGGCTGCAGCCATATGTCTCAGACTCTGATCTGGCCACCATCATCCATGCCTTTATTACCTCTAGACTAGACTTCTGTAATGCACTCCACATGGGGCTACCCTTTGGTAGCCAGAAATTGCAGCTGGTTCAGAATACAGGGGCCCATCTCCTAACTGGGACAGGTTGTCATGAGCACATTACACCAGTGCTCTGTTCTCTGCACTGGCTGCCTATTATCTTCCAGGCCCAATTCAAGATGTTGTTGTGACCTATAAAGACCTAAATGGCCTGGTCCTGGCTTACCTGCGGGACTGCCTCAGACTTTGGGTCATATTGTGGCCCCTGTGGTTAGCCAGGGCAACCAACTCAAAGTCCCCCGGGTTTCCCGGGTGACGATGATGGGGAGGGCATTCTCGGTGGCCACTCCCAGGCTGTGGAATTCCCTCCCAAAGGAGGCCTACTTGGCCCCAGACCTCCCCTCTTTCCAAAGACAGTGTAAGATCTGGCTGTTCCACCGGACCTTTGGAGATGGAGATGGGTAAGGTGTGGTGGGTTAAGGGTGGAGGGGATTGGTTCTGCCCTTTTAGTATATTTTTAGAATTTTTAATGAATTTTAAATTGCAATTTGTGTGATTATGTATGTTGCAAATCTCCCCAGGCTGCTCTGTGAACAGGAGAGTTGCGGGATAAAAGAAAATGGAAATAATAATAAATAACCCACCCACTTGAGAGCTTGCATATAATTATGGGACATTCTTGGGGGCAGTAGGGGGCAAACTCACTGGTCATTATTTAAAATTGTTGTGTTTTTTGTATTGGCTTCTCTCTTTCTTCTGCCTCCTGGCAAGGCAGGGAGTGGGACAATGTGCTCTCCATCTATGGGGCACCCCAGTGCCAGTGCCACCCAGCTGCCAGGATTGTATCATGTATGGGGGCAATGGGCCCAAGCATCGGGGGAAAACTTGCTGATTGTTAGTATGGTGTGTGTTTGGGGGGGGGCACCCAGCTGCCTTGCATCATGTATATAGAGACAATGGGCAGAGAGGGTGGGGTCAAACTTGCTGATTGTTAATCTATGGTATTTTTGGTGGGGGCTTGTGGGCAGCTCCTCTGCCTGCTGGCAGGTCAGGGAGTGGACATTGAATGTCTCCAAGTTTCTCTGATTCTACAGTTTTCTGAGGAACAGAGTTCTGAACTTCTGAGTTCAGAAGAAGTTCCAACGGACTGCCGAACACTCTGTCCCGGTACTTGGAACCTCGGAAATCCTTGCGAGGATTATTATTTTTTTCTATTCGGTTCAACTCTATTAGATAGTAAGCCCACTGGGCAGGAATCTGTCTCTGAAAAACTGTGATTGTAAAGCACTGCATACACCTAATAGTGCTATGTAGTAGTAGTAGTAGTAGTAGTAGTAGTAGTAGTATAAAGTTGAGTCACTGATTTCAGTGAATTGAGGATTTCACCCTCTGATGGCCACAGTGAATTGAGGATTGCACCCTCTGATGGCCACAGCAATTTTAGCAGAATGTGTTATACAGTCAGCATTGCACAAGTGTAAGTAATAGCTTAAAGATTCATTCAGCTGGAGTGACTGCTTCTTGATGTGGTGGAATGATAGCTCCCTGTGAATGGAATGATGGCCCCAGAACCCTGATGGTGGCTCCTGGAACTAGAGTGACAGCTTCTGAATGAAGTGGAATGACCGCCCTCCATGCCTGTAATATAGGCCCCAGAACTGTGAGGGTGGGTCCTGGGATTAGAGTGGCAGTTTCTGGATGTTGTGGATGGACAACCCTCCCTGCCTGTAACGTAGGCCCCGGAACCCTGAGGGTGGATCCTGGGGATGGAATGGTTGCTTCTTGATGCTGTGGAATGACAGGTCCCTGTGAGAGGAATGATGCATTTATTTTATTTTATTTATTTAATATATTTATACCCCGCCCCTCCTGTGAATGGCTCAGGGCGGCTAACAAATCCAATATAAAACATTATTTAAAATATTTAAAACATCATAAAACTAACAACAATTAAAACAGGGATAGACAACATTGTAACAGAAAATAAAGAAGGGTAGAGGGAGGAAAACCCCACNATAAAAACAATTCTTAAAACATCAACAATTTAAAACATCACAGGGGTAGGAGAATAAATAAGAAAAAAATAAAATAAGGGCAGGGAAGAGCTAAAAACCCTCTCCCCCTCCTCAAAGGCATGGGCGAACAGCCAGGTTTTACAAGCCCACCAGAAAGTTAAAAGGCTTGGGGCCAGGCGAGCTTCCTCCGGGAGGGAATTCCAAAGATGCGGCCTGGCCACCGAGAATGCCCTCTCCATTGTGTCCCCCCGCTTAACATGGGGGACCTCCAAGAAGGCACCCCCGGCCGACCAAAGGAGCCGCTCTGGAGCGCAGAGGGCGAGGTGATCCCTAAGGTATTGCCCCAGAACCCTGATGGTGGGTCCTGGGACTAGAGTGTCAGCTTCTCGATGAAGTGGAATGACAGCCCTCCCTTCCTGTAATATAGGCCCCAGAATTAGGGATGTGCCGTTCAGCCATTTGGTCCAAAAAGTTAGTTCGTATTCATGGGTTTGGTCCCATGGAGTTCAGACCCCCAGGAAAATATTTGGAAAGTTCTGCCTCCTGGAGGCTTGGGGTGCTCCAGGGGTGCTCATGGGGGCATGGCAGGCTGTCTGAGACACAGCAGCAGCAGAAGCAGCAGCAGCAGAGACCGGGAAGGCCTGGGGCTTGTCACCCTGGGTTGCCTGGACAGGCAGGTTTGGTGCTTGACCCTGGGGGTGCCCGTGGGGGCATGGCTGGCCACCTCAGACCCAGCAGTGGCAGCAGAGTCTGGGAAGGCTTGGGGCTTGGTGGCTGGCCTGACACCCCTACATGATTGGGCATTTCAGGCTGCCAGGCATCAGTGGAGCAGCAGCAGAGGCCCATCCATAGCTTGGTGGCTGGCAGCCCTACTTGGCCAGGTGTTTCAGGCTGCCAAGCAGTGGCGGAGCTTCGGCAGAGGCCCGGCCAGGGCTTGGTGGCTGGCACCCTTACTTGGCCGAGCATTGCAGGCTACCAGGCATCGGTGGAGAAGCAGCAGAGCCCCAGCCAGAGTTTGGTGGCTGGAACCCTTACTTGGCTGGGCAATGCAGGCTGCCAGGCATCGGTGGAGCAGCAGTAGAGGCCTGGCCAAGGCTTGGTGGCTGGCACCCCTACTTGGCTGGGCATTGCAGGCTTCCAGGCATCAGTGGCAGCCTGACTCAGCGTGCTGTATGAGGGCAGCTTAAACTGGGGGGGCAGGAAACCAATCAGGTGCCTAAAACCCATGTTCCTGACCACCGAGAAGGGCTGCCCACTGAGCGCAATCATTTCCTCCAACATGCGCATGGGTTTCACTTGGAAGCCATGCCACCCTCCATGTCCTTCAGCTGCTGATGGACTTGACAGCTGCCCCAACCCAAGCTCCTCCATGGTGCATTGACACTTCTGGGCCTCAACTAGCTACTTCTGCTGCTACTTCTCCTGCTACTGCTGCTCCTCTCCTTGTTGTCATTGCACGGGGATTGGACCCTGCCTCTAGCTTCTGGGGTGGGGTTCGAGCATTGTCCACAGGGTGGACAGACTGGCATCATGGCATAAGAGGCAGTAGGGAAGGCAGGCTAAGGCAGGGTTCGAGATTTGCCCACAGGGTGGGCAGACAAGCACTTTGGCATGAGCAGAAGGAGGGCTGAGGCAGGGCATAACACCTAAATCTATCTAATATAATTTAAATAAATGAAACTATGAGGTAAATGTGTGGAAATGGGTGAAATATGAGGAGGATGGCAATGGATTGGGAGGAACACAAACTGCTGGGAGAGGGAGAGTTCTGAAAACATCTGCTGACAGGATCAGTGGCTAGTTAGAATGAATTGGAAGGGGGAGAGGGCAATTACTTTCGTTACTTCTTACTAGTATCAGTGGAGCAGCAGCAAAGACCCAGGCAGGGCTTGGTGGCTAGCACCCCTGCTTGGCTGGGCATTGCAGGCTTGCATTTTACTCGACCGAACTCAAGAAGCTCTACTGCAAATTGGTCAAACCTTCCCCGGTGGTGGCCATGTGATTCACCACCGGGGAAGGTTTGACCAATTTGCAGTAGAGCTTCTTGAGTTCGGTCGAGTACAGATCGGGTCACAGTACCTGTAGAACAGCAGAGGCAGCAGAAGCGGAGATTCGATTGCTGGGGCACAGTACCCCTGGCACCGCAGAGGCAGCAGAGGAAGCAGCAGCACAAATTGGATTGCCAGGGCACAGAACCCATGCCACAGCAGAGGCATCATTGTCAGCAGCAGAAGACATTGGATTCCCTGGTCACAGAACCCATGGTACAGACAGAAGAGGCAGGAGAAGCGGACATTGGATTGCCATGGCACAGAACCCATGGCACAGACAGCAGAGGCAGCATTGGCAGCAGCATCAGACATTGGTTTACCTGGGAGCAGAACCCATGGCACAGACAGCAGAGGCATCATTGGCAGCAGCAGTGGACACTGGATTGCTGGGGCACAGAACCCATGGAACAGACAGCAAAGGCAGAATTGGCAGCAGCAGCAGACATTGAACTGCCTGGGAACAGAACCCATGGCACAGACAGCAGAGGCAGCACTGGCAGCAGCATCAGACATTGGATTGCCAGGTAGCAGAACCCATGGCAGAGACAGCAAAGGCAGCATTGGCAGCAGAAGACGACATTGGATTTCCCGGGCACAGAACCCATGGCACAGCATAGGTGGCATCATCAATCAATCAATCAATCATCAATCATCAATCATCATCATCAGCAGCAGCAGCAGCAGCATATATTGGATAGGCAGGGCACAGAGCCTGTGGCACTGCAGAGGTGGCATCAGCAGCAGCAGCAGATATTGGATTGCCAGGGCACAGAACCCATGGAACAGCAGAGACAGCAGCAGCAGGATTTGCCTGTGCCCAGTACCCATGGAGCCAGGATGGTAGGATTTGCCAGGGAAGAGTTCCCATACAGTGGCAGATGGCAGCAGCAGAATTGTGTGGGCACATTTGGATTTGCCAGGGCAGAGCACCCAAGGACCAGCAGACAACACCGGTGGGATTAACAGGCCAGTGAGGCACATCACCTAGGGTTGCCAGGGCATGCAGTCAGGAATCTTGGCATGAGCATCGGAAGGCACACTGAGGCAGGCTTTGATCTTGGCAATCTGGATGGACAGACAGGCAGTGTGACATGAGAGACAGTAGGGAAGGCAGACTGGGACCTGGGTGGGCCGACAGGAAGCGTGGCATGAGCATCGGAAGGCAGACTGAGGCAGGGTTTGATCTTGGCAACCTCAGAGGGCAGACAGGCACTTTGGCATGAGCATCAGAAGGCAGACTAAGGCAGGATTTGATCTTGGCAACCTGGGTGGGCAGACAGGCTCTTTGGCAAGAGCATCATATGACAGACTGAGGCAGGGTTTGAGGTTAGCAACCTGGGTGGGCAGACAGGCAGTGTGGCATGAGCATCGGAAGGCAGACTGAGGCAGACTTTGATCTTGGCAACCTGCACAGGCAGACAGGCAGCATGGCATGAGAGGCAGTAGGGAAGGCAGACTGGAACCTTGGCAGGGCACTCAGATAGACAGGCGAAGACTGTGCAGTGCAAGAGAAAGCCAGTCAAATAGGCAGGCCGAGATCATCTAGCCAGAGGCCGGCTGGCAGGCTTACAGCTTCCCAATGCCACCCGGCGTTATGAAGTCAGTCAGATAGGCCGGCTGAGGCCATCTAGTGAGAGAGAGAGAGAGAGAGAGAGAGAGAGAGAGAGAGAGAGAGAGAGAGAGAGAGAGAGAGAGGCAGGGCTGGTGCCGGGCATTGGGAGGGAGGGACAGCACCTAATTAGCAGCAGCCCAGATTGAGGAGGAGCCCTCTCCCAAGACTGCCCCTGGCATGGGATGACATGTGCCACTGCACGATCAATCCATGTCCAGGGGCAGCTCGGGGAATCCCAGCAGTGGAAGGTTCACCTTAATAAAAAGCAACTGCTCCACCAACTTGGCCCACAATCTCAGGCACTACGACGAGCAAATGTCCCCTGCCATAGAGAACACCCACCCACTGGGGACACTCATTGGGGGACAGGACAACAGACCCTTGGCCACTTTGGACAGGGCCAGCCACACGTTGGTCTTCCCGGCCAAGTAAGCAAAGGGATCGCTGCTGGGATCGATGCACAGCTCCTTTTCCAGGTAGCTCTAAACTGCTGCTGTGGTGCTGTCGTACTCCCTCGCGTAGCTCTGCTTGGGCACCCCCTCTACCACTGCCCTCAGCCATGTTGCCTGCCCTGCTGTGCACGGACCCATGCTCACCAGGGTGGTCTGCACATACGAGCTGCTGCTGCTCACAATAGGGGTGCTGCTGCTGCTCAGCCTGCTGCTGGTGCTGCTACTGCTAGGACCAGGGATAGACCCTGGAGACTGAAAGGGATGGTTTCTCCCACTCTCACCATCCCCAAGGGCATCCTGCTTCTGCTGCCACACACTCTCCCTAGCCCTCTGCCTGCCATATCTCACCCTTCCAGTGGCCATAGAGCTGTGTCTGGCATGCCATGCTGCCCTTGACCTTGGGGTCCAGCATGGTTGCAAAGACATATTCTTCCCTCTGCAGCAGCTCATCGAACTGTGACTTCAACCCTGTCTTCAGCTGCCACACCAGCCGCCAGCTTCTTGCCCTGAAGGCCACAATCCCACCCCTGGAGAATTTCCTCCAAACTCCTGAGGAGACTCTGGACCAGAGGGGTCACCTGGCTGATAGTGGCTGTGGAGGAGCTGATGGTCTCCGTCGTGGCCAGGAACAGTCTCAACACAAAGTCAGTGTGAGCCAGGATCTCCCATTCAGCCACATTGTACCCTGGAGGTGCCCTGCTGTCCGTCACCAGTTGCACCTGATACAAGACGGCTTTCTGCTCGAGAAGCGGCTCAAGCATCAGGAACGTTGAATTCCACCTGGTGGACACATCCTGCACCAGTTGGTGCACTGGGGAGCCTTGCTCTGCCTGCTTCGTCTGGAGGAGATCGCTGCCCTTCACGGTCCGGTTAAAGAAACCGGCCAGCTTCCTCCCCAACTCGATTAGGGAGCTAAAGGTGCCGGCCCCAATCACCTTCTCCCCCAAACCCAGAGCATCCCTGACTACCAGGTGAAGAGTGTGTACGGCACAAGGGATGCTGGTGAAGCCCCCCTCATGGACTGCCCGCAATATGTTGGCCGCATTGTCCATCACCACGCACCCCTTGGTGAAGGGCGCACCTGGCGTGACCCACTCCCTCAACATGGTGGTCAGGGCTGCCTTGATGTTCCGAGCAGTGTGGGGGCCATCCATTACTTCTGTCTGAAGAAGGGCCCACCTAGACCCTGCTTCAGGACCCCTCCTGCCACTCCCAAGTGCTGCCTCTGTGTCCTGACACCAGTATGCTGTCACTGCCAGGTAGGCGTGTTGTGCGTTTTGGCTTGACCTTAGATCGATGGTGAAGTGGACAGTGGTACCCCCAGCCCTTGCCAGCTGCTCCTTCACCTGCTCCTTTAAAGCCCAGTGCAAGGCTGGCACCACCTGCCGACTCAGGGTGGTGTGCGAGGGAAGCTTAAACTGGGGGGCCAGGAAGCCCATCAGGTGCCTAAACCCCATGTCCCTGACCACCGAGAAGGGCTGCCCATCCAGCGCTACCATTTTCCCCAACATGCAAATTGCTTTCCGATGAAAGCCACGCCCTCCATGTCCTGCAACTGCTCCCACACCAGCTCCTCCATGGTGCACTGACGCTGCTGCTTACGCTGCTGCTGCTCCCCCCTAGCAGCAATACTACTCCTGCTGCTAGAGGTAGCTTCTCAAGGACGCTTGCCCGCTGATGGAGGTCGACGACTGGCCACTGCAGTCAGGAAGCAGCTGGCATCCACTGCCCCTTCCTGCCCACTTAGCAGCACAGCACTGTGGCATCCCTTCAGGTGCCTCGACATGGCAGTTGTGCCAAGGTTGGTGAGTACCTGCCCATGCTTCACCACCTTCTGGCATGAAGTGCACTGCACCTTCCTGGGATCATCAACCCACACCAACTTAAAATGCGCACAGATGTAGGATTTTTTGCCCCCTCCTGCCTTCTGGCCCGCACCGGGTGACACACCACTGACAGCGCTGAAAACATGATGGTGACACAGCTCTCGGAGGGAAAGTCATCGCCTCAGCACCAGACATCTCCTCTACAGACCTAGAATCTGCCTCGCTGTCCCCAAGCACAGTGATGTCCTGTGAAGGGAAGTACTGGGACCCTGAAGCTGATTCACTGCCCATGCTGCTGCCACTCTCCCTGTCCCCTATAGCTGCTGCTGCTGCTACTGCTGCCCCTCTTCCTGCTGCAATTGCCCTGGGATCGGGCCCTGCCTCTAGCAGCCAGGGTGGGATCCACCAGCCCTGGACTGCTGGGGATCACCTCAATAATGGGGGACAATGGTGGCCCATGATCAACATCTGACACAGAAGCACCTGCACCTACTCCTGCAGTCACAGGAGAGACAGCCGCAGCCTCCTGGACTGCAGGCCTTCTAGTGCCGTGCATGGCAGTGGAGGACGCTGGCAGGAGGCGCCGCCGAACCACACCCCTAGTGCCACTGCTGGGAGCCTCTGAAATCTGTCTGCCAAAATCAGGACTGTGCAGTTTGGGGCATGGTGATGGGACCGGGCTGCTGCTGATGACTGCCACTCCACTGGCAGAGTTCCTGCCACCTCTGCCATGTGCCCCATTACCCTACGGGCATCAGAACGGCCTCTCCTGCTTCCCTTCTCCATTTCTTCCACCCAAAGAATGCAGAGGAAGATTTTATATTTGTTTTAATTTATTTATTCAAATATGTAATCTGATTTTATATATATCTACATTAACTCTGACTGCTATTAACTATTCTAAAACTTATGGAACTAAATTGAATATTATCTAATATCTACAAAGGATATATATATATAATCACAGGGATGGGGAGACACAGACAGCTTACAACAAACAACATAAGGAGGGGTACAAAACTGAAATGAAACCTAAATTAATCTAAAAACAGGGGAAGGGAATCAGGGATGGAATATATACAGGAAGGAGGGAAGGATTCAGTGGAGGGGAGGGAGAAAGAACACAGGGAGGGGTACAAAATAAAAATAACACCTATATCTGTCTAATCTAATCTAAATAAATGAAACTATGGAGGTAAATGAGTGGACTTTGGTGAAATAGGAGGAGGATGGCAATGGATTGGGAGGAACACAAACTTCTGGGAAAGGGAGAGCTCTGAAAACGCCTGCTAACAGGATCAGTGGCTAGCTCAGAACGATATGGAGGGGGGGGGGGATGACTTTTGTTACTTGCTATGCCTGCCTTACTACAAGCCCCATTAGCTCCATACAGCCTTGCCCGTGGCAAATCGCAGACTGGAATGCCATGCCAGTGGTCTGAGGAAAAGAGGGATGGTGATTGGGCAGGCTGGCTGCTAGTCCAAGCCTCAGCCACCCCACCCCACCTCCCCGGGCCTGCCAACCAGGTTTTTTTCCGACCAAACTCATCCGAACACAGCCAAACTGTTCGGGGGTTTGTCGTTCCATCCGGATGTTCGGTTCGGCCATCTGAACTGGCTGAGTTCGGGCTGAGCCCCGAACGTTCAAACTGCATTCGCACATCCCTATCTAAGTCCTCAAAAAAGGCCTCAGGAGACTTAGTTGGATCATGGCCTTTTGCAGAGATGTGGGAGTGACAAAACACATCCATCCATCTCTTATATTATTCTTGTACTGTGAAGGCAGGATTTAAGTCTCTAGGGTGATCATTGTGCTCTCTCTTCACCAGTTCCAAATTCCCTAAAAAAAAGTTTGAAAAGAGGAGACTATACCCTGTAGATTTGTGAACAATGCAGAAGGACCTGGGTGGTATTGTATCCCCTAGCACTGAAGATAAAGAATGAGGTGTGTATGTGGAACTTCTAAAACTCTGGAATGGGCACACACATGTTAGAGCTGATCACACATCAAAGAAGCTGACAATAATGCCTGCAAAATCTAGAGGGATTACCCTTCGCATTTGAAAGCAAAGCATCTGGCTGACTAGAAAGAGAAGGGGGAAATGCAGACAGAGCTGAAAGGTAATATCTGACTCTAAACATACAATGCCTCAGCCTGCAGAATTCCTTGAAACAAGCCCTTCGGTGAGACATGAAAGACAGTCGTCGATGAGAACTTTATTAGAATGAAAGCTGACATATACATTTTAATGAAATTCAATTCGCTTCCTAATTGGGTCACATCAGTAAAAATGTATGCAAATTTATGGGCTCACAATGCGTTTGGCAGTAATGAATGCCTCATAAATCATTTGTGCAAAGCAATGGTTTGGGTATTTTCCCCTTCTTAATCCTGTCATTACACAACATTACAAATGCCCTGCTGAGGTCTCAACTAGATCACAAAAAAGTAGGCTGGAACTCCAATCACTGAATGTCTTTCAGCTCGTTTTGTTGATGGCGGGGAGGCAAGGGAATAAACTAACAATAACAAAAAGGGTACTCTTGCAAGATTAGAGTCTGGATGCCTTGAGTCAAAAACTGTGCACAAATAGCATGGCTGACTTGGTTTTGTTTTTTGCAAAGAAAAAACTGTGATATAAAAGACAATCCAAACACTCCATTTAAATATAAAGGAGGAAATCAGCTCATGCTCTTTAAAATGAATAATTTTAAACCAGATGGGAATCTGCCTTCCTGACAGAGAGATGGTAGTGGGTTGAAGGAGGTAGTTCCCATATCAGTGTACAGGAAAGGAGGAGACATTCCAAGATCGTTTGACTACTATACTGGCTACTACAGCATCACAAACTGAGGAAGCTTGGGGTGGTGAGCCTGTGAATCAGACTTTGGAAGGGAACTGTGATGGTGCAGGATCCTGGGAGAAGGGGTCAATTGCAAATCTGAGAAGGAGCCCTGTAGCTTTGGCAGTTAGGGCTGTGCCCTTTCCCCATGGGCCCTGCCCACTGTGGAACTCCAAGCAGCTGATCCGCTTGCATATAGCGAATACTGCAGGCTGTTTTATATCATATAATTACATTGTGCAATTTGATTTTTTACCTATGGTTGATCAAGTCCAGAGGCGGATCATTTATTTTGTTCCAGGAAGATTGCTGATAGGTTACTTACCTGCAGAACTCTGTTTGCCAGTTGTGGGGCGGTTCTTAGCTGTGTCTATGAAAACACAGTGATCTCTGATCTGATGCTATAATCACCTATTAGTTAGGAGGCAGGACCCGCAGATGACAAGGAGAGAATGGGGTAACCCCAATTACATACCTATTGCCCCTAGATCATTTATAAACCCGAATAGAGGTCCCATTGTCATTGACCTAAGACTAAGGAGTTTGTCAGACCAGGAGAATGGGCTGGTAAAGGACCAGGTAGTGGGACATACAGAGGGGATAGAGGGCAATAGACCCCCTCCACAGTGGGCTCTGCAGCAAGTGTTGCCTGTCCCAGAAAATGAGCTGACACCGGCACCGGAGCTGGGGGGAGGGCAGCCCCCAGATCAGGAGCCAGATAGAGAGGGGGTGGATTTAGGCCTGACCTGTACTCAAGATGCCAAGTCCTCCCAAGCGGACTGACAGTTAACTTCCTTAGTGGAGGGGGTGGTTACAATTTTCTCCTGGAATATAGCTGGCTGGGCTAGAGATGCTGATGACCCTGACTTCACCGGCTTTATCAGAAAATCACAGATTATGTTACTGCAGGAGATGTGGTCTAAGATGCCAATTTCATGTGAAGGGTATAGGGCCTGTAGTATTCCCGCAGTTAGTCTCAACTCAAGGGGTCGCCCACGTGGGGGGATTGGGTGACTTGTCTCGCAGGACCTTAAGATTAAGGAAGCTTAGAAATTCTGGCCCATCCAGTATCCTTGGGTGTTGTACTTAAATTTGAGATCTCAGTTTTGATTATTATATACCCCCAATGAATGCTGGGTCATTTAATTCTACCACCTGGACCAAACTTGAGGAGCTCCTGAGTAATCTGAGACTCCAATACCCAGATGGGCTGATTATTCTCACGGGGGATTTTAACTCCCAGTTGGGTCCTAACGATCAGAGCCTGATCCAATACTGTCAGTTCCCGGCTTACTCTTCTACTGACATTCTTGATTCAAGAAAGTCCAAAGATCAGCGAATTAACTCCTCAGGCATATGCTTAGGGAAGCTGATCTATAATAACAACTTATACATGCTAAACGGCACAGGATTCAATGACCCAGAGAGGGAATATACCTATTTGGGGACTTTGGGATGTAGTATGGTAGACTATTGCGTGGTGTCAGCGACAGCCCTGTTAGAAGTTTTAGATTTCAAGGTTGGGGAGAGGTTGGTTGGGGATCATCTCCTTTTGTTACTTACGATCCGCCTTGATGGCTCTATCCTTGCTTATCTTGTGGAACTATCTAGTGATGATTTGCTGCTGGACATTCACAGGGCTCCAAAGTGGGATACGGTTTTGACAACTTCTTTTGCTAGCTTTTTGTTATCCCCTGAAATATTGGCTTTAAGGACTGCCGTAACTGCTGGGATGGATAATGCTACGGTGGTGGATACTTATAACCAACTGGGGGCTCGGATACAAGGGCAGATTAAGACACACACACAACCTGCTCCTAGGCCTGGGATAGGTAGGGGGAAGCCCTAATATGATAGGGACTGCCGGATAGCAAAGGCCCGACTTAGAAAGCTATATAAGGACTACAGGAGAGCCCGATTATCTAATTTACCATTGGAATACTTCCAACACAGAGCTAATTATAAGAAATTAATCTATGACAAAAAGATGAAATATGCAGAGGAGAGGTGGAACAATCTGATAGAGGCTGCCGAGATCCAGGACTCTAGGTGCTTCTGGCAGTTGATAAACTCTTCCACTAAAAAGGAGCTTAGTATCCCCCTGTTTCCTATTCACCCTCAGGAATGGGTGGACCACTTTCATCTTCTCTACGGGGTTACCAGGAGGACACCCAGCTGGGGAGCGATACTGTCTCTTTGGCAGACATCCCTAACTGGCCTCCAGTGACAGAACAGGAGGTGGAAGCCTTGGTGGATCTCTGCAAAAGTCACAAAGCCTCCGCTCCAATTTGATCCAGGCTGAATGTATAAAAGCACACAGGGATTGGTGGGTGCCTCTATTAGCAGCACTGTTCTCAGCCATCAATGAGTCCGGGAAGATCCTGGAGGACTCGGGCAGGGCCATGGTAGTCCCTATTTTTAAAAAGGGCTCAAGGAGGTGTCCCGCCAGTTATAGGCCTATCAGCCTGTTAAGTGTGGTAGCCAAGATCTATGGTCGTTTCCTTTCTGGAAAACTGATGGAGTGGACTCAGCAGGAGAAGAGCATTTCCCCGGAACAAGCTGGATTCCAGGAGGGTAGATCTACCACTGAATTATGCTTTGTCCTATATCATCTTACCTCCAAGTACACCGGATATCGTAGGGCTCTGTATGCTGCCTTCTTAGATCTAAGGACAGCTTTTGGCTCGGTGGATAGAGCTACCCTCTGGAGGAAGCTCTGGAAAACATCTATAGACTGCAGACTTCTTTTGTTGATTGTCTCATTATACTCAAACTCCTCACTTAGAGTTAAAACGGATCAGCAGGGGCATTTGATAGCTCCCATTGAGGTCCAAGTCGGAGTGCGTCAAGGATGTGTCTTAGCCCCGACCTTATTTAATATATTTATTAATGACATCATACCAGTTATGGCTGAGAGTAGATTTCCCCCCCCACCCCCCCAAGGTTAGCTTCGAGGGCGATAGGGGCGCTCTTATATGCTGATGATGTGGCGTTACTTTCTCAAACTCGGATCGGGCTAATACGACAGATGAATACCTTTAATGAATTCTGTAATAGTAATAAAATGGCTATCAATTTTGATACGTCAAATGTAAAGTTTTTTTCCTCCTGGAGGCTGCAGTATAGATGAGCTGTGGAAGGGCAAGTGGTACAGCAGGTAGATTCCTTTAAATATCTAGGATTAGTTTTTCATAAATCTGGTACCTGGAGGGACCACATCTGTCGGACAAAAGCCATGGCAAAAGTCACCTCCCTGGAGATAGTAAAATTTTGTGTCAAACGGAAGGTGGGCGGTAAAAGCTGCAATAGAGGCTTTCAATAGTAAAGTTAGGGCCCAATACCTATATGGGGCGGAAATTTGGGCACCTTTCTGCTCTCAGAAAATAAATGTGATTCAAGTCAGGTTTCTCCAGTCCCTTCTGGCAAGCCCAAGAGGTACCCCTTTTGCTGCCCTGAGGTTAGAATTTGGACAGATTAGCTGGCACCAGTATGCTGTCATCAGGGCTTTGAAGTTCTGGTGTATAATTCATTTCGATCATAGCTCACCACTACTTTGTGGCATTAGGGAGGATCTCTACACGAATCCTTGGCAAGTTTGGGTAGGGGAATCTCTGGAAAAAATGGGCTTATCTTTGAAACATCTTGAGGGTAAACCCCAGGCCCTGATTTGGAAGAAAGTACTGACAAGGGTCTTAGACATGGGAACACAGGAGGAGTTGGCCAAGATTAACCAGTCACCCCATATGCGTTTATACCCTGCCTGGATTCCAGACAATGCTTGTATGGCCCATTATTTGGATGCCAAGGTGACAATTAGGGACAAGCAACTTATATTCATGGCCCGGGTGAATGCCCTCTCCACATGGGTATATGAGGGTAGACTGGAGGGAATCACATTTTTTGATAGACTTTGCCCCTATGATATGCAAGCTGTGGAGACAGTGGCCATTGTCATGCTATTATGCCATCTCTATGATAGTGCGAGGGCAAAATTCTTGGCCCTGATTCTTAATGAGTGGCCAGGATGGGCAGAGGGGGATCTTCTGAGTTACCTACTTAATAGCTCTAAAGTCCGGGTGATTAAGGAGGTGGGCGGTTTCTTGAAGCAAGCTATGTGGAGGAGGAAGAATTTCCTGGACTTTAAGCCTATTCATGATTCCATGGGGTAGTGGCCCTTTTATATTTAACCGGATGTAGGTTGGACTTGCTAATGGGGTAGAGAAAGTATACTTGGTTCCTAATTGTTCTGAATATGACATAGCTGATGTTTGTATGTTTATTTTGTGGCTTCTGCCAGCAATAACGTATGTTACACCTAATAAATTTATTTATTTATTTATTTATTTGACTACTACACTTTTTTAAGAGACTTAAATTTAAGAGTAGGGAGTTGGGGTGGGGGCTCATTTTTAAATCATCCTGCTTTGACATTCATTCACAGACAACCTAAACTATCTGTGTCCCAGTCTACATTACTACATTAAAAAGCTACATGCCTGAATAGCTCTGTGTTCTTCAGTTGTCCCCAACCTTTTTGACCCATATGACCCCTTTTTGAGACTTAAATATAGTCCTGTGCCCCCAGACAGCAGCAAAGACAGGCAAAGCACAACAAATATTAGGGATGAAGTGAGTAGGGCAGTAATATAATATTTCAGAGTAGTCGAGGACTGGGCTTGAGTTTCCCCATGGGAAAACTGGGTGAAAACAGGGTATGGTGACTTGGTAGTAGGAATGTGCGAACGTGGTTTGGATGTTCAGAGTTCGGGCCAAACTCGACCTGTTCAGACGACCGAACTGAATGGCCGAACTGAATGTTCAAACGGCCGAACAGTTCAGAAAAGTTCTGAGGAGTTCAGGATCGGGAAAAACATGACTTTGGATGGGAAAAACATGACTGGAAGGGAGAGACAGTTGAGGAGCAGACTTCCTGTCACCAGGGGTGGACACCAGGGGTGGTTTCAGGGCCAAAAATACCGATACTGAAAAAAAATTGGGTTCGGTTTCGTAACTAATAGCACTTTTTTGAGTGTTCGGACGAGTTTGGCCGAACCGAACTCCGCCAAACCGAACACCTGAACCCGAATTCGGGTTTTGAACCAAATGACTGACTGTCTGAACATTAGAACTGCGTTCTGTTTGCCCATCCCTACTTGGCAGCACACCATCAAGTAAGCATTGCTCAATCAAGGAGTTGTTGAGTAACAAGTACTGTAACCATTACTCGGTTACTCAATACTTGGTTAAATCAAGTTGAATACTGTGATCCTCGGTAAATACCAAGTAAAACCAAGTACCAAGTTTCAGCCCTAGCAAATATCAATCAGGATCAGGACCCAATTTGCAGATGGTGTTACCTGCTGTGCAGTTGTGACCCCTGTTGCACATGCCCTGGCCCATGCCAACTTCTTATTTCTTATTAATATTTTTATATGCTTATGTTATTATTTGTTTGGTGTCAACTTATATTGAGATGGTAGTAAGTTTTGCTAGGGTCATTAGTATAGAGTAACCTGTGTGCTTTTTGTGTGTTTGCTTGAGAAGCTATAGGTTAGGATGGAGGTAATATAAGTAGGAAGGCTTTCATTAGACTAAAAGTCACGTCAAGAGAGCTTTTATAAAATGCAGAATAAGCAGTTTGGTCAGCAGCTTAATGAATCAATATAACGTAATACTAGATTCAGTTCAGATTTGAGGAAGTTGTAGAGGGGCCTTTTGCCTAACATTTAGAAGGATATTAAAATTAAAATAAATGTGTTGCTATGACATAAACAGAAAGGTGTTAGCAGGTTGGGAAGGTAAAGCTGCCAAGAAACTGCAAGATCTATTTTTGGGGGGATAGTTTTAACCACCATGACTGGTAGTTTAGATCACATCTCGCGAGACCACTATGTGCATGACCATCCATCCATCCATCCATGTTTTTATTGGCCATGTTTATAAGGACAGATGTTGATTTTATATTTTGATTGGAAAACGTAAGCATCTTTGATATCTCTGGGGAGTTTCATGGGAGGTGGAGTTTAGGTCTTAAAGCCCCATGCAACTGAGGAAGAGATACTCTCCAATGCCATTCCAATCTCTATGCGCTTCAATGCCATCTTTCTTCTTTCTTCCTGAACCTGTACTGATGTCTGGACATCTAGGAAGGTGGTCTCTGTGTCAACTAATGAAAAGGAAAGGTATCTCCTTTAGAACCAATCCCAGATTTGACTAACTCGTTGAGTACTTTCCATATTTACCTTAATTACTCTCCTGTTTTAAGACTAATTTGTTTTTTTTGCATGTTTGGCTATACTTAATGTGATTGTTTATGTGTGTGTTAATATTCCATGGGGAATATATCTTTTAATAAAAGAAAAATAACTCGTATGCTCAGGAGTGGTCATTTTCTTATACAGCTGTAGTTCATAATTTAACTGGGGACCATCAGCTTGAATCCACCAATTAGGCTAAAAGATTAAATTAAGTTATTGAGCCAAAGATATGATCAGTACCCTAAGTTTGGAAACCTCCAGTGCAGTTCAAAAGCTTGCACCCACTCACCAACAGAAGTTGGCCCAATAAAAGTGAAGTCTGTAAAGTAACTGTGTAGTCAAGTATACCTGATCAAGGCTATAGGGACCTCTAGAGCACCCTGGAGAATCATCAGGATCCCCGGCTCGTGAGGTTCCACTCTATCTGTCTAGAATCCCTAGATTCTACAGTTTCGAGTTACACTGAGGTCTAATCCTGCCTGCGGTAGGTAACCATTGAGTATCTGTCTCATTAGACGAAGCACATTTTGTTATGGTAAGGGCTCTGGCCTCCAACCTCCCCTATAAGTTAGCCTATGCCACCAGTAGTGCCTAACAGGGATTCCCAGCTGTCTTCTGGCAAGCTCCCTTGTAAAGTTCTTTGTGCCCAATAGGCTAAACACAATAATGCCCCCACATTGAAGTCCAACACTGTGTGAATCCTCCTGGGTGGCTTCTGCCAGATGCAGCTCCTGACTGTATGTTTGGCCCTTGCCCTATCTCTGAGGCTGAAGAGCTGTGTCCTTGTTTAGCTTGGGCAAGAAGATCTCAGGGGGCTGAGAAGGGATCCTGGAGAGAGCTGGCTGCACAAGCTGCCTGGATCCCCTGCAGCTGTGTAATTCTGCTCTCCTCCCCCAGGTAACACCCCCATACATAGGGCGGTGCCCTCTGGGCAGTGGCCGAAGACGGGTGCCAAAGAGCTGTTAGCGGGGCGTTAGTGGGTGGAGGCGGCCACCCTATTGAACATTGCCTCACAAGCTGCAAGAAGGACATTGCCCCGCCATTAGAACAGCTGCCAGGATCCCTGAACTGGCTTCAGGGGCTGGGAGCCACATATTTATTTATTTATTTTATAAATTTATACCCCGCCCCTCCTGCCATGCAGCCCGGGGCGGCTTCCAAAACATTAAAATACAATAAAACCATTAAAAATTCTCATAAATATTATAAAATATAAAACAGGACTAAGTTATCAATATAAAACCAAAATAGGTGGGGGAGCAAAAACATAGGGCTCGCCTCAAGGGGGGGGGAGGGGTGAACAGATCCTGCCCTCAAGGATCTCCCACTCAGCCACCCCTGGAAATCGGAGGAGGACGGCGTTAGTGATCCTGTTTTAATGGGACTCCTTGGTGGGAAGGGATAAACTGTCTGTTTATTGGGGCAGAGTGGTAGGGGCTGTCTTGGGAGAGGGGTGAGTTTGGGTGGAGGGGTGGGGGGTTGGGTTGGTGGGTGGAGGGGTTATGGCTCCCTCTCCCAATATAAGGGGGAGGGGGGACTGAGTAGGGGAGGGTCGGGACTGTTCCCCCGGTGTGAGGGTGTGTGTGTGACCCGACGTGGGGGTTGGCTCCCCTGTGAGGGGGAGTCGGGATGGTTATAGGGGGTTCTTTGCTGCCCTCATAGCATCTTCAAAGTCACATCCAGCAGAACTTTTCCGTGTGGTGCAGCGGCTGGTCAGTCCGGCCTCTCTCTGCCTGGAACTGGAATCTTCCAGTGCCTGCTGTAACATGTTTGTTGACTTTTTTGTGGATAAAATCACTCAGATTCACCGCAACTTCGATGCTTCACTTATAACAATAGGTGAACCTGATGGGGTGGAGGACCCGCCTTGTCCGATTTCATGGGATCAATTTCAGTGGGTGTCACCCGCTGATGTGGCGGATGTCCTTGGGGCTGTAAGAGCCACCAGTTGTAAATTAGATCCGTGCCTGTCCTAGCTGGTCAAGGCCTGCCGGGAGACATTAGGGCTGTTGCTGGCAGAGGTCGTCAATGCCTCCCTTAGAGAAGGCAGGATGCCTAGCTGCCTCAAAGAAGTGGTGGTGAGGCCCCTGCTCAAGAAAGCATCTCTAGATACATCCAGCTTCTGAATTGGAAGCAGTAGGTGAGGAGCATGAGGTTATGGAGGTGCCATCTGGTTGAACTTTCTGGGATGAGTTTCAGGAGGTGATGCTAGCCAATGCGGTGAATGTCCTGGGGTCTGTTAGCGCCACCAGTTGTGAATTAGATCCGTGCCCACCCTGGTTGGTGAAAGCCTCCAGGGAGACTTTGGGGTCGGTGCTAGCGAGGGTAGTGAACACGTCCCTTTGGCAGGGGAGGCTGTTGCCCAGTCTCAAGGAGGCTGTGGTGCACCCCCTGCTGAAGAAGCCATCTCTGGATGTGGACGCACTCGTCAGCTACCGACCTTTCTCTAATCTTCCCTTTTTAGGGAAGGTTATTGAACGGGCAGTGGCACTGCAGCTCCAGGCGCATTTGGACAATTTTGGTTTCCTTGACACTTTTCAATCTGGGTTCCGCCCCGACTATGGTACTAAGACGGCGTTGGTGGCCATGGTGGACGATCTCCACCGGGGGATGGTCACAGGATGTTCAACATTTCTGATCCTGCTAGATCTCTCAGCCGCTTTTGACACCGTGGACTATGGGATGCTTTTGAGATGCTTACGAGACCTGGGGGGCCTGGACAGGACTGTCCTTGCGTGGTTCCTCTCATTCCTCTCGGGGAGAAGCCAGCGGGTGTTGTTGGGGGCTGAAACATCAAGCCCCCAGGCGTTATCCTGCGGCATTCCACAAGGTTAGATCCTGTCTCCACTATTTTTTAATGTATATATGCAGCCCCTGGGGGTGATTGTGAGAGGGTTCAGGGTGCAATGTCACCAATATGCTGATGATACTCAGCTGTACCTCTCGATTTCAACTGTCCTCTTCCCTACAGACTGGACCTACAACCCAATGCAGTACCAAACTCTTCTTGGGTCTGTTTTATTTCCTCTGCTAATTTCCCCCCTCACAGTTATTTTTTACTTTAACTGTGATTGTTTATTGTTAGTGTTAATTGTGCCACTGTGAGAGGGCGGTGGGCCTTTTAAAATTTGCTTACCTCCCCATTTTGGGGGGCTTGTTTGTGATTCTGCCTTTAGTTAGGGGATTGAGGGATCTTTGATTCTAATATGGCTGTTTATTATTGGGTTTTCCCAATAATATTAGTTTATTAGTTTCCCAATAATATACTGTTTATTAGTCTGTTTATTATTGGGTTTTCTCCCGTTCCCCTTTTTCTGTTTTTCCCATTTATTATTGGTTTGGGCATTAATGCGATATGGTCTTGGACCGTAATAAATTGTTGATTGATTGATTGATTGATTGATTGTGAACTAGGTCTTGCCATCTCATTGCTTTCCCAATGTTTGCAGGCCGTGGCGGATTGGATGAGGCAGCGTAGACTGAAACTGAATCCCGATAAGACAGAGGTGATGGTAGTGAGGAGGGTGGGGGAGGGTCTGGCCCCCCTTGTGTGTGGGGGGGTCTGTCCTCCTATTGCTCAGCAGGTTCGGAGTCTGGGGGTGGTGTTGGACTCAGGTCTCCGTCTGGATTCGCAGGTGGAGGCGGTGACCAAGACCACCTTCAGACAGCTGTATCTGGTGTGGAGGCTGTGCCATACATTTCCAGGCCCAACCTGGCCACCCTTATCCATGCCTTCATCACCTCAAGGCTCGACTACTGCAACGTGCTCTACATGGGGCTTCCCTTGTTTCTGGTTCGGAGGCTGAAGCTGGTGCAGAATGTCGTGGGCCGTCTCCTTATTGGGATGGACGATGGGAGCACATAACACCAGTGCTCCATGCTCTGCACTGGCTGCCTCTAGCGTACTGAGCCAGATTCAAGGTGTTGGTATTGATCTATAAAGCCCTGCATGGTCTGGGCCCCTCATACCTCGGGGACCACCTCACCTGCCGTGCCTCAGAGAAATCCCTTTGGTCCGCTGGGGGCACCTTCTTGGAGGTCCACCAGGTGAGACAGGGGGACACAATGGAGACGGCATTCTCAGTGGCTGGGCTGCGACTCTGGAACTCTCTCCCGGGGGAAGACTGCCTGGCCCCAGGTCTGCTGACATTCCATCGAGCCTGCAAGACCTGGCTGTTTGCCCAGGTCTTCGGAGGAGAGGGTTGGGTAGTTGGGGATATTGGGAATGGAGGGGGGATTGGACGGGATTGATTTTAATTTCTTTGTTGATGGCTTTTAAATTTTGTATTGTTATTGCATTGTTGTAAGTCACCCCGAGATGCCATGGCATGAGGGGGCAGCTAAAAATGCTTTAAAATAAATAAATAAATAAATAGACATTGAGTCCCTGGCCAGTTATCAGCCGGTCTCTAACCTTCCCTTTTTAGGGAAGGTTATTGAACGGGTGGTGGCTCAGCAGATTCCGAAGCATCTAGATTGGGTCAATTTTCTTGATCCCTGGCAGTCTGGGCTTTGCCCTGGGTTTTTCATGGAGACTGTGCTTGTGGATTTGGTTAACCATGAATTAGACCAGGGCAGATATTCTATTTTAATTCTATTAGATCTGTCAGCTGCATTTGATACTGTTGACCACAAGATGTTGGTGGCTTGACTGCGGGACCGGGTCAGGAGGAATTGTTCTTGAATGGTTTTGCTCATTCCTGGCCAGGAAAACTCAGCATGTGGTTCTCGGGGAATGTACTTCATCTTCCCGGAACCTCACGTGTGGAGTCTCCCCTCCTGTTCAATGTGTATATGCAGCCTTTGGGCAAGGTCGTGAGAGGGTTTGGCATGCGTTGTAATCAGTATGCCGATGACACACAATTCTACCTCTTTTTTTCTGCATACCCAGACCCGGCAGTCTCAGTGCTCACCCAGTGCTTGGCAGCTGTGGGGGACTGGATGAGGGCAAGCCATCTGAAGTTGAATCCTGACAAGACAGAGGTGATGTTGGTGGTTAGGGCTGGAAGGGTGGTGGCCCCCATCATCGATGGAGCCTGCCCCCCTATGGCCACACAGGTCCATTGTCTGGAGGTGCTCCTCGACTCACAGCTCTGCCTGGTTCTCCAGGTGGAGGCTATGGCAAGGGGAGCATTTCGCCAATTACATCTGGTACAACGGCTGTGGCCGTATGTTTTGGACTCGGATCTGACCACCATCATCCATGCCTTTATCACCTCTAGACTAGACTACTGTAATGCACTCTACATAGGGCTGCCCTTCGGGATGGTCCAGAGGTTGCAGCTGGTGCAGAATGCAACGGCCTATCTCTTGATGGGGACGGGTCGCCGTGAGCACATTACACCAGTGCTCCATTCTCTGCACTGGCTGCCTATTATCTTCCTGGCCCAATTCAAGGTGCTGGTAATGACCTGTAAAAAGCCCTAAATGGCCCAGGCTCGGCTTACCTGTGGGACCACATCAGGCCCTGGATTGCACTGTGGACCCTGCGGTTTTGCCAGGGACACCCAACTCAAAGTCCCCAGTGTTGTCCGGGTGGTGATGATGGGGAGGGCGTTCTCAGTGACCGCTCCCAGGCTGTGGAATTCCCTCCCCATGGAGGCCCGCCTGGCCTTGGACCTCCCCTTTCTGTAGACAGTGTAAGACCTGGCTGTTCCACTGGACCTTCAGAGAGGGAGACGGGTAGGGTGGGCTGGGCTGGGGAGGGTAGGAGGGGGAATTATGCACTTTTAGATCTTTTTAACTTTTAAAATGTTTTTAATGATAATTTATGTGTGTTTTTATTGATGCATTTTTTAAGCCGCCCCAAGCTGTTCTGTGAGCAGGAGGGGGCGGGGTAGAAAAATAGCAAAATAAATAAATAAATAAATATCTCCCCAGAGCTTCTTCCTCATCAGCCTCAAAACCTGACATGAAAAATCTTGGTGAGTGCTACGTTAGAAGCAGGACATTTGCTGAGATTCATGTGACATGAAAACTTACTAGCTTTCCTGCTGTTTTCACCATTTCCCATTATTTTTTACAAGTTGAACAGGGTTGACACAGGCCAGTCCCAAATCCCGTTTGTGCCCTGCGTGCACTCCCAGGAACTGTAAAGACGAAAATCTTTCAGTTAAGCACCAGGAATGCTGGAAATCGCCATAAAAGTGCCATAAAATTGTCATAAAATTCCTGGAAACTGACAAAAAACAGGTCCCAGAAAGTGACAAAAAGTCCTGGAAAGTGATGAAAAACAATACAAAAAAAAAAAGTTAGCAGAAGCACAGAATCACCAGAAATGGTCAAATCACCAGCAGACATTCCCAAGCTCTCCCAACAGGTTGGTATTTGCCTTAGGAATGTGAACACTTGCTTTTGTCTCAGCTCTATCGTCCTCCCTTGTTAAGACTAAATACTCTCCTTATAAATCCCAGGAGTGCTTGAAGCCAGGCTAGCTGATTGGATACTGCCACGATCGTTTAGTCAGCATAACACCAGCACTGTGGCACTGACCCAGGTGTGATCCTATGGCTGGTAAGAGATCCTGCACCAAATTGTTAGTGCTATCCCTTAAAGGGCCAGGAGTTGCCACCAGGGTTCCTGCTAAAAACTGGCCACATTATATACATTAATTTTAGGGGTATGCATGTCATTTTCGTTATTACAATAACAATAATGAAAATTGTCATTTTTATTACTGTTATTGAAATAACACAAATGACAATAATAACGATAAGAAAATCACAATGTCATTATCGTTGTTGTTATTATTAGTGCTGTGGAAGTTGAGGTTTGGAGGGAAAATGTGGAGGGGGTGGAGGGAGCAGACATCTCGGAGCTTTAAACAGGGTTGAACTCTTGAACTGTGCTTGTGTTGGGAGGGGCAAGCAGCTCAGCAGTATCTCATGGATGTATGGCCAATGAGCAGTGCAAGCAGGCCCCAGAAGTCTCATGACACTCTGTGATTGCTCAATGCTTTCTGCCTCCCACAACCAATCAGGGGGACTCTGGGGGAGGGTCACTCTGGCTCTGGCTCTGGTGCCCCATTTCATTGGAGGGAGGGAGAGCTCACCCACTGATCATCCACTGCCCCTGCCTGCCCATCAGATCACCTACTGCCCCTGTCTGCCCAGAGTGGCATTGGAAGCTATATTATCATCATTTCAGTCTTAGCTGGCTGCTCCTAGCCTGGTGGTGCCCCATGGTGAGGTGACCGATAGAGGGGGTAGGAATAGGTACACTACTAGGTATCATATCCAAGAGATCACCCATTGCCTGTGCCTGCTCAGAGTGGCATTGGAAGTTGCATTATCATCAGTTCAGTCTGACTGGCTGCTTCTAGCCTCATGGTGCCCCATGGTGAGGTGAATGATAGAGGGGGGAAGAAAAGATCATCCACCGCCGCTGCCTGGCATGGCAGTAGACAGTAGTTTAACTACATGCATTTCTCTGCTACATGCTCCTTCTGGGTGGGTGCCGCATTACAGAGGAGACAGGAATCTTAAGTAGCATATCTCTCATCAGATCACACAGTGCCCCGACCTGCCCAGAAAGAGGCACTCTTTAGCTAGGGATGGGCAAATGCGGTTCAGATGTTCGGAGTTCGGACCGAACTCAGCCTGTTTGGATGTCTTAACCGAACATCCAAACCGAACTCGAACACGGTTGAACAGTTCAGTCATGTTCAGGTGAGTTCGGATGAGTTTGGGGGGGTGAAAAACATGACTTCAGGCGGGAAAAACGTGACTGGAAGAGGGAGGAAGATGAGGATCAGATCTCCTGGAACCAGGGGTGGAGACCAGAGGTTGTTTCAGGGTCAAATTATACCGATACTGGGGGAAAAATTGAATTCGCTATCGATAGCGCTATTTTCGAATGTCCGAACAGAACTCTGCCAAACTGGACAACCAAACCCAAACTCGGGTTTTGAACCAAAAGACCGAACGTCCGAGCATCTGAACCGCGTTCTGTTCACCCATCCCTATCTCTAGCTGCTGCATGTGGCATATCATGAGATCACGTATATTGCACGGCTGCGCCAAAGTGGCTAATGCATTGCAGATGATGGATCTCTAGCCTGGACTGGGGGGACATAAGGGAGACCCAGTTGGGACTGGCTTGGTTTTCCCTGTGTTAATTATGATGCCATGAAGAGTTTTTGGAGACTGTACAGGACAGAGGGAAATAAGCTCCCACAACAATGACAAGGTACCAGTCCATGAGGGGAGTTTCTTTTCTTTTTTATATAAATTTTCCTACCTAAATATAAAAAACACCTAACCTACATCTAATTATATCTAATTACTGATACCTTAACTGAAGTAATACTAAGAACTACCTATACCTAACCTAAAATCTGACGAGAGAGCATCTGAGGGCAAAGACTGGAGGAACCATCAGTTTTTCATGATTTGTCTGGCAGATTCAGAGGAAGAGGGGGAGGAGACACTGACATCCACCACAGGAGCAGCAGAAGACCCTTCACCAGGGTCCATGGCAGGAGCAGGGGCACTTATCCCTTTGGGAACACTGGGATAGGGGAGAATCCTGCGTGGCAGTGCTGGTACTAGTGGGAGGTCTGTCGGTGGGGGCACCTGAATGCCAGCAGTCTGAGTAGCATCCAGCAACCAGGCTACCCCCACCCCCCGACATGCTCCATCAGGGGCTGGTGGAATGCGACATTGGCCTACCATGTCTGCCTCATGTAGGTCTGGCAGGCCGCGTTCTCCATATAATGATGTCACAGGTCATGATACTGCTCTGCTAAGGAGTCACATGCCTGGGACAGTTGGTCCAGAGCTGCATGCCCAGACTCAATGGTACAAGTCAGGTCATGCAGCTCTGAGGGCAGGGGCAACTCATTCTCAGCCTGTGCTGGACCGGCCTCCTCCACCTTTGATGCTGAGGAGGAGTAGGAGGAGTAGGAGGAGGAGGAGGAGAGCCTCCTGCGCCTACCAGATGCAGCTTGCCCCCTTCGCTGGCCCTGCTCCCTGACATCTACCCACGCTCTCCCCCTTTCCAGCACTATCTCATTGGACCTGGAGAGGTGGCCACAGAGGGTGGAGGTGCTGCTCTGTCTAGCACGCTAAGGATGTATGAACGCAGTTCGGATGTTTGGTGTTCAGACCGAACTCAGACCATTCAGACAACCGAAACGAACCCGAAGTGACCAAAACAAACTTGATCTGAACTCGAAAACGACCAAACAGTTCAGTATCGTTCGGATGAGTTCAGTCTCGTTCGGGTGGCAAAAACGTGACTGAAAGGCCTGGGAGGTGGGGCAGCCGAGGACCAGACTTACTGGTGCCAGGGGTGGAGAGGCTTGGACTAGAAGCCAGCCTGCCCAATCACCATCCCTTTTTTCCTCAGACCACTGGCTTCGTAGTCTGCAATTAGCATGGGCTAGGCTGCACAGAGCCAATGGGGTTTGTGGTAAGGCGGGCGCAGCAAGTAACAAAAGTCATTGCCCTCCTCCCTTCGAACTCCTTCTGAGCTAGCCACTGATCCTGTCAGCAGGTGTTTTCAGAAGTCTCCCTCTCCCAGCACTTTGTGTTCCTAATCCATTGCCATCTTCCTCCTATTTCACCCATTCCCACACATTTACCTCCAAAGTTTCATTTATTTAGATTAGATTAGATAGATTTAGGTGTTATTTTTATTTTTTACCCCTCCCTGTGTTCTTTCTCCCTACCCTCCATTGAATCCTTCCCTCCTCCCACTATATATTCCCTTCCTGATTCCCTTCCCCTGTTTGGGATTTATTTAGAGTAGGATTAGATTGATTTAGGTTTCATTTAAGTTTTGTACCCCTCCCTGTGTTGTTTGTTGTGAGCTGTTTGTGTCCCCCCCCCGCCCCCCATCCCTATAGATAGATAGATAGATAGATAGATAGATAGATAGATAGATGTAGGAGTTAGCTTAGTTATAGAGAAAGATAGAACTAGTGTGTAGTAGTTACTCAATTTAAATATTTTATAATGTATTTGTAGGACTAAGTCTTTGTAGATCTAATATTTCATTTAGTTCCATAGATTTTAGAATAGTAGATAACAGCAGTAAGAGTTAGTGTAGTTGTAGATATATATAATATTCAAATTTTGAATAAATTAATAAAAAATATATAAAATCTTCCTCTGCATAATTTGGGAAGGAAAAATGGAGAAGGGAAGCAGAAGAGGCCAGTCTGTTGCCCGTAAGGTGGGCAATGGGGCATGTGGCAGAGGTGGAAGGGGTAGGGGCCATGCGAGCAGAGTGGCAGCAGGCAGCAGCCCGAGCCCATCACCACGCCCCAAACTCCACAGGCCTGATTTTGGCAGTCAGGCTTCCAAAGCTCCCAGCAATGGCACTAGGGGGATGGTTTAACAGCGCCTCCTGCCAGCGTCCTCCACTGCCACGCAAGGCACTGGAAGGCCTGCAATCCAGGAGGCTGAAGCTGTCTCTGCTGCGAATGCAGGTGTAGGTGATTCAGGATTGGGGCAAGGTCCAAAGTTCACCATGGGCCACCAGTGTCCCCATTATTGAGGCGATCCCCCGCAGTCCAGGGCTGGTGGATCGCACCCCACCTACTAGAGGCAGGACCCAATCACCAGGCAATGGCAGTAGGGAGAGTAGCAGCAGCAGCAGCAGCAGCAGCAGTAGCAGCAGAAGCTATAGGGGTACAGGGAGAGTGGCAGCAGCTTGGTGAGCAGTCAATTAAAATCAGGGTCTCAGTACTCCCCTTCGCAGGACATCACTGTGATTGGGGACAGCGAGGCAGACACTAGTCTGGCGGAGAGGTCTGGAGCTGAGGTGATTGCTGTCCCTCTGAGAGCTGTGTCTCCACCATGTTCTGTCCCTCCCAGCAGCGCTGTCAGCGGTGCGTCATCCGGTGCAGGCCAGAAGGCAGGAGGGGGCAAAAAAATCCTCCGTCTGGGCGCATTTTCAGTTGGTGCAGGTGGATGGTTCCAGGGAGGTGAAGTCCACTTTGTGCCAGAAGGTGGTGAAGCGTGGGCAGGTGCTCAGCAACCTTGGCACAACTGCCATGGTGAGGCACCTTAAGGGGTGCCACAGAGATGTGCTGATAAGCAGGCAGGGGCAGTGGACACCAGTGGACTCCTGACTGCAGCGGTCAGTCATCCGTCTCCATCAGCGGGCAAGTGTCCTGCCTCTAGCAGCAGGAGCAGTATTGCTGCTAGGGGGGAGCAGCAGGATCATCAGCAGCATAAATAGCATCAGTCCACCATGGAGGAGCTGGGGTGGAGGCAGCTGCCAAGTCCCTCGGCAGCTGCAGTACGTGCAGGGCAGCGTGGCTTTCAACTGAAAGTCACATGCATATTGGAGAAAATGATTGCCCTGGATGGGCAGCCCTTCTCAGTGGTTGGGGAAATGGGGTTCAGGCACCCAATTGGCTTCCTGTCCCCCCAGTTTAAGCTGCCATCACTCACCACCCTGAGTCATCAGGTGGTGCCAGCCTTCTACCAGGCTTTAAAGGAGGGGTGAGGGAGCAGCTGTCAGGGGCTGGTGGTGCCACCGTCCACTTCACCACAGACCTGTGGTCCACCAGGAATGCTCAGCACGCCTACCTGGCGGTGACAGCGCACTGGTGTCAGGACCCGGAGACAGCATTTTTCAGTGGCAGGAAGGTTTCCGAAGCAGGGTATAGGTGGGCCTTGCTTCAAACAGAAGTAGTGGACAGCTCCCACACATCCTGGAATGTTGAGTCAGCCCTGACCGCCATGGTGAGGGAGTGGATCACGCCAGGCGCGCCCTTCACCAAGGGGTGCGTGGTCACCGATACCAAGACCAACATTTTGAAGGCAGTCTGGAAGGGGGATTCACTAGCATCCCTTGCACCGCAAACACCCATCACCTGGTGGTCACTCTGGACTTGGGGCAGAATGGGATTGGGGCCGGCACCCTTAGCTCCCTGATCAAACAGGGGAGGAAGCTGGCTGGTTTCTTTAACCGGAGTGTGAAGGGCAGCAACTTCCTCTGGGCAAAGCAGGCTGAGCAAGGCTCCCCAGTGCACCAGCTGGTGCAGAATGCATCCACCCGGTGGAATTTGACCTTTCTGATGCTTGAGTGGCTTCTTGAACAGGAGGCCACCTTGTATCAGGTGCAACTGGTGACGGACAGCGGGGCACCTTGAGGGTACAATGGGGCAGAATGGGAGATCCTGGCGCACATGGTCTTTGTGCTCAGATCGTTCCTGGCCTTGACGGAGACCATCAGATCCTCCATGGCCACCATCAGCCAGGTGACCCCTCTGGTCCAGAGTCTCCTCAGGAGTCTGGAGGAGATTCTCCAGGAGCGGGATTGTGGCCCTCAGGACAGGAAGCTGGCCAATGAGGTGGTTGACCTGGTGCGGCAGCTGAAGGCACGTTTTGACAAGCTCCTGTGGCAGGTGGAATATGTGTTGGCAACCATGCTGGACCCCAGGGACAAGGGTAGCATGGCACGCCAGACACCCCTCTATGGGTACTGGAAGCATGAGCTGGTGGAGAGGGTCCGGCAGGCAGAGAGGGCTCTGGAGAGTGCACGGCAGCAGCAACAGGATGCCCCTGGGGATGGTGGGAGTGGAAGCCGCCGCCCCTTTCAGCCGGCGGGATCTATCTTTTCCCCCAGCCCTAGCAGTTGCAGGATGAGCAGCAGGCTGAGCAGCAGCAGCACCCCTATTGCCAGCAGCAGCAGCTCCTATGTGCGGGCCACTCTGGGGAGCTTGGGGTCATGCACACTATGGCAAGCAGCGTGGCTGAGGGCAGTGGTGGAGGTGGTACCCAGGTAGTTACCAGAGGGAGTACGATGGTGCCTCAGCAGCAGTGGAGACCTACCTGGAGGAGGAGCCATGGATAGAACCCAGCAGCGATCCCTTGGCCTACTGGGCCGGNGCAGCGTGGCTGAGGGCAGTGGTGGAGGTGGTACCCAGGTAGTTACCAGAGGGAGTACGATGGTGCCTCAGCAGCAGTGGAGACCTACCTGGAGGAGGAGCCATGGATAGAACCCAGCAGCGATCCCTTGGCCTACTGGGCTGGCAAGACCAACGTGTAGCTGGCCCTGTCCAAAGTGGCCAAGGGTCTCTTGTCCTGCCCACCAACCAGTGTCCCCAGCGAGCGGGTGTTCCCCATGGTGGGGGATATTTGCTCACCGCACCGCCTGAGACTGGAGGCCATGTTGGTGGAGCAGTTGCTCTTCCTGAAGGTGAACCTTCCAACTACTGGGATTTCCCGAGCTGCCCCTGGACATGGATTGATGGTGCAGTGGCACATGCCAACTCATGCCAGGGCAGTCTTGGGACGGGGCTCCTCCTCAATCTGGGCTGCTGCTGCTGTGCTGAGGTGCTGTCCCTCCCTCCCAATATCCTGCACCCACCCTTCCTTTCTCTCTCTCTGTCTCTCTCTCATACTAGACGGCCTTGGCCGGCCTATCTGAATGACCTCATGATGCAGGGTGGCACTGGGAAAATGTAAGCCTTCCAGTTGGCCTCTAGCTAGATGATTTTGGCCCGTCTATGTGACTGGCTCTCACTCTCGCACGCACTGCACAGTCTTTGCCAGCCTATCTGAGTGCCCTGCCAAAGTCCCAGCCTGCCTTCCCTGCCTCTCATGCCACTCTGCCTGTCTGACGCCCTGGTTGCCAACCTCTAACACTGCCTCAGTCTGCCTGCCTTCTGCTCATGCCATGCTGCCTGTTTTCCCACCTGCCCAGGTGGCCTAGATCAAAGCCTGCCTCAGTCTGCCTTCTGCTCATGCCACGCTGTCTGTCTGCCTGCCCTGTGGGCAAAGCTGAAGCCCTGTCCCAGCCTGCCTGACTCTCATGCCAAGGTGCCTGTCTGCCTGCCCCGGCAACCCTGGGTGATGTGTCCCACTGGCCTGGTAATCCCGCTGCTGCTTTCTGCTGGTCCATGGGTGCTCTGCCCTGGCAAATACAAATGCTCCCATGCAATCCTGCTGCTGCTGCTGTATGGGAGCTCTTACCATCCTGGCTCTATGGGTGCTGCACACAGGCAAATCCTGCTGCTGCTGCCTCTGCAGTTTGTGCCACGGGTTTTGTGCTCCGGCAATCCAATATCTGCTGCTGCTGCCAATGCTGCCTCTGCTGCTGCTGCCAATGCCACCTCTGCTGTCTGTGCCACGGGTTCTGTGCCCGGGTAATCCAATATCTGCTGTTGCTGCCAATACTGCCTTGGCTGTCTGTGCCATCAGTTCTGCTCCTACCATCCTGGCTCCATGGGTGTTGCACACAGAAAAATCCTGCTGCTGCTGCCTCTGCGGTCTGTGCCACGTTTTCTGTGCCTCGGCAATCCAATGTCCGCTGTCACTGCCAATACCGCCTCTGCTGTCTGTGCCATGGGTTGTGTACCCGGGTAATCCAATGTCCACTGCTGTTGCTGCCAATGCCACCTCTGCTGTCCGTGCCACGGGTTCTGTGCCCGGGCAATCCAATGTCCACTGCTGCTGCCAATGCTGACTCTGCTGTCTGTGCCACGGGTTCTGTGCCCGGATAAGCCAATGTCTGCTGCTACTGCCAATGCCACCTCTGCTGTCTGTGCCAGGGGTTCTGTGCCCTGGCAGCCCAGTGTCTGCTGCTGCTGCCTCTGCTGTGCCATGTGTACTCTGCCAAAGCAATCCGATATCTGCTACTGGGTGGCCACATGATTCAGCACTGGGCAAGGCTTGACCAATTGGCAGAATAGTTTGTTGTGATCCTGAGAATAGGATGCAAGCCTGCAATGCTCGGCCGAGCAGGGATGACTGCCACCGAGCCCTGATTGGGCCTCTGCCGCTGCTCCACCAATGCGAGTCAGCCTGCAATGCCCGGCCAAGCAGGGGTGTCAGCCGCAGTTACTGTGCCTGGGCAATCCAATGTCTGCTAATGCTACTGCTGATACGACACGTTTGCTCCTCGATCTTGTAGATGGCCATTGCTCCGATGGGTGTGCTGGTGGGTGGGGGCTGGGTGAACACGAGATTCACCACCAGGCAAGTCTTCACCACTTTGCAATAGAGTTTCTTGAGTTCGGTTGAGTATGACTCAAGCCTACAATGCCAGGCCGAGTGGGGGTGTCAGCCACCAAGCCCTGGCCGGGCCTCTTCCACTGCTCCACCAATTCCAGCCAGCCTGCATCACCCGGCCATGTAGGGGTGCTGGCCAGTTCAGCCCCAGGACCCACCATCAGGGTTCTGGGACCGTCATTCCACTCACAGAGAGCTGTCATTCCACAGCATCAAGAAACAGCCAGCCACTCCAGCCCCAGAACACACCCTCAGGGTTCTGGGGCCTATGTTCCAGGCAGGGAGGGCTGTCCATCCATGTCATCCAGAACCTGCCACTCCTGTCTCAGGACCCACCGTCATGGTTCTGGGGCCGTCATTCCACTCACAGGGAGCCGCCATTCCACTGCATCAAGAAGCAGCCAGCCACTCCAGCTCCAGGACCCACCATCAGGCTTCTGGGGCCTATGTTTCTGGTAGGGAGGGCTGTCATTCTACATCATCCAGAAGCTCTGCCACTCATGTCCCAGGACCAACTGTCAGGGTTCTGGGGTCATCATTCCACTCATGGGGAGTCATCATTCCTCTTCATCTAGAGGAAGCCAGCCACTCCAGCCCCAGGACCCACCATCAGGGTTCTGGGGCCTTCATTCCGCTCACAGGGAGCTGTCATTCCACCTTTTCTTTATGAGGTAGCAACTTTCTGCTCGTGCCCAAGCAACTGCCCACTACCATGGCATGCTTGTCCTGATGGCCTCAAGCTCCTCTCTAGGCTAAATGGCACTCTCCCTTTCAGAGTGACAGTTCCATCCAACCCTTTTTAGGGATATAAGACAAGTCCATGTGGGGATGGAATGCAGGGTGACATGGTGAGAATACAAAGAGCCAGAACGAAGAACCTTTTTTTGTGAGGTAGCAACTTGCTGCTCAAGGCGCGCGTGAGAGAAAATCTCCCCACTGCTAGAAGGAGAGACAGACACGATCCCACCCATGCTGTCACCTACAGTATATGGCCAGAGAGAGAGAGAGAGAGGCTCCCCTCTAGAATGAGAAAGATGGGTGTGGAGGGGGAGAGGGAGAGGTGTATCCAGCTCAAGCTGCCACCTACCAGAACTAGTGAGAAATCTCATCTGTGCTAATGCTCAGTGCCCACATCCAGGAGCAAACCTACCAGAATGAGATGGAAATAACACACAATGAAATTATGTGCCCTGCCTGTGTGTCTCCTTGTATCACCTGTACCTCCCTGTATCACCTATTGGAGTGATTGAATGAAGTGTGCCCAACCAAGCACTAATTCTCGGGACATCATTCAACTCCCATGGGCTGTCATTCCACTGTACCTGAAGCAGCCACTCCAGTCTCAGGATCCAACATCAGGGTTTTGGGGCCATAGTTCCAGTCAAGGGGGGTTGTCATTTCACTGCATGCAGAAGCAGTCATTCAAGTCCCAAGAACCATCATCTGGGTGCTACTGCTGCTCATGCTTGTCTGGCCAGTGGCCACCAGCACCTGTCCACCAGACTGGCCCCCTGCCAGCCTACTCCTCTGCACCCACCCGCAATGCCCGCTGAAGCTGCTGAAAGAGCCCCTCTGACCACCAGCACCTGCCACCTGCATTTCTCTGCCAAAGAGCCTCTCTCTCTTTCTCTCTGGCACCCCCTCACAGGAAATACAATATCCCTGGATGGCTGCTCTACCTGGGGCACTGTCTGAAAGTCTTCCCCCACCCACCCCCGGGCAATCTTTCTATGAGCTGAACACACATTTTCCACTCGAGGGCTTCAAAGGGACCAATCGACAAATGTAACCAAGTATTATATATCACAACTCAGCTTCCCAAGGCTTTCCCCAACACGGCGATCTGTCTGTGAGTGTGGGCAGTGCACCTGCCGATGCCCGTTTATGTCTCTGCCAGACTGCCACAGCCTCTCTCTCACTCTCTGGCACACCCAAACCCACAAGTCTTGCCCTTCCTGGGGTGCTGTCTGCAAGTTGAGACCCTGCTGGCACATTTTGGGACTAATACGCTCCATGTGCTGCTGCTTTCAGGTAGGCATATGACAAGCTGTATATACAATGAGATTCTGCCACCTGCCAGAAGCAGCACAGAGGGACAAAAGATTGGAAATGTCAAACTCAGCTGGTAACAAATATAACTTTTAATAAAACTTTTTAAACAACATTACAACTTTGAAAAAACTTTAAAAATTAAACATTAATATTAAAAGAAAGGAAAATAAATTAGGGGTCTGTGGGCCTGTCCCCTGGAACATGGGGAAAATGAGACAGTGGTGTGCGGGACCGAGAGACGGGCACCTCATCCATCTCGACACCATGTCACCTGGGAAAGTCCATGGCCCCCTCCATGGATGCCTTCCATGTTACAAGGGACTGGCAGAACAGTTTGAGGGTGTCCTTCTCTGTGCAGAAGCATCGCAGTATGCCTCCGCCTGGTGCTCCCTTACTTGGAGCTTCTCAAACTGCTCCACCAGCCTGTCCTCCATATTACAGGCGTGGACCCTGAACCTGGCCATATAATTTTTTGTGGGCCTCGAAAGTTCGGCCCGAAATGCCCTTGCCTCGTGGGTCTCTTCACGGGGTCTGGAGATTACTAAGCGGAGCTGGAGGGGGAAGGGCTGTGATGGCGGCACTTCTTCCATACCCTCCCCCCTTCTTTAGCACAATGTTCCTCCTTGGAGTCCCTGTGCCTTCCAGCCAGAGAAACATCCTGCGTGACCGCTATGAGGTGGACAGTCTTCACATGGGCAATCAGCCCCGACGTGGTCCCCTGTGACCCTTTTTTTATCTTTTTATTGCAGATCTAAAGAACATAAAAAGATAGGAACATTTGAAGTGCCATACTGTGTCAGACCAATGGTCTATCAAGCTCTGCCTGAATTCTGTCTCCAAAAGTAGGTGACTGGTCAATCTCTCTTTTTGTGGGGGAATTCCTAACAGGTCATAGGGCAATCCATTCCCTGTTGTTCCAGCTCCTGTGCCTTAACTTGCATTCTGCGAATCCGCCTTTGGGGGTATGGAAATATTTCCATACCGCAGACCTCATTGGTAGGGGTGGGCGAACAGAACGGAGTTCAGAAATTCGGTTCAGTTCGGTTCAGTTTGAAATTCGAGTTTGGCTCAGAAGTTCGGATCGGTCGACTGAACACACCGAGTTCGGTCGAATTCCGAACTTCCGAACCAAGTTCGGCCATTCAAAACCAGGTTTTTTTGGTGTGTGTTGCCAGTGGGATGGACGAACAGAACGGAGTTCGGAAATTCGGTTCGGTTCAGTTTGAAATTCGAGTTCAGTTCAGAAGTTTGGTTCAGTTGACCGAACAGACCGAGTTTGGTTCAAACTCCGAGCTTCCGAACCGCGTTTGCCCATCCCTACTCATTGTCCTGGTTTGGCCCTATGAGGTCTGCCTTGATGTGCCAGGAGTAGCGGCATCCTCATCATCAGCCTCTCTGAAACAGGAAGACAAAAATCCCTACATAATATTATGCATTCATAGTGATGCCTCTAGTCCATCCCAGACCAATACCCATTCTCCCATACCAAGTGGATGGATGGTGCTGCAGTACTGCCTACTCGCCTCTTTTCCTTTCGACCACATACACCACCACCACCTGTGGTGCTGTAGTGTCTGCAAGTTGACACTCTGGATGCTGCTGCTGCTGAACTAGCCCGCCACCCCACCCCACCCCGCCCATCTCTCTCTCTCTGTGGCAGCCCCAGAAATAAGACACGTGCAAATCCTGACCTTCTTGGGGGTGCCAGTGTTGGCAAATTGAGACCCTGACTGACACATGTCTGGGTGGGTGCTGCGGCTCGTGCCTGACTGCTGGAAAAGTCCCCCGCCCCCCGCCCCTCTCTCTGGCAGACCCAGAAATAAGACATGTGCAAATCCTGCCCATCTGCTGCCACCCGCTGATGCCCACTGTTTGTGCTTGACTGTCCACCACCCACTCACCCGCATGCCAGTGAGCTCGCTCTAAAGGGTAGCATTCTTCTTGTCCTCAAAGTTACATGGAACAATAAACAAAAATAAATTTTACAAACCTGGCACCAGTGGCACCTTCTGTGCCCTCTTCCTCCTCTGTCAAGGAGCCGACCTCCACCACCTCACCAGATGGTCCAGGTTGGGCCTCCACTTCTTAATCCTCCACCTTGACCTTCGTCAGCCTCATTTTTCTTTTTTTCCCACCAACACTACTTCTTCCTTCACCTTCCATCTCAACCAAACCACACACACACACACACACACACACACACACACACACACACACACACACACAGAGCCACAACAGGCAGACAGACAGACAGACAGACACACAGACAGACACACACAAGCTCACAACCAATTTTTCACACTTTACACAAGACAGACACAGACAGCACTTCACCGCACATGAGAACACACACAATCAAAATACCGTTTCCGGTTTTTGGTCTTGCGAGATCATAAGACCAAACAATATCGGTAACGATAACAAAAATAAAATCTTTGAAATTGGTATCGGTATTGATAACAATAATGAAAGCGAAATTTCACAGTCTTGGCCAGCCTATCAGAGTGCCCTGCTAAGTCCCAGTCTGCCTTCCCTACTACCTCTCATGCCACACTGCCTGTCTTCCCACCCAGGTTGCAAAGCTCAAAGTGTGCCTCAGTGTGCGTGCCTTCTGCTCATGCTACGCTGCCTGTCTGCCCGCCCATGTTGCAAAGCTCAAAGCCTGCCTCAGTCTGCCTGCCTTCTGTTCATGCCACACTGCCATCTGCCCACCTGCCCGCCTGTCCAGGCAGCCTAGATCAAAGTCTGCCTCGGTCTGCCTTCTGTTCATGCCACACTGTCTGTCTGCCTGCCTGCTTGCCCACCACCCGCCCAGATGGCAAAGCTCAAACGCTACCTCAGTCTGCCTTCTGCTCATGCCAAAGTGCCTGTGTGCCTGCCCACCCGCCCAGGTGGCCTAGATCAAAGCCTGCCTCAGTCTGTCTTCCCATGCTCATGCCACACTGCCTGTCAGCCCACCCTATGGGAAAAGCTAAAGCCCTGCCCCAGCCTACCTACCTCTCATGCCAAGGTGCCTTTCTGCCTGTGTTGGCAACCCTGGGTGATGTGTCCCAGTGGCCTGGTAATCCCGCTGCTGCTGTCTGCTGATCCATGGGTGCTCTGTCCTGGCAAATCCAAATGTGCCCATGCAATCCTGCTGCTGCCATCTGCTGCTGTATGGAAGCTCTTCCCTGGCAAATCCTACCATCCTGGTTCCATGAGTGCTGTACACAGGCAAATCCTGCTACTGCCATCTCTGCTGTACCACGGGTTCTGTGCCCTGGCAAATCCAATGTATGCCACTGCAAATACCGCCTCTGCTGTGCCACGGGTTCTGTGCCCTGGCAATCCAATGTCTGCCACTCGCTGTTGCCAATGCCACCTCTGCTGTCTGTGCCACGGGTTCTCTGCCCGGGTCATCCCATGTCTGCTGCTGCTGCTGCTGCCAATGCTGCCTCTCCTGTGCCAAGGGTTCTGTGCCCGGGACATCCAATGTCTGCTGCTGCTGCCAATGCTGCCTCTCTTGTGCCAAGGGTTCTGTGCCCTGTCAATCCAATGTCTGCTTCTGTTGCCAATGCTGCCTCTGCTGTGCCACGGGTTCTGTGCTCTGGCAATCCAATGTCTGCTACTGGGTGTCCACGTGACTCCCCACCAGACAAGGTTTTTCCAATTGTCAGTAGAGCTTCTTTAGTTCTGTTGAATACAAGCCAAGCCTGCAATGCCCAGCTGAGTGAGGGTACCAGCCACCAAGCCCTGACTGGGCCTCTGCCGCTGCTCCACCCATGTCAGCCAGCCTGAAATGCCAGCTTCCTCCTCGCTCGATCAGGGAGCAATTAACTTATAAATGTATATCTTATTGTAATATCTTTGTAGTCCAACCAGAGTATATGAACTTTGGCAGGGCTGTATATCACACTTTCATGATCATCTCTGCTAAATATCAGACAAATGTGATAAAGGGTCCCAATTTTATATGCCTGCACAGCATATACAGAGAAGGATTCTATGCCAGGGATTCTCTTACGTGTCACTGTGGTATAAGATCGGTATGTGATGCCAATTGGCCAGCAGAAATGTTAACCAAATATCCTCATTCTGTGCTGTGACCATCCCAATATCTCTCCCCAACTTGTTACTGGGAACTCAGAAGCATCTGTTTAGTAAAGAGCCAATAGAGATTCTCTTACGTCCAATGTCACAGTGCTGCAGGATGTGATTATAATTGGCCAGCCTGTATGTGTAAACTTTGTCTCCTGATTTTTGGGATGCTATCCCCAAAGTCCCAGTTATGTCCCTTCTATGCCCGCCTGAGGGACACCCCCTATGCCCGCCTCAAAGCCACTACCGATTGGTCCTGTAAAGCTGGAAGCATGCAGTAATTGTCCAGTGAATGTGTCTGTCATGTCAGTCTTTTGGGTTGCTCCACATCCTCCCTCCTACAGCCTCCTCCCTCCCCATACAGGGCCAGGCATGTCAGGCTGGCATCCTACTCACCAGATCTCAACCAACTCTTCCGCAAATTGGTCAAGTAGCCTTGCCCAGTGGTGATTCACGTGACCATACAGTCAGCCACCACCTGCCATGATGATGACTAGAAATGGAGAACTCAGCCAGCACAAAGTGAGCATAACTGGAGGCCTGCCAGCCTGCAATGGCCAGGCAACCCGGGGTGCCAAGCGCCAAGCCTTCCCGGGGTGCCAAGCGCCAAGCTGCTGCTGCTGCTGCTTCTGGGTCTCTGACAGCCTGCCATTCCACCACAGGCATCCCTGGGGGTCTCTGGAGCACCTGAAGCCTCGCAGTGTGTCAAAACTCTGCCAAATGTTTGGCGGGACCGAACTCCGCTGAACTGAGCGAACAAACCCGAACTCAGTTTTTGAACCAAACGACCGAACCCAAACTCGGTTTTCGAGCCAAATGACCAAACGACTGAAAATCCGAACCCTGTTCTGTTTGCACACCACACCTCCCTGTTGCAGTGGGAGCACAGAACTAAAGTGTGGGTCATTCCATTGGACTGCTCCCACATCTATTCTTAAACTATAACTCTGTATAATGATATCCTATAACTTAACTATATGTCCTAATAACAACAAATCCTATCCTAATTCCTATCTAATTTACAAACCTATGTATTACTATAGTATCTATCTACCTAATCTATCTACATACACCCACCCTATTCTCATTTCCCTCCCAATTCCAACCCTATGTATTTTCTCCCCAAATGTGTGTTTAGTGTGTGTGCGTGTGTGCGCGCTATATATATTTTATTTCCTATTTTTTTAACATTTCCTCCTCAGCTCCTCCACACCTTTCCCTCTCCCTCTTCTTCCCATACCACAAAGAGACTGCTGCACTGCAGCCCCTTATGGGGAAGGGGAGGGAGGAAGGGTTGCAGAGTGTTGTTGTGTACCCTGATTGGCTAGGCAATTAAGGTGGAGGGGGAGGGAGGATGGGGTGGATGTGTTGTTGTGCACATTGTGCACACCCTGATTGACTAGGCAATTAAATGGCTGCAGCACATGGAAACACCTTCTGAGGCATCAAAGTGGTGCCAAAGTTTTCCGAAGTTTCTGAAGTTTTCCGACATTCTGTGCTTCGGTCTTCTAAGTCCAAACCTTCGGCAAGAACACCGAATTGCCTCCAAATACTCAGACCACGACTATTCAGAACTTTGAAAATTGGTCAGAATACCCAGAAGTACTATTCGTTTCAGCTCTAGTGATAACTGACTAACCCTGGGTAATATCTGCTTAACCCAGAGATAATGCCTGAAAACCCCGAAACTTGGGGCCAAACTGTATGTGAAGTGGTGGAGACCAAAGAATTTTTAATAAGACATTTAAAATTACAATGGTGGGGGACAAGGTGAACCTGACAAGATCTGACCAGTTCTGCTGGGCCAGGTCAGATCAGGTTGAGTCTGGTGCAATGTCTGTCAGAGCCCAGTGGGTTCAGATGGTGCAAGAAGTTCCCCAGTCAGAAGACAGTTCCACAATTTACAGAGCATTCTAACACCATGTTAATCTGTGACGGGCAGAGTCACTTAAGTAAGGCTGGAAAATACCTTAGCATCACCCCCTTCTCTGAGCTGGCCATGCTCAGAGTGTTGTGGCATCACAGTGCTTAGTAGTGGTGTTACGAGCCAGGCTCCCCCCCCTCTTTTGGGGCGCATGGAGAGAGGTGGTATGACACACTGTGGAAAAGCAAAGAGAGAGGGGGAAAAAACAGGTCAAGCTGCTCCCCAGAGAGTCCCTAAAGGAGGCTAGCCCTATGGAAAATGACCAGCATAGGAAAAGAACAGGAGAAGCTGGTACTTAAAAGGAAATGGAGCAATTGAGATGCCAGGCAACTCCCCCTTGTGTGTAACCTCCAGAGACAGGATCCTCCTACCCAGCAATATTCCCTAGGTATGTGCGAACGCAATTCAGATGTTCAGAATTCGGACCGAACTCGGCCTGTTCAGATGACTGAACCGAACGTCTGAACCGAACTCGAAAATGACCGAAAAATTTGGACATGTTCAGGTGAGTTCGGATGAGTTTGGTTAGGAAAAACGTGACTGGAAGGCCCATTCGGCCAGGAAAAATGTGACTGGAAGAGGGAGGCAGCTGAGGAGTAGACTTCCTGGCACCAGGGGTGGAGACTAGGGGTGGTTTCAGGGCCAAATGATATCGATACCAAAAAAAATCTTTGAATTTGGTACCGATATTGGTACCGATAGCGCTATTTCAAATGTTCGGCAATGTTCGGCTGAACCAAACTCCGCCGAACCAAACAACCGAACCCGAACTCAGTTTTCAAACCGAATGACCGAACGGCCAAACATCCGAACCGCGTTCTGTTCGCACATCCCTAATATTCCCTGGTTAAGAATATGACTAGTATGCCTTTAACCTGCTCAAGAAACCTGAATGAGCCATTAGGCCTCACCTAGAGAGTTGCCGAGGAGCAAGATTCTTTCCTGCCCCTCCACCCAGCCTGATGTTTACTTCAAAACATCCCTTTCCCTATCTTCCAGGACCCACCTGGAAAGACCCCATTCCAAACACCCATTGCGAGCCTTTGTCTAGTCCTGGGAGCCCCAGCACCCACCCAGGAAGCATCTTTCTGGTATCCCAGGTCCCATTATGAAGCTTTTGTGAGTATCCCAACTCCCATTGAGAGTTTTTGTGTGGCTTTGTCCCCTGGTCCCTACAAGTGACCTGAGCTTCCTATTGTGGAGTTGAGTTGCTTTCGGACGTGGATACGCACGGGTCTCCTGTGCAAGTCTGCCCCAAAGTTCTCCCAGGCCTAGGTCTGTCCCCTTTCCACCCCCCAACTCATTGCAGGATCGCTGGGGCTCACTAGTCCCCTTCACAATGGGCAAAGGAGAGGTAATCTCCTTTTCACTTTACTCATATCCCCCTATTCTTTCTCCCTCTTTCTTGCTCCGTTCACTCTAAACCCAAGGCTTTAAACTCCAACTCCCTTCTTGCTACTAAATTATTTTCACCTCCTCCTCTCTTTCTTGTCCCTGACCTTGGACTTACTATCTGTTCTCCAGAACCTGAAATCTATCCCTACACTATCCAAAGTTTAACCCTGTGAATGCCAGTCCATGCTAGGCAGCACTGTTTGTGTGTGTGTCCTATAAAATAAATATCTCCTCTTTGCTTTGAAATATTTCTTGTCTCCATTACATTTCTTGTAGGGGAGGCCAATGGGTTGTAGCACGCCATGTCCTCAGACCAAATCCCTAATGTACAAGGACCCTAGGCAGTTGAAAAAGAGAAATTCCCCAAAATTTGAGACTTAGCCTGATCTTTTATTTATTTATTTATTTATTTAATAGATTTTTATACCGCCCCATCCTGCACAGCAGCTCGGGGCGGTTAACAACAATAAAAAAAACCATTTAAAACATTTAAAATACAATCATAAAACATATCAATAAAACAGGGTGGTATAAAAATAAATATACAGGTGGGGGATTAAAAATCACCCCCCCCCTCCCTCCCAAAGGCCTGGGCAAACAGCCAGGTCTTACAGTTCCGCCGAAATGTCAAAAGGCTTGGGGCCAGGCGAGCTTCCTCCGGAAGGGAGTTCCACAGCCGCGGCCCTACCACCGAGAATGCCCGCTCCATCGTGGCCCCCCGCTTAACACGGGGGACCTCCAGGAGGGCACCCCCGGCAGACCGCAGGAG
>QEPC01014310.1:642522-675215 GCA_003113815.1 Sphenodon punctatus | reverse complement strand
ACGCTTCATACACCGCAGGCCCTCAGTAAACCAAGGAGTCCTGCGGTGACGAGACCCAGGCAGAAGGCGCCTCGGAGCCACCCTGTCAATGGCCTCCTCCAGCAAGATGTTCCAATGCTGGACCAGCTCATCCACAGAGTGACCGTCCACATCCAGGGTAAATTCCCTCAGGACCTCCTGGAACCGCTGGGGTTCCATCAGCCTCCGAGGGCGGACCATCCTAACTGGTCCCTTCCCCTTCTGGAGGGGGCGCGCTAAAAGACCTTTTCCCTCTTGGGACCCCCCGTGATCATGTGTGGAGAAAGGTCACATAGTAACAGTGGTAGGATGACCCTAGCCACATCTCTGGCCTGTGGGGGAGTTGGCCGTGATGTGGGTGGACTCAACCCCACATACGCTGGAATTTATGACCTAAGCAAGTCAGTCATTTTAATATAAATTACTTAGTACATGTCTGGCTAGCTCTGACTCACTTTTGCAAACCTTCAGCAGCCTGGTCAATTGTACACGTGTGATTGATGCTGGTGAACATAGCGGGAAAAGTCATATGCCAAAAGTTAAGGATGCATATGATATTTTGCAGGATCATGGCCCAGTTAGCTAATTCCTTGGCTGTTGCACAGGGGAGATAAGAAATTAATACCATTTTGGCAGTTATTGCCATTGTCTCTTACTAAAAAATTCAATATGTCTGCATGAGTTTGTTTTTGTTTTGTTTTTCAAACAAGGAAGACAATTAGCTAATTCCGTTTTTTGGAAGCCCAAATTGCTACTCCTTGGAATAGACAGAAAGGACACTAATTGGTGGACAATATTCAATTGACAATAGGGGGAGTCCAAAAGCTGTTAAAACAGCTGAAATTGGAGTTCAGAAGAAAGAACACCATTTCAATACACACCTTCCCATCTGGAAAGAGTAGCGGTGCAAAAGACTTCCAGCCACATCAAAGAAAATACAATTTCAGTAGCCCATGTGGGTTCAATACCACTTAGACACAGTTCAAAAACAAGTGAAGCTAAGACATTTTTTGTTTCACCTACTTCCTAACATTTATTTTTCAACACATGCTTCTGCATCTGGATTTCCAGATTTCAGAAGGCACTGGGAACAGAAGTTCCAAAAGACCACAGGAAAGGTTGTTGCTGTAGCATGTTCAGTGCAACATTTTGCAGGAAGCATCAAAAATCACCCAGGAGAGGCTGTCTTACGGAATCCCAAGGTGTTTTCAGACATGACGCTAACCCCAGTTTAACCACACTTGAACATTTCTTATGCATGTTGCAGGGCTGCATAGGGCACCAATACAGCCCTGCAACATGCATAAGAAATGTTCAAGTGTGGTTAAACTGGGATTAGCGTCACATCTGAAAACACCCCCAGTTTGCAGATTCAAAAGCAGATGAACTTCTGGGTTCCGATCTTAACCAACCTCATCAATGGGGAGGCTTCATCCAAACCTATTTATGAACCAACTGAAAACGGCTCAGAAAAAAAAAAATACTGAGCTCCAGTTCCAGCTGATAATCCCTTAGTTATATTATCTTTGGGAGACTTGTATTAAGACATAGGAGTAGATAGTGTTGTTAGTTATAGACCAGAAAAAGCATGAAAGAAGGACATTTTAGAGGACAGTGCTGCTGCTAGTACTGAAAGCAATGCATTTACTGGAGGAATAAATTATGCAGGGGGAGGATAATGTTCTTCTAGGCTGTTAATAGAAGATGAGTTGGTGATGCATTACTGTACTTTTTTGTTCTTCATTCTGTACAACAGAGCTTCACTAATCACAATATTGTTTAGATAGCCCCAAACATTTCAGTGTAAATAAATACCTCGAAACATCTGAACACAGGACTCTGCACATAGCCTGTTTTTTTCCTGTTTGAAATGTTTGGTGTCTAATACATGTTTTCACATTTGCAATACATTGGTGGCACAAACTGGGATCTTGTGGCTTTATTCCCAGTACTGCCTTGAACTTGCTTTTTCACCTGGGACATGTCACTTAACCTCACTGTGTCTTTGTTTACTTAAATTTAAAATTAATTGATATAGTAAACTAAACATGCCTGTGATCTTACCTCCTAGGGAAGTTGCAGGCTTTTCTTTCCCTAGCTCCTCATCTCCATAGACATGACACTAATGTCTCCTCTTCCATCCTTCACCCAGAGACCTCCTTTTCTCTGTAACTAAGCTAAGCACATACACCTGTGACTTCTCAACTTCATGAATGTATCCCTGTCTCTCCCTAGTTTCTCCTCCCTTGTCTTTCCTAAATTGTAAGCCTCTTATGGAGGGACCTGTGTCTACTGACTGTATAGCACCAGGTACATTTCTTGAACTATATAGATTACTACTACTACTAATAATAATAATAATAATAATAATAATAATACATTAATTAATTAATAATGTCTCTGAAAGCTCTTTAATATACAGTGAATCCATTTTATTATATCTTGCATATGGCTCACTCATGTATGATAGCTTAGCTTACAACAGGAAACAGGAAACCTGATTTACATACTTTGGTCCCCTCTGAATGCCTATCCATATTTCTTCAGATGTAGGATATACTTTATTATTTAATGTTCTGTTTTCTGCTCCCCAATTTTATCTATGGATCATATAATTTTATTCAGTGTAGTAAACAAACATGCGAGGACAAAGAATATTAAAGTCCATAAAACTAGGTCATTAACTACAGAGCCCCACTCAGGCAGGTTACAGTTCTAATGTCTGAATGTGAGATTTAAAGGGCTGTAATATTTCTGGTGCACAGCATACATTGATTAAAAAAAGAATCTTCTTGCTGCATGGCCTAAGGTATCTTAGATCAATAATGCTCATCCAGCAACAGAGGCAAGGCATCTCATCTCATGAGTCTATGGGTATTAATAATCATCACTCAGTAGTAGTATAGGTAAAGTGGATTTTTAAAATTGGATACGTTCATGGTTGATAGATCCAGCAATACCTATTAGCCAAAAATGCATCCTCTGACTGATGGAAATTAGCAGAGAATGACAGGGGATGGGTCACTCCCTATATTACCTGGTTGTGTTCACAGGCTTACGCTGAAGCCACTGTCAGAGACAGAATCCTGGGTTCAAATTTACAGAAGTACAGATGAGAATAAAAATATAACCTATGTCTCCATATTCCAGAACAACAGGTCAGGTCAGGTCAGGTAACAATAGAGAGAAGAATAAGACACGAGGAAACCCACTAATCCAGGATAACCACTGAAGACTTTGCTTAAAAAGGAAAAAAAAATGTTTCATCACCAATGATATAGGATTGATATGAGAAAAGATTTTATTCTTGCAAAAATCTTGTGAGACTCTGCAGACATCTCAACCCCGATTCAGATTCTCATGAGATTTCTCGCTCCCCTTTCCCATCTCCTCCCCCTCCCCCAGCACGTAAGGAAGGCAGGAGGACAAAGCCATGCTGTTTCATGCCCAGCTTTCTTTCCTTGTCTGGGGCTGGCAGTTGTCTCAGTGGGGAAAGCTTCCTGATTGCACATTTTCAGAAATGGGATGAGGGAGGGGCCAGACTCAGCTGATATCTTAACATTCTATTGCCTAGTAGGAGTCAGCAGCCAATAGGATGCTGAAAAGCTGGACTGAGTCTGCCTTTCCCCTTCAGCTCTCTCCCTCCCATCTGGAAGACCTTTCCATATGGGAGGGGGGAGAACAGGATGAAGGGGTCAGATCTAACAGGAGTCTGACCACCCAATAGAATGCAGAAAAGCTGTGCTGAGCCTGACTTTTCCCTTGAGCTGCCCCCACCCATGTGGAAACAGGGAGGAGTACTGAAGTTGATTTGCACATGTTTACCCATGTAATTACCTTATCTAGGGCTGGAAACAGATGGGGAACTAACAGATGTGCAGCACTGTTCATCCGTGCCCCACCCCCACCATGACGGGTGGCCACGGCAGCCAATCATCATGGGATACCTGTTGTGGGATGGGACTAACAGATGCATGGGCCCACTATGGCCCGTGTTGGACGACCCTTGGCCCTCACTGTGGGCCCAGAATCATCTGGGGCACCACTTCCAGGCCAGCTGCCTACCCAGGCTGGAGCAGCAGTGGGCCTACATCTGGTGGCCCAAAAAACGATACCCCAGAGAGTCTCTGGCCCAGAGTGCCCTCATCACATCTGTTTTCACCTAAGACAGAATTTGAACCATGGTCTCCCATGTCTGGCCCAACATTTTATCTACTACACTACACTGGCTCTTAATTGGTGCTAGATTTTCAAACATGGATATGATATACAGGTATATTTCAATAAAAAATATGAAGCAAAATAAAACTTTTCCTGAAACTGGAACCCACTGTTTTCCTCTGCTTCCAAAGTATTTCCTAATTAAGAAGGAAGCTCACTGTTTGCCTCCAAAAAATAAAATAACATTCATGCTTCTGTCGTGCTTTTTACTGCATGACACCAACCCACTTAAAAATGACAAATAAGTCCTACAATAGTGTGTGTGCATGCACATATATGTGTGCAAAATGTATCACAAGTAGATTTACTCATTCATTCAGGTTTTAGTTTTCTATGCCTCCTGTTTGCCAAATGGCTCAGGTCAGCTTACAAAGGGTATTTTCAGACGTTACGAGATCACAGTGAACCACGGTGAATACCCACCTGTGGTCACTGGGCCTTGCATGTCTGTTTGGCGGCCGCCAGATGTTCGCCTCGCTCAATCCCCACATGGGGTCCGTTTCAACCATGCTTTCCAGGCTAGCCGCACCAATTCCCCGGGAAGCGTGGTGAAAGTGATCCCCGGCAGGGATCAAAGAAAAGTAACATCTGGTTGGTCGCCACGGCCCGGAAGCATTGGCCCCGCCGCCCGCCCGTCTCCCCAGAGGGTGGGTGGCGGGGAGCGTGAAGGGGGCGGGGCCGTGCGGCCGCACGTTGGCCTGTGTGGCCTCGCCCCCTCCCCAATTCCCTCAGGTCAGGAAGGAAGTCATCTGCAATTGCAGTAACAAAAATGACAATTTCCGTTATCATTATTGTAATAACAAAAACAACATGCACACCCAAATGGAACATGCTGAAGCTAAAGTAGTGTTGAAGAATTTAAGGGCTTGTGGAAAACTCACTAAAACTGGATTCTGGGATTCCACTTATCTTATTTATATACTTAAAACCAGAAATGACTTCAAGGCTATCTAGTCCACACACACACACAGACCATTCCACTCACTAATAACAACGACAATGATAATGACATTGTCATTTTCATTATCATATTTGTTTTCGTTATTGTTATTCTTAGTTGGCGTTTTTGTTATCATTATTGTTGTTCTTGGTTGTCGTTGTTGCAATAACGAAAACAACAATTTTCGTTATCGTTATTGTAATAACAAAAACAACATGCACACCCCTTCTGGAAGATGGCCAAACCCAAAGGATACCATTCCATTACCAACCACTTTGAAGTTGGTGTGTTTACGGTCTCCAATGTCATTAAAGATGTATGGTCCACCATCAATTTAGTGCTTCTGTGCATACAGTTCCAGAAAATGGAGGATATCACAGCCAACTTTGACAATATGGGTATTCCTCATTACCTGGGTGCAATAGGTGGGAGTCACGTACAAATTTTTGGCCCCTGACATTATATATATATTGTGACATGTATATGCAGCAAACCCCCAAGCTTTCTCTTGGGTTTTTTACTTTATTAAGAAAGAAACACTACCTTCCCATAGGAATAATGGTATCTTTGTATAACAGTTTGAATTTTGCAAAAACAAACATTATTTTCCTTTTGAAGTTGTATTTGTCAGAAACTATTGCATTCCCTTTTTGGATTAATAAATTGTTGAAGAACAATAACATTCTTCTCAGGATTATCAAATATCAACAACAAAAAGTATCTTTCCTTACTATTTTTAATTGTAAAAAAATAAAAGAAAATATTCTTTTTTTGGATCAGGATTTGACACATACCATTGCAATTCATTGCTTGGATTGTTAGTTTCTTAATTGCCTCCCAATCTTGATGATCATTCACTCAATGACCTCACTGCCTTCTGGAACAGCTTGTTGACTGAGGCCATTGACTGAACAGCTCCCAGGCATCCGCTCCCAGAATGCAGACGGCGGGGGTCATCGCGGTTCACAGAGGACCAGTGCCAGTTGAAGTAGGATGGGTGGCGGTTGGAGCAACGGTGGCGCCGGACTCACACTGAAACTGACTGATTGCAGCATAAAGCTAGTTTAAGAGCATATGCTGTTGCAGTGTGGGCAGCATAGAAAGAGTTCTTTGCTGCCATCATTGCATCTGCAAAGTCATGTCCAGTGGAGCTTTTCCAGGAGCAGAGACTGGTCAGTCCGGCCTCTCTCCGCCTGGAATTAGAATCTTCCAGTGCCCGCTGTGACATGTTTTCTGACTTTTTTGCAGATAAAATAATTCAGATTCATCACGACTTCGATGCTGTTCTTGTGGCAGTGGGTGAATCAGAGTAGGGGAAGCCCCGCCATGTCTGTTGTTGTGGGAACAGTTTCAGTGGCTATCACCCGCTGATGCAGCAGAGATCATTGGGACCGTGCGGGCCACCTGTTGTGAATTAGATCCATGCCTGTTCTGACTGGTGAAGGCCAGCTGGGAGACATTAGGGCCATTGTTGGCCGGGGGTGGTGGTGGTGGTCAATGCCTTCCTTAGGGAGTTCAGAGTGCCGAGTTATCTCAAAGAGGCAGTGGTGCAGCCTCTCCTCAAGAAGCCATCTTTGGATGTCGACTCCCTGGCCAGCTATTGGCCAGTCTCTAACCTTCCCTTTTTAGGGAAGGTTATTGAATGGGTGGTGGGCCAGCAGTTACAGAGACATCTGGATGGGGTCAGTTTTCTAGATCCCTCACAGTCTGACTTTCGCCCTGGTTTGGCATGGAGACTGCACTTGTGGCTTTGGTTGATGACCTATGCCATGAATTGGATCAGGGCAGGTCATCTATTTTGATCTTATTGGATCTGTCAGTGACATTTGATACCGTTGATCATGAGTTGTTGGTGACAAGGCTGCAGAACCGGGCCGGGGTGAGTGGGATTGTTCTTGAGTGGTTCCACTCATTCCTGGCTGGGAGAACTCAGTGAGTAGTTCTCAGGGAATGGACCTCACGTGTGAGGTCCCGCAGGGTTCTATTCTGTCCCATCTCCTATTCAACGTGTATATGCAACCTTTGAGTGAGGTCATGAGAGGGTTCAGCATGTGATGTCATCAGAATGCCGATGATACACAACTCTACCTCTTGTTTTCCGGAGACCCAGTCTGGGCAGTCTCGGTGCTTGCCCATTGCTTGGCAGCTGTGGGGGACTGGGTGAGGGTGAACCGTCTGAGGCTGAATCCTGATATGACGGAGGTGATGTTGGTGTGTAGAGCTGTGAGGCTGATGGCTCCCTACAATGGCGGGGTCTGCCCACCTGTGGCCACTCAGGTTTGTAGTTTGGGGGTGCTCCTTGACCCTCAGCTCTGCCTGAATTGTCAGGTCGTGGCTGTGGCGAGGGGAGCATTTCGCCAATTACATCTGGTGTGCCTTCTGCAGCCGTATGTCTCAGACTTGGATCTGGCCACCATCATCCATGCCTTCATTACCTCTCGACTGGACTACTGTAACACACTCTATGTGGGGCTACCCTTGAGGACAGTCTGGAGGCTGAAGCTGGTGCAGAATGCGACAGCCCTTCTAATGGGGACGGGATGCCACGAGCACATTACACCTGTGCTCTGTACTCTGCACTGGCTGCTATTGTCTTCCGGGCCCAATTCAAGGTGTTGGTGATGACCTCGCTCCATTATAAAAACCCAACTTTTTATTTGTTATAAAATTGACATGATTAAAGTCAGGATAGTGACAGTTGTAATGGAGGATCACTGGGGTAAGTGGCTCATGCTTTGGAAATATCAGACAAATCAGCTGAATAACAGACGTGATATCATAGTTTGAAAACTGCATGTTGAAGCCTGTTTTTTTTCAAAAGTTAGACCGTCCTGATCTCAGCAGGGCAAAGGGGTTTTGTGTTAGTTGGAAGGAGGTGTAAGCCATTTAGAAAATTCAAGGAGACTGACAGCGGGTGCCTTCTGGTTTACTTTTTTTATATCTGATTGGTAGCTTTTAAGTTATGACATCTTGAAAATTCAGTGTTAGCCTATGGAGACCATTCTGAGTGTGAAGTGTTTAGGAATAATGTGTAATGCAGAGACTGTTTAAAACCAAACAGTCTTGAATACTGGGAGCTATAACTCCCAGCAGGCACTGCTTGCTAGAGCCTATCAGTGCTGGGGAAAGGGAGGGAATGGCACCTCCCAGGGGACAGTGTGAGTGAATGGTCAGCCATGTCTAGAGCTGATATGGTGGGGATAGAACAAGACCAAGGCCTGTGGAAGGGAGAAAGCTGAAGGTCATTCTGATCTGAGCCCGCACAGCAGGCATCTCAGCTTGGGGACCAGGGATGCTGAGATGGCAAAAAAACAGAGCTAGCAAATCCTGCAGTGAAGTTTGGGGTGGCTGATCTTGCCCCCTAAATCTGCCCAGAAACACAGAGCACATGGATTTCAGTGACAGCCCTTCCCCCTCCAAAAACATGGGGTGTCTGGACTGCGACTCCAATTGGGCACCCCATTGGAGGAGCATGGCTGAGGCTAGAGCACTGGAGTTTTCCTGGGATGGTCCCAGATGCAGGAAGAGGGCAGAGGTTTATCCCGGAGATAGGGACAGGAGGTCACAGGCAGGTTGGAATCAATCTTATTTCAGTGCTTCTTCCTCCGACTTTCCTAACCCCATTAAGGAATAAGGGGTAAGCAAGTGCTCTGGGTTGATACAGTGGGTGTTCTTCAGGAAGGGGGCAAGGAGATGGTGGGATCTTGTGCAGAGCATCCCTGTGGGGCAGAGTGGCAAGTATAGTCCTTGGAGGATTCTAAGAATGATCCTCAGCCCAGGGAGGGAAATCCTATGGGAAAGCAGGGAGGGAGGGTGCATACACAAAGGGGGAGGGACATTATATAAAGCTCTTCACAATCTTGCTCCCCCCTACCTCTCTGCACTTATTGCCCTCCATACTCCAGCCCGTGCACTTCACTCCTCCTCTGTCCCTTCTCTCACCCTTCCACGCCTTCCCTGCTCCCCTAAGCGCCTTCGTCCCTTCTCACTTGCTGCCCCCCATGCCTGGAACTCCCTCCCTGTCCACATCCGCCTTGCCCCCTCCCTTCATACCTTCAAATCTCTCCTTAAAACTCACCTCTTTCGCTCTGCTCTGTCTGACTCTTTATCCTGCTGAGCCACTATTCCTATACCTACGATCGGTTTACCCTTATCCTTGCAACATGGACCTGCCTGCTGTCATTCTCATCGTAACCAAGCCAAGTACGTGCACTTGAGACCTCGCATCTTCATGAATGTTAGACCCCTTGTCTCTCCCTCTGTTCCCCTTCCTATGTCTCTCCCCCAGCTCCTGTCTCTCAGATTGTAAGCCCTAGAGGCAGGGACCGTGTCTATTTTATGACTTTGTAAAGTGCCAGGTACACTGCTGGTGCTATATAAATGTTTGTTAATAATAATAATAATAATAATAATTAAGGGGAGAGAGTAAGGGCAGAGTCTCTATAAAGAGCTTCCATGGTGGAAGCCATGCACAGGGGGAGCACTTTACAGGGAGTAGCTTTATTGGGAATACAGAATATGGAACACAATACAGGGGGAGGTCTGCAGAGTGGGCCGCCTTGTGAAAGAAAGGGAGTCCTGTCCAAGGGGGAGTAAAGTAGGGGAGTCTTGTAAAGAGAGAGAGCTGAAGAATAATGGCCATAAATGTGCTGGGAGAGAGCCCTGAACAGAGGAGAACTGAGTGAGGGAGCTTTGCACAGGGGGGAGAGCTGCAGGATGGGGAGCATTATGCCAGGTGGAGATTCTGGTACATGGGCACAGCAGAGTCACAGAGCCATGTACAAGGACTGAACTAGCCAGGGGGGTCCTGTACAAAGGGAGGTCCTTATAGAAAGAAGAATGGCCAGTGTTGCACAAGGAAAAGATCTCTGACTTTGGGATAGAGTGGAAGACTCCTGTACAAGCCATGAGCTAGAGGGATCACAGAGAGCAGGTTTTGGAAGTTTGCAATGCTTAAACTGAACCAAAGTTGTTGTATTCTTAGTAAAGCAGGGAGCTACCAGTAAAAATCCAGATTTGCCTTGCTTGCTAATTGAAGGAAGTAAAAACCTTCTAAACTGAAGGGAGCAGTTCTTCGACCTTAGGGCGTTTATAGATGAGACAAAAAAGGCGACTGATCCTTTGATCAGCCGCCTTTGTTTGCACTCGTCTAATTGCCTAGCCAGGGTCTTACCCCATGTCGGAGGGGGCAGGCGATCCTGCCCCCTCCGAGGTCGATTCCCGAAGTGACGGCTTTACGCCGCACTTCCTGGTTCCATGGGCGAGTGCGCATGCGCGAAGGGCGTGCATTAGCGGAAGGGTGCGCATGCGTGGAAGGGCGTGCATGCGCTCTCGCACTATGTGCCATGTCTGAACATCAGACATGGCAGACAGAGAAGGCGGGGGAAGAGATGCCGGCGCAGGACGATCCCGCTTTTCAGCGGGAATGTCTATAGACGCCCTTAGCCTCCCCTAAACCCTGCTCCCATAGTAGTTATGCTGCTCAGTATTCTGTTGCACTAGCAGGACAAATTTTCTCAATTGCATTGTATTTAACCAAAAACTTGAATATTCCATAATCAAAAACCTTGGGTTTACAAGAAGAGTTAAGGCTCTTGCAAATTCAATCATGCACTAAAAAGCATGGAAATTGCAAGTTAAGGTTCCCACATTAACTTCCATACCATGATAGCGGTAAAGACATTGTGCACATTGAAGCTGGGGACAGGAGGATGTAAGCTGGCCCTTCACCCCCTCTTTCCCTCTATCCTTTCATTTCAGTTGGAGAGAATGGGACAGCTAATGGCTCAGAACCGTCCCTCTTACCCACTAGTCTCCACTGCCCTCCCAGACCACAGTGAAGCTGGGTAGAGTCATATACAAAAGTTTAATTAAAACTAAGTTGGGTATGCATTGAAATTAATAAAATGGAATGGCCATTGGAAGGAATGGAGGCAACAGCAGTGCCAATTTCTAAATAAATAATATTGTCATTCCAACATCCAATTAAGTGATTGTGAAATTGTACAACACAGTTTCATCTTTGGGAGTACATAAGAAAGACAAGCGGGTGTGAAATGAAGAAGAAGGCACCAGATGCAGTAAGTGGTGTAATTGGAATGATAGAGAAAAATACAAAGAGTGTGCAGGATCAAGAAAGTGGGTGGAATGACAGGAGGAATTAGAAACAGTTACAATAATAAGGTTCTGAGTGAAATGACTGGTTCAGAAGACTGATGGGATACCTGAGGAAGCAGTTCTATTGTTTTACCCACTTGCTATAGGTGACTCCCTATCCTTTGATTCCCAAGAGCCTCCCTCCCAATTATTCCATTTCATTTTCTCTTCTGTTTGTTTTGTTTTGGGTTTTTTTGTCATTACACACCCTTCTGTTCCATATGGCACATACAGACAGACATTGTATTTCCCAGGACTTTTGAGTTCTCTCTGAGGGTAGTGGGGCTACAGGGTTAGAGGGGCAACTTGGACCCAGGACTTGTTGATTGTCTGTTACAAGGTTGAGATCAGGGGAGAGGAGAACAGGCTCAGAACCAGGACTATTGAATTACCTGTGAAGGAAGTGCAGCTAACTGGATTAGAGTGGGGTGGAGAGGCTGGAAGCTAGTAGTCCTGAGTTCTCTGTTACAGGGTGGGACCAAGTAGATTAGAGGGGAAGAAGTGATGGGAGTCAGAACTCCTAAGTTCTCTCTTTCGTAAAGAGGAAATGGAGGTGGTGAGGGGCCAGCTCATGCCTAACTGTCCCCAGTTCAGGTTGCCCCCAACTTGCAAAGAGGAAGAGGATTGGGGCTGAAGATGAAGGCAAAGTGTGGGTGCATGGAGCCTAAGTTGTAGTGAGCACAATATGTGAAACTGTACAATGTTTTGACTGCTAACATGGCATGGAAGTAAGGCGGGAGCCTTAACTTGCAATTTCCATGCTTTTTAGTGCATGATTGAATTTGCAAGAGCCTTAACTCTTCTTGTAAACTGGAAGTTTTTTTATTATGGAATAGACATATACACCTATGAAAAGTGAGCATATACTGCTACCAGATCATTCACTCAAGGATATGAGACTGTTGATATTCTTATTTTCTATTCTTGGCTCTACTTTCAACTCACTTTATGAGCTGTATACAAGTCACTTAAGCCAATCTGTTTCAGTTTAACCATCAGTAAACTAGGTAAACCACGTCCCATTGCTCAGCTATCCTGGTGACTTGCATACTGAAACAGTACGATCCTGTACCTGTTTGGTACCTTCACTTCTCTGAAGGAGTAAGTGCTACCCCCAAGACTAATTATTCAGTGGACTGTACCCAATGAACTGAACTGAGTTCTCCATTGGAACAGTAGGAGGTTCAATCAGCCCATGTTTGTTAACTAAGGAAGGATGTTCCCAGGTGTTGGGGGGGAGTTACGTCTTCTTGTTTCTCCAGTTTTTGTGGGTTTTCTGTTTTTGTCTTTCATAGACATTTAATGCAGATAACATATGGAATACACTTTCTACATTAAATGATTAATAATACAGAGATAATGGCAGATAACCTGCATATAAGTGTTTTTAAATAAAAAGCTTTTCATTGGCAAATCAGCAGTTTCCTATGAATGACAACTCTGAATTTTCACTCACTGTGCTGTGTAATAAAGTGTCTGCATGGTAACTACTGGCAAGCTTTGTGCTACAAATTGGACAATGATGGTAGAGCCATCCCTCTGGCAGCAGACAGGCTGACAGCTTAGCTGGGCCCCCAGCATGTGCACGGTAGCCCTAGCTTCCTGACACTCACACATGAGCATAAGAATGCACTTGTGAAAGCAGGTGCAGGGGAAGTGGCAGAGCTACTGCACCACGCATGCAGGCAGGGAGGAGAATCCCCTGGGAATCCCCTGGGAATCTGAAATCAGGGACAGTGTCCGAATTTTGGATTCTCCATGCTTTGTGATTAGTTTTTGCTTCGTTCTACATTATCTACTATTGTATATCAAAGATCCTGTTTTTTGTCTATTATAAATACATATATTGCATTATTGCTGGTCTTTTGTTGCTTTTGGTTACTTTTGTTTGTTGTTTTCTGCATTTGGTTAGTAACCTTGAGCCACTACGTTCTGTATAAAGCCGTCTTCCACCAGCTGTATCTGGTGCGGAGGCTGTGCCCATACATCTCCAGACCAGACCTGGCCACTCTCATCCATGCCTTCATTACCTTGAGGCTCAACTACTGCAGCACGCTCTACGTGGGGCTTCCCTTCATATTGGTTCGGAGGCTGCAGCTGGTGCAGAATGCGGCGGCCCATCTCCTTATGGGGACAGGTTGCCATGAGCGCATTACACCAGTGCTCCATTCTCTGGACTGGCTGCCTATAGCGTACCGAGCCAAGTTCAAGGTGTTAGTATTGGTATACAAAGCCCTATACAGTCTCGGCCCCTCTTATCTCGGGGACTGCCTCATCTTCCGTGACTCAGGATGAACCCTCTGATCCACCGGGGGTGCCAATCTGGGGGTCCCCCATGTAAGGCGGGGGGCCACCATGGAGAGGACATTCTCAGTGGTCGGGCCATGGTTGTGGAACTCCCTTCCAAAGGAAGCCCGCCTGGCCCCGGGTCTGCTCGCCTTTCAGCTGGCATGCAAGACTTGGCTGTTCACCCAGGCCTTTGGAGGGGAGGGGGGAGGGAGGGGTAAATGGGGGAGATTGGTGGGGTGGGGAATTTGTGGAATTGGAGGGCAGGGTTAGGGTTGGGGTTTTTAAATTATTTTAAAACTAATGTTGGTTTTACTGTATTTTATTGTTTTACTGCATTGTTAGCCGCCCCAAGATGCCATGGGCATGAGGGGGCAGCACAGAAATATTAATAATAAATAAATAAATAAAATAGTGGTGTACATGAGAGAAAGGAAAAGAGGCAAGTAGGTAGCTCTAGGACGGACAAGAGGCATCACCTTAAATGCATAATATTATTTAGGTGTTGTTTATGTGTTCCTGTTTCAGAGAGGGTGATGATGATGATGGTACCGCTGGTGCCAGGCGGACACCATAGAGGCGGAGGTTGCCACTGCCAGAAAGCGGGCTCACGAGGCCAGATGTCTGGTGGCACTATGATGAGCTGAAAGGTGGATTCACTGTATGCAAGGTAAGGCATGGGGGCTGGAACAACAGGGAATGGATTGCCCTATGACCTGTTAGGAAGTCCCCTGTAGAGAGAGATTGGCCACCCACCCACTTTTGGAGACAGAATGCAGGCACCAGGCAGGGCTTGACAGACCATTGGTCTGACACAGTATGGCACTTCTTATATTCCTATCTTTTTCTGTTCTTTAGATCTGTGGCAAAAAAATAAAAAGGGGCAGCCAGGGGACAACATCCAGCCTAACCGCCCACATTGAAAATGTGCACCGGCTGAAGGTGGCGTGGTGGGATTCCGGCATGGAGGAGCAGTGCCGGAAGAGGGGAGGGGGGAGGCACAGCAGAAGCGCCACCACCACCACCACTGCCCTTCCCCCTCCTCCAGCACTGCTGAGGACTCTCCAGTACCCTGGGAGGAGTCTGAAGCAGCAAGAGCTTTTCAGGCCCAACTTGAGAGGCTGACCCAGAACTTTCTGGAGGAAAAAAAATATATGTGGATGGGCTAAGGCTGCAAGCCCTGACAATGGAGGACCGGCTGGTGTCACAAAGGAACTTAAGGCCACACAGAAGAGATACTGGACTATAGGTCTAACAAATACATAAAGCTGAAGGTTAAACATGTATGTAATGTTAAATCTGAGAACTGTAAACTCTCTTCATGTAATCATGTAATATAACACTAAGAGCTAGAAACTCATTTCATGCAAGGGAAAGAGACAAAAGAATGTGTATTCAGGAAAAATTCAACTCCTCTGCAAAGAGCCAGACAGGGTCCATTCAGTTGCAAATGGACCTTTCCTTCAGACGTGACTGAACTCACAAAATCCTTGGGCAGAACGAGAAAACAAAGGACTCTGGAAAGGTATTTAAACTGAGAGACAAGACAAAGAGAAATCTGTCTCCTGCTATCTCTTGGAGCAGAGAGCTCATCTACATCTTGCATGCCAGCAAGTGAGACTGCTGGAACTATGGATTGAGAGAGAAGAACTTTGCTTTCTATCAGCTAAGAGATCAGTGTCCAATCATTTACATCACTAACTGATAATGGACTCAAGCTTATGGACTTTCTGTCGAGTAAGATCTTATATAGGGAATTACCCAGTATAGAATAGGAAGGTGTTATATTACTTTTCATTTTATTAGCCACTCTGTATCAAATTATCTTGGCTTATGTAATCAATAAACTTCCTTCTTTAATAAGAAGTGTTCTGTGGTCTACTTTGGGAACACAAGTGAGCACCTTGAGTTCTCAAGCTCTTGCGAACCCAGAGAAAGAGAGTGTGTAAATGGGAGGCTCCCTTGGAGTTTGGGTGGTAAAAGGATTATCCCCTTTGCAGAACTGGACCAGCCAGAGGGAGAACTGGTTCAGGTGGGCTGCAAGTGAGGGAAATTGAGTCACCCAACCCAAGAAAGTGGGGTGTTGGACCCTCAAATCGGTGACAGTGGCACCCAACGAGAAGGATTATGCTCAGACTTGTGTACCAATGTGTAGAAAGTAGAGGAGGATAGCCAAGTGAGTAAAATCCTCTGAGGGGAGTAATTCCCATATCTGGAGAGAGTGAGATTGCCAGTGCTGTCTGGAACTCAGCTCTGAGAGTGAAAAAGCAAATCTTTGAACAGAGTGCGCTGTATTTGTTATTTTAATTTTGATTTGTGGTGTCAGGGCCAGATATCAAAATAGGGCTGCCACAGCGTTTCTCCAAGCTCTTGAAGCCAGAATTGGAAAAGGAGGCGCAAGTCAGACACCTCCAAACAGAGGGGAAATCTAAAAAGCAACTGTAGCAGCTGATACAAGAATTTGAGAGGATGAGCATGAAGGGGACAGATGGGATTGGAGCAGGTGCGCAAAAAACCCCTCCAAGTCCCCCTTCACCTAACCTGCAACCAAGAGATGGAAGACCTGGTGATGGCCAGGGACATGGCTCAAACAATGAAGTTGAGCTCACCAGACTCAAAATGAAGCAGTTAAAACTGGAAAAGGAGGAGAGGGAAACTGAACAGAAACTAAAGATGCAGATCAAACTTGAAAGGCTGAAAGCAGAGGAGAAGGAAAAAGAAAGACAAGCTCAAGTGGAGGAGAAGGAAAAAAAGAGTCTGCATCAACTTGGCCTCCTGAAATTCCACAAGGACCTGGGACTGCAACCTCCACTCCCTTCTGGAGACAGCGCTGATAGTGACTGAAGATACAGGATTCGAGAATACGCATCCCTACTACTTCAATATGATGAGAGAGAATGCATGGATGATTTCTTCACAACTGCCCAATATATCTTTCAACAAGAAAAGATTCCCAAGGACCTGTGGATCAACTTATTGTTACCTAAAATGTCAGTGAAAGCAAGAAAGGTGTACAACACAAAGCTAGACAAAAATCAAGCACTGACTTTTGATGAATTAGAAAACACAGTCCTTGAAGAGTACAGGATCACCCCAGAAATGTTTTGCCAGAAATTGCGCAATTTTAAAAAGGGAGATGGTATGTCTTATTCTGATGTTTCAAATACATTTAAACAGTATGCGGTGAAATGGTTAGATGCACGGGGGAATGCTACAAAAGATCAAATGATTGATTTTGTAGTCCTGGAACAATTTTACAATGTTTGTAGCCCTAACTTAAAATCACACTTGCTTAATCAGGGGATCACGACTATCAAACAGGCTGAGAGGAGGGCAGATGAATTTACTGCAAATGCTATCTCAGCTTATGGGGAAAGAAAGCCAAATAATGGGGGAAAGCCTAAACAAGGGTTTCACCAAAAGCAGAATGGGTATAAACATCCCAACTATGAGACAGGTAATCAGACCCAGAACAAACCAAGTGAGAATGGGGTGGGGAGAGACAGGGATCCCCCCAGACCCCAAAGGGCACACACCTTCCAATCCTATAGTAATGATTCAAGAAATTGCTTTAAGTGTAATCAAACAGGGCATCTGGCATGTAACTGCCCCCCCAAAAGAGAGTTCCATGGCCCAAAAGGGGATGAATCCTGATGAAATTATTGGTACTGTCAGTGCAAATTTTGTATCTGTAGTCCAACCCATCCCTAGAGGTGTTTATGATGGCTGTATTATCCCTAAGCCACCCACAGCGGATCAGTTGCTATGAAAACCTGCTACGGGGAGGCTGGACAATGAGGCACAAATGGTTATATTACGTGAGGATCTAGTCCCAAAAGAGAAAATAAACACTCACAGAAAGTCGTAGTATCCCTGGCAATGGGAATTAAGGATATTCTTCCAACAGCAAGGGTAGACTTAGAGTGGGAGGGCTTAAAGGGGTCCATCATGGTGGCTGTCCTTCCCAAGAATGCAGAAAAAGAAATGCTGGTGGAAAATGATATCTGGGGCTGGTCTACAAAGGTAGCTGCAGCCCAGAGTCCAAAGAGCAAGCCTAGTGGAAGGGAAGAATGGCAGGAAGGCTCTGGGAGCCTTTCAGAGACTGAACCCCAACCCCTGAACTCCACTCAGGAGCAACTAAACCCCAAAGAAGAGTCACCGGCCCAGCCAAGAGGCATGGGAAGACGGGACTCGGGGAGTGAAATGGCCAATCTGATTCTGAAACCCAAGCGTTGAACCCCGACCTTGAAGGGAAGGGCCCAACGCCTGCAGAATCAGACCGGGTAACCATGGGGGGAGAGTTAGAGACTGGGGAGGCCCCTACTGAACCCAGGGGGTTGCAGATAGGCCAGGAGGTGGTGGATTCTACCTTAAGAGAAGATGACCTTAAGGTACCTTAAGAGAAGTATCTGATTACTGGCTTTGACAAACCAAATCCAGAGGTGCATGGAGGGGTGTCTCAAATAAAATGTGGGGGTCTTCACACCCAGTCCATAAAGTCACACTCCAAGAGAGGAGACATACACGGTTGTACAGAATCAGGGGATCATGGGGGGACAGAAACACTTTGGAAGCAGGTAACAAAAGATGCCTGTCACAATAGCCTCTTCAGAAAAGCAATGCTTGAGCTGGTGATACATTTGAATGCAAAGACATCCAAACACAGCATTACAGCCATAGGGGAAATGCAAACACCAAAGGACAAAAGTCTACTCACTGGTAATTATGGCAATTCTCCTGGTGAAAAGGGTTGTCATATGCAGAGTTACACAGAAAACAGGAGGGAGGTACTCAGTAGTGTAAAAGGCTTCACACTTACTCCGTACTCTCTCTTTTGTTTCCTAATTATGCTTATGATCTGTACACCTGACAGTCCAGGCACATCAGACAAAGAATTTGTGATATGGTAAAAAGACATAAGGTCAAAGACAAATCAAATCAAATAATTTTTATTTACGTGACCAAAGATCATTGCAAAACAACTTACAGCAAAAACACACAAAAATATAGAAGATAAAACATACAAACAAATTGAAACAAACAGCCGTATAATGTAAAAGGGTGCTATTTTTTCTGTAGCTAGAGGGTTGCCAGATGTCCTTACTCCAAAGAAATATCCCCTATTTCACGCCCCACAGCTCCATTGATTATAATAGACATCCCTTCTTTCAGACCTCACAGCTCCATGGGACATAACAGCAGCCTTAATTTCTCAAATTTTGATCTGCCAACTCTATCTGTGGCCTGGAAACTGAAATTGTAACCTCCCAGTAAAAAACATTTTGTCATATCTTGCGATCCAATTGCATTGCAAAGTACTCAGCTTATTTGTTTTTTTAGGATATTACCAGACTCAGGATAACCACATATCGTCCATTTTAAACGAGCACTATCCAGTAATTATTAGTCGCCCAACAATTTTTGCCTATGAATTATGGCACCAAAGCAAAAGTGAGCTACTGCTCTCCAGCAGCTAGTATCGAATGGACATAGCATCCCTGGGAGTTTGGGTGGCAAAAGGATTATCCCCTTTGCAGAACTGGACCAGCCAGAGAGAGAACTGGTTCAGATGGGCTGCAAGTGAGGAAAATTGAGTCACCCAACCCAGGAAAGTGGGGTGTTGGACCCTCAAACCCGTGACAGCTGGTGGAATGGTTTCAGGAGCTGCAGGTACGGGAACACAAGGTGGAGGTTTATTCCCAGTACCTCCACACTGAGAACGATGATCTGGAACTTTACCGCCAGTCGGTCTCCAAGTGGCAGGCATCCATGGCAGGGGCCATGGAATTTGCCCGCCAACATGGGTACCAAATGAAGGAGGGCATGATGCCCACCCCTAGGTCTCATGCACCCCTTTTGCTTTTCCACCATGTTCTGGGGTACAGGCCCACAGACCACTAAGTTTCCTTTCTTTTTATATATATTAATGTTTGGTTTTGGTTTTATAAAGTTGTGTGTTGTTGTTGTTTAAAAAGTTTTAATAAAAGTTATATTTGTTTTTATGAGCTTTGTTTGACTGTCCAATCTTTTATCCCTCTGTGCTGAAGTTCTGGCAGGTGGCAGAATCTTATTGTATATACAGCTTGTCAGATCCCTACCTGACAGCAACAGCACGTGTAATAGCGTATCAGGCCCAATATGTGCCAGAAGCAGAGTCTCAACTTGCAGACAGCCCCCACAGGAGGGGCAGGGGTTGTGTCTGTGTGGGTGTGCCAGAGAGAAAGAGATAGAGGCTCTTTGGTGGTGGGCAGCAGGCAGCGGGTACTGGCGATCAGAGGGACTCTTTCAGCAGCTTCAGCAGGCATCCACGGGTGGGTGCTGAGGAGTAGGCTGGGGGGGGGCAGGCTGGCGTGGAGGCACTGGTGGTCACTGGCCAGTCAGGCACGATCAGCAGCAGCACCAGGATAGATGATGGATCTTGGGATTGGAGTGAATGCTTCTGGATGCAGTGGAATGGAATGACAGACCCCCGTGACTGGAATGATGGTCCCAGAATCTCGTTGATGGTTCCTGGGACGGGCATGACTGCTTCAGGTACAGTGGAATGACAGCCTATGGGAGTTAAATGATGTCCCTAGAATTAGTGCTTGGTTGGGCACACTTCATTCAATCATGCAATAGGTGGTAGCAGGTACAGGAACGCATACAGGCAGGGAGGCACATACAATACATTCTGCTATTTCCATCTCATTCTGGTAGGTTTGCTGCATGTGGCCATGGGCCTTGAGCATGAGCACAGATGAGAGCTCTCGCTGGTTCTTGCAGGTGGCAGCTCTTGCTGGATACACCTCTCCCCCTCCACCCCCATCTCTCTCATTCTAGTGGGGAGCCTCTCTCTCCCTCTCTCTCTCTCGGACCATATAGTGCAGGTGACAGCATGGGTGGGATCGTGTCTGTCTCTCCTTCTAGCAGTGGGGAAACTCTCTCTCTCTCTCTCTCTCTCTCTCTCCATGAACAGCAGGTTGTTAACTGTTAAAGAAAAGGTGGAATGACAACTCCCCATGAGCGGAATGACAGGGCCCCAGAGAACCCTGAGGGTGGGTCCTGGGGCTAGAGTGGCAGCTTATAGATATTGGACAGCCCTCCCTGCCAGTAATGTAGGCCCCAGAACCCTGACGGTGGGTCCCAGGGCTGGAGTGGCTGTTTCTTGATGGCATGTAATGGCAGGCCCAAGAACCCTGAGGGTGGATCCTGGGTATAGAGTGGCAGCTTCTAGATATTGGACAGCCCTCCCTGCCAGTAACATAGGCCCAGAACCCTGACGGCAGGTCCTGGGGCTGGAGTGGCTGTTTCTTGATGCCATGGAATTACAGGCCGAAGAACTCTGAGGGTGGGTCCTGGGGCTAGAGTGGCAGCTTCTAGATACTGGACAGCCCTCCCTGCCAGTAACGTAGACCCCAGAACCCTGATGGCGGGTCCCGGGGCTGGAGTGACTGTTTCTTGATGCCATGGAATGACAGTGCCCCGCAAGCGGAATGACAGGCCCAGAGCCCTGAGGGTGGGTCCTGGGGCTAGAGTGGCAGCTTCTAGATGCTGTGGCACAGCATTGGCAGCAGGAGCAGCAGACATTGGATTGCCCATAGGCAGCATTGGTAGCGTTGGCAGCAGACATTGGATTGCCCAGAGACAGCATTGGCAGCCCTGGCAGCAGGAGCAGCAGACATTGAATTGTCCAGAGGCAGCATTGACAGCAGAAGCAGCAGAAATATGGATTGCCCAGAGGCAGCATTGGCAGTGTTGACAGCAGGAGCAGCAGACATTGCATTGCCCAGAGGCATCATTGACAGTGTTGGCAGCAGGAGCAGCAGACATTGGATGGCCCAGAGGCAGCATTGGCAGCAGGAGAAGCAGATACGTGGATTGCCCAGAGGCAGCATTGGCAGCATTGACAGCAGGAGCCGTAAATATATGGATTGCCCAGAGGCAGCATCCGAAGCATTGGCAGAAGGAGCAGCAGACATATGGGTTGCCCAGATATTTTTACAGTTTACAATGTACATGGGTACAGACAGTGGATTGACCGGGCACAGAACCTGTGTAACAGCAGAGACAGCAGCAGCAGGATTTGCCAGTGCGCAGCACCCATGGAGTCAGGATGGTAGGATTTGCTAGGGAAAACCTCCCATACAGCAGCAGACGGCAGCAGCACCATTACGTGGGCACATTTGGATTTGCCAGGGCAGAGCACCCACATACCAGCAGACAGCAGTGGCAGGATTACCAGGCCAGTGGGGCATATCGCCCAGGTTTTCCAGGGCAGGCAGACAGGCACCGTGGCATGAGAGTCAGACAGACTGAGTCAGGTTTTGATCTAGGCAACCTGGGCAGGCGGGCAACGTGGCATGAGCAGAAGGGAGGCAGATTGAGGCAGGCTTTGATCTAGGCCACATGGGTGGGTGGGCAGCGTGGCATGAGAAGAAGGCAGGCAGACTGAGGCAGGCTTTGATCTAGGCCAACTGGGTGGGCAGTTGGACAGCATGGCATGAGCAGAAGGCAGGCAGACTGAGGCAGGCTTTGATCTAAGCCACCTGTACAGGCGGGCAGGTGGGTGGGAAGCATGGCATGAGCAGAAGGCAGGCAGACTGAGGCATGGTTTGAGTTTTGCAACCTGGGCGGGCAGACAGGCATTGTGGCATGAGAGGCAGTAGGGAAGGCAGGCTGGGAGCTTGGCAGGGCATTCGAATAGGCTGGTGAAGACTGTGCAGCAAGAAAGAGAGCCAGTCAAATAGGCGGGCCGAGATCGTCTAGCTAGAGGCCGGCTGGCAGGCTTACAGTTTCCCAATGCCACCCTGCGTCATGAGTTCAGTCAGATAAGCCGGCCGATGCCATCTAGTATGAGAGAGAGAGACAGAGAGAGGGGGGGGGCAGGGCAGGTGCCAGACATTGGGAGAGAGGGACAGCACCTCATCACAGCAGCAGTAGCCCTAGCCCAGATTGAGGAGGAGCCCCATCCCAAGACTGCCCCTGGTATGGGATGGCATGTGCCACTGCACCATCACTCCGTTTCCAGGGGCAGCTTGGGGAATCCCAGCAGAGGAAGGTTCACCTTCAGGAAAAGCAACTGTTCCACCAACTTGGCCCCCAGTCTCAGGCGGTGTGGGGAGCAAATGTCCCCCACCTTGGAGAACACCTGCTCACTGGAGACACTGGTTGGTGGGCAGGACAATATACCTGTGGCCACTTTTGACTAGGCCGGCCACATGTTCATTTTGCCGGCACAGTAGGGCAAGGGATTGCTGCTGGGATCGATGCAGGGCTCCTCCTCCAGGTAGCGCTCCACTGCTGCTGAGGCGCTGCCACACTCCCTCACATAACCGCATCGGCTCCACCTCCAGCACTGCCCTCAGCCACGCTGCCTGCCCTGCTGTGCTGCACGAGCCCATGCTCGCCAGAGTGGACTGCACATATGAGCTGCTGCTGCTCGCAATAGGTGTTCTTCTGCTGCTGCTGGGCCTGCTGCTGGTGCTGCTACTGCTCGGGCTGGGGACAGGGATAGATCCCGCTGGCTCAAAGAGGTGCCTGCTCCCACTCTCACCATCCCCAGGGGCATCCTGCTCCTGTTTCTGCTGCTGCTGCCGCACACTCTCAAGAGCCCTCTCTGCCCACCAGACCCTGTCCTCTAGCTCAGCCTTCCAGTACCAATGGAGTTCTGTCTGCTTTGCCATGCTGCCCTTGACCCTGGGGTCCAACATAGTTGCCAGCACATATTCTGACCACTTCAGCAGCTCATCAAAGCGTACCTTCAGCCCTGCCTTCAGCTGCTGCACCAGGTCAACTGCCTCATCGGCCAGCTTCCTGCCCTGAGGGCCACAATCCCACCCTTGGAGAATCTCCTCCAGCATCCTGAGGAGACTCTGGACCAGAGGAGTCACTTGGCTGATGCTGGCCGTGGAGGAGCTGATGGTCTCCATCATGGCCAGGAATGGTTTCAGGACAAAGACCGCTTGCAACAGGATGTCCCATTCCACCCCACTGTACCCTGGAGGTGCCCTACTGTCTGTCACCAGTTGCATCTGATGCAAAGTGGCTTTCTGCTCCATAAGTCGCTCAAGCATCAGGAACGGAGAGTTCCACCTGGTGGAAACAGCCTGCACCATCTGGTGCACTGGGGACCCTTGATCTGCCTGCTTGGCCCAGAGGAGCTCGCTGCCCTTCACAATCCAGTTAAAAAAACTTTCCAGCTTTCTCCCCCACTCTACTAGGGAGCTAATGGTGCCTGACACAATCCCCTTCTCTCCCAAGCCCAGGGCATCCCTGACCACCAGGTGAAGAGTGTGCGTGGTGCAAGGGATGCTGGTGAATTCACCATCATGGACTGCCTTCAGTATGTTGGCCCCGTTGTCCATCACCCTGCAACCTTGACGAAGGGCGCACCTGGCGTGACCTACTCTCTTGCCATGGCGGTCAGGGCTGCCTTCAGTATGTTGTCCCCGTTGTCCATCACCCCACACCCTTGACGAAGGGCACACCTGGCGTGACCCACTCTCTTGCCATGGCGGTCAGAGCTGCCTCAATGTTTACAGCCATGTGGGGGGACATCCATAACTTCGGCCTGAAGCGGGGCCCACCGATACCCTGCTTGAGGATCCCTCCTGCCACTCCCAAAAGCTGCCTCCGGATCCTGCCACCAGTGTGCAGTTACCGCCAGTAGGCATGCTGGGCGTTCCTGGTGGACCACAGGTTCGTGGTGAAGTGGACAGTGGCCCCACTAGCCCCTGCCAGCTGCTCCCTCACCCGCTCCTTTAGAGCCTGGTACAGGGCTGGCACCACCTGTCGACTCAGGGTGCTGCGAGATGGGAGCTGAAACTGGGGGGCCAGGAACCCAATTAGGTGCCTAAACCCCATGTCCCCTACCACGGAGAAGGGCTGCCCATTCATGGCTATCATTTCCCCCAATAGACGTGTGGCTTTCAGCTGAAAGTCACGCCACCCTCCACGTGCTGCAGCTGCCAACTGACTTGGCAGCTGCCCCCACCCCAGCTCCTCCATGGTGTTCTGGCACTGCTGGCGAGGCTGCTGCTGCTGCTGTTCTTCCCCCCTAGCAAGAATACTAGTGCTCCTGCTGCTAGAGGCAGCTTTTGGAGCAGGACGCTTGCCCGCTGATGGAGGTGTATCACTGGCCGCTGTGGTCGAGAACCCACTGGTGTCCACTACCCCTGCCTACCCGCTTAGCAGCACAGCACAGTGGCATTATTTGAGGTGCCTCACCATGGCAGTTGTTCCAAGGTTGGTGAGCACCTGCCCACGCTTCACCACCTTCTGGCACAAACTGCCCTGCACCTCCCTGGGATCATCCGCCCACATCAATTTAAAATGTGCCCAGATGGAGGATATTTTGCCCTCTCCTGCCTTCTGGCCTGCACCGGGTGATGCACTGCTGGGAGCCGGGGCAGGACATGGGGGCGACACAGCTCGCCGAGGGACTGCCATCGCCTCAGCCCCAGATACCTCCTCCGCAGAACTGCTGTCTGTCTCGCTGTCCCCAATCTCAGCTATGTCCCGCGAAGGGGAGTACTGGGGCCCTTAGGCTGATGGACTCCTGCCCACCATGCTGCTGCCACTCTGAGCAGCACTCTTCCTCTGCCCCCTATAACTGCTGCTGCTCTGTTCCCTGCTGCCATTGCCCAGGGCTCGGGCCCTGCCTCTAGAAGCCAGGGTGGAATCCACCAGCCCTGGACTGCTAGGGGGATCACCTCTACAATGGGGGACAATAGTGGCCCCTGAGGAACTTTGGTCCCTGAATCACCTGCACCTGCAGAGGAGACAGCCACAGCCTCCTGCACTGCAGGCGTTCCACTGCCCCGCATGGCAGTGGAGGATGCTGCCAGGAGGTGACGCCTAACCACCCCCCTAGTGCCACTAGTTCTGGGAGCCTCAGAAGATTTTTGCCCAAAATCTGACCTGCGAAGCTTGGAGCGTGGTGATGGGCTTAAGCTGCTGCTTCTGCCTGCTGCCACTCCTCTGGCATGGCCCCTGTCACCTCTGCCACATGCCCCATTTCCTGCCTTGCGTGCAGCAGACCGGTCTCTCCGGCTTCCCTTCTCCATTTTTCCTCACAAAGTTTATTATTATAGATAATATATGCACTAACACTACACTAACCGTAACTGCTTATTAACTATTCTAAAAACTATGCAACTAAATCTATCTAATATGTATATAACGACCTAGTCCTACAAACACAGTAAATATTAAAACTAAATCACTAAACACTATCTCTATCTCTGTCACTAATCTATCTATCTATCTATCTATCTATCTATCTATCTGGGAGGGGGGAAGCACAAAAAACACAGAGAGAGGTACAAAACTGAAATGAAACCTAAATCAATCTAATGCTACTCTAAATAAATCCAAAAACAGGTGAAGGGAATCAGGAATGGAATATATACAGGGAGGAGGGAAGGATTCAACAGAAGGGGGAGGGAGAAAGATCACAGGGAGGGGTAAAAAATAAAAATAACTCCTAAATCTATCTAATCAAAGGTAAATAAATGAAGCTAGGGAGGTAAATGTGTGGGAATGGGTGAAATAGGAGGAGGATGGCAATGGATAGGGAGTAACACAAACTGCAGGGAGAGGTACAGTTCTGTAAATGCTGCTGAAAGGATCAGTGGTTAGTTCAGAAGGATTTGGAATGGGGGAGGGCAAAGACCTTTGTTACTTGCTGCGCCTGCCTTTCCACAAGCCCCATTGGCTCCATGCAGCCTAGCCCATGGCCAATCGCAGCCTGCCAAGCCAGTGGTCTGAGGCAAAGAGGGTTTGTAATTGGGCAGGCAGCCTGCTATTCCAAGCCTCTCCGCCCCTGGTGCCAGGAAGTCTGCTACTCAGGTGGCCCCCCTCCTCCCTGGGCTTGTTTATCACATTTTTTCCACCTGAACACGGCCGAACACAGCCAAACTCAACTGAATTTTTCGGTCTTTCGAATGTTCAGTTCGGACGTTCAATTTGGTCGACCAAACATGCCGAGTTCGGCCCGAACACCGAACATCCAAACCGCATTCGCACATCCCTATCATGGAATGATGGCTCCCCGTGAGTGGAATGACGGCCCCAGAACCCTGACGGTGGGTCTTGGGACTAGAGTAGCAGCTTCTGGATGAAGTAGAATGACAGCCCTCCCTGCCTGTAACATAGACCCCAGATCCCTGATGATGGGTCCTGGGGGCTGCAGTGGCTGGCTGTTTCTTGATGCGGTGGAATGATGGCTTCCTGTGAGCGGAATGACGGCCTCAGAACCCTGACAGTGGGTCTTGGGACTAGAGTGGCAGCTTCTGGATGAAGTGGATGGACAGCCCTCCCTGCCTATAACGTAGGCCCCAGAACCCTGATGGTGGGACCTGGGGCTGGAGTGGCAGCTTCTGGATGACGTGGATGGACAGCCCTCCCTGCCTATAACGTAGGCCCCAGAACCCTGATAGTGGGACCTGGGGCTGGAGTGGCTGCTTCTTGATGCTGGGTATAACACCTAAATCTATCTAATCTAATTTTAATTAATGAAAATATGGAGGTAAATGTATGGAAATGGGTGAAATAGGAGGAGGATGACAATGGATTGGGAGGAACACAAACTGCTGGGAGAGGGAGAGTTCTGAAAATGCCTGCTGACAGGATCAGTGGCTAGCTCAGAATGATATGGAAGGGGGGGAGGGCAATTACTTTTGTTACTTGCTGTGCTTGCCTTACCACAAGCCCCATTGGCTCTGTGCAGCCTAGCCCATGGCCAATCGCAGACTGCCAAGCCAGTTGTCTGAGGAAAAGAGGGATGGTGATTGGACAGTCTGTCTGCTAGTCAAAGCCTCTCTCCACCCCTGGGGCCAGGACGTCTGCTCCTCAGCTTCCGCCCCCCACCCCCCTGGGCCTGCCAGCCCAGGTTTTTCCCACCCAAACGCCACCGAACTCATCTGAAGACGCCTGAACTGATCAGGGCTTTGGGCATTCAGTTTTGCCGTTTGGTTCGGCCATCTTAACTGGCTGAGTTCGGGCCGAACCCCGAACCGCGTTCGCACATCCCTAGTCATGGAGCTGCACTGTGGGTCTGCCCAACAGACAGGTAGCAGCTTCATGTTCAGCTAGCATGTTCTACACGGCATAATCCAGGATCTTCCGAAGACTGGTGTTGGGTCTTTCCTGGATCAGGAATATCTTGCTCCACTTTGCACATGCAAATGCCTTTAGATGGACCGGGTCAATTCGGGATTGATGAGGGAACATCCAGAGCTGATGTCCATCTCTTTACAGCCATTGTGGCATAGCATGTCGGGGGGAAGGGTTATTGTAGCATAGCAGTGTCTGTCAGAGAAAGAGATGGTTCATAACAGCATGTGTGTGTTGCTTTTTCAGTATATTCTGTAAGAGTAACCGCAGGGCCCTAGATGGTCACCTAAGTGATGTCACCTCTACCTAATATTGCTTCTGACTGGTATTTTCTAATAGGGATGAAGTTAAGGGCATCTGAGCTACACAGTGAACAAGTACATTCAGAATAATAAATGGTTCATAAATCCACTGAGATATTTTGATGGCATATTTAATTACGAGAGCTCCGCCTGGAAATTTTTTCTATTGTTTATAACAAACCCAAGATGGGATTAATATTATGCAAATCACTGCAGAACATTTGTTTTGTTATATTGGGATCTGGGGCTCTTTTTGATAGTTTAAATGTGTAAAACAATGAAAGCATTAATTATTCACATAGCTAAATTATAAAATATTAATCCTATTAAAATAGTGGCAAAATCATCCCTCACTATGACCACTCCACAGGACTCAAAGGTCTAGAAGCAGTACAGTTAGGCTGTGCTGAACATGGCAGAAAGTGTCTTGGATTGTCAGTACAGCCTAATGTCTAAGGCATGGCCATTGAACTTGGGCTTGGCGATCAGGGTTCAAATCTCATCTTAGATAAGAACTTCCTGAGTGGTCTTAGGCAAGTCATTGGATGTCTATAGACAGATCTGAACGTGCCTCCCCAACCTGCTCTGGGGGCAACCAACTCAGCATCCCCTGCGTGCAGCCCCACCTGAGCCAGGTTTATACAAACCCGGAAGCTGTCACAGCCCATTACAGTCTGCCCACACAACATTCCTCCTCCCACACCATAGAGCTGTGGGAGGATTGTCTGCTGCTCTAGGCTGCTGCCCACAGCTTTATGGTGGTTGCCCAAGGCAACCCCTAGCTGGGAAAATTGCTGCAGAAGCCCCATCCACAAGTAAACTGACTGCAGCTCTGCCTCCAGCTAGTGCCCCAATTATGGGCGGCCTGCTTTGCAGGCAGCACTTCAGGTTATTCAGGAGCACCACAAGTGAGACTTGAGCATAGTGGGTGGCACCTGCTCCACCTGCACATCTGGTGGCCCACCTTTAGACAGATGGGCCGCCTGGGTGTGAGGCGGAGCAGAGTCATGGGTGCCGTCCATGTAAAAGCACCCATTGTGTCTCAGCCTGAGTCCTCATTTGTAAAATGAGACTAATGATGACCTACCTCGCAGGGTTGTTGTAAGAGTAAGAGAGATTAAGGACTGTATATATTTTTAACATTTCTGTATAAATTAATAAAAATCAAAGATTGGCGGGGGTCAAACTTTATCTTCAGTCCCCGCCCCCATCGCCTATCCAGCCCAAGGAACTTGCACTAATTTTCAAAGACAACGCAAGATGAGAAAAGTTCCTATACTTTTTTTGGAACGATCATATAAACTCATCATCCCAAATGATGAGTCGTGACCCCCATCTCATTGGGTCTCAATCCCAATTAACATACTCCAATATTAGGACCAATGGCAGCTATAGGTATTAATATGTGCTTACATTCTATAGTTTTTAAATGGAGTCTCTCTGCGTGTGTGTGTGTGTGTGTGTGTGTGTGTGTGTGTGTGAGTGAGTGAGTGAGTGTGTGTATGCACACACGTGAGTATGGGAGTAAGGAGAGGGTCATCATGGCATGCCAGAGTGTTTGGATGGGGGTCACTGGGTGTTTTTAGTTGGACGGGGAGCTCTGGGGGCCCACCCCTGTGTCTGTCCATTCCCAGCTCTGCCTGGGTCCACAACAGATGGGCCAGTAGCATCCCTGTGACATTTGATAAACTTTCCATGAGTACAGAGATGGTGAGCACGTTAGTCTGACGTCAGGCAGAAGCAGAGACAGGGTGGCACCTAAGAGACTAAATGGAATAGAGGGGCATAAGTTTTCACAGGCAACAATCTGCTTCATTCTCCCTGCCTCTTCTTCTGCTTGATATATTTTGCATTTCTAGAGACACTTTTAGACAAGCGGCCGGATGTAGCACGTTGAAGAAAGCGCTTCCTGAAAAGCTGCACGGTGTGCGTTTACCGTTTAGACACACCAGAAGTAGCCATAGGAATGGCGGCTTGCGCAGTCTCTTTGAAGCCACATTTGGAAAGCCTCGATATTGGAGTTTTCCAAATGCGGCTTCAAAAAGACTGTGCAAGCCACAATTCCCATGACAGCCGGCTACTTCCAGTACATCTAGATGCACGCCACATGACTTTTCAGGAAGCCCTTTCTTCAACACACTGCGTCCGGCCACTCATCTAAAAATGGCCTAAGACTTCATTTCTCTCTAGGGTCATGGAATTATATTTACATCTTAAAGCAGGGTCATGGAGGCAAAAGATATAAACCAATCTGAATGTTCAAGAGACATTCCCAGCACATGATGGAAATGAGAGGCAGCCTCTCACTCCTAATCTCAGCCTGACGCTTGCTCTGCAGATGTTCTCTTCCTGCTTTGAAGAACAGAACTAGCCAAAATGCAAGACCGATCTTTCAGAATGATTGGCCTGTGGCCTGTATTTCTAACAAGCCATGTAGAAAGTGAGAAGTACAGAATCAATGATCCAAGAATGCAAAGTCTGGAACTGATCCAATCCCCTGTAGTTTCCCACTGCTTCACAACTGGTTGATCCCTCTTTGCTGTTAGAGTCATATATTATTTCCAAAACCTTTACCTTTCATTAATCAGAATGTTATTTTATAGGCAATTCCAATGCTCAGAGAGTTCTGAGTGACATACCTGACTAAGGGCTGTGCCTAAAGAAGAATTCTAACTGTTGTAGCTTCAGATGTATATGTCATGCCTGCCTATGTCACAAATGTTCTACTCAAGGGAGGAAAACATTGCTGACGTGCTAAAAGTAGGGGCTAACACAGGGGAGACAGGGGGAGCAACCCTTTCAACCCTAGACTCTAAGATGAGCAACAGTGACAGTCAAAATTGGGTTAAATGAGGCACAACACACAAGGAAATGAGGGATAGGATGAGAGACACCCACTTTTTCATTCACCACTTTACAGCACACACTGTCCCATACAGTTTAAAATAGTCTTGTCATTGGCTGCAGGCATGCCCTGTCAGTCTCTGTTTGATCTGAGTTTTTATTCACAGGTTCCACATTCACATGTGTCCCATTCCCCCCCATCCCCATCAACAGTATGGCCAGTTCCCAGTCTGCAGGAACAAAGCTACTTTCTATCGCTGGCTAATTGAAGACTGACCAGAAAGGGTGTGCTCAAAAGAGGCAGCAAGCTAGGTTAAAATGGAAAATCCCTGGCCTTCCTCATCCTGGCTCCCAAACTGAATAGACTGCTCCTTGGAGGTATTTGTCCCCCACCCTGGACTAGGGAGGACTATGCAAATTTCCGAGGATGTTTATGAGAAATACAGGTTGCGGGACTGCATTGGAGCCCTGCAACCTGTATTTCTCATAAGCGTCCTCTAAAATGTGCATATCTGGCCATCCTACCCTGGACCTAGTCCTGCAAGCTCTCTCCCATTACCTTGTCACAAGTGTATTTGTTAAGTCTCAGACTGGATTGAATTAATAAACATTTTTAAGCAAGCTTAGAAATTATAGGCATCACATATCCATATCCGTAGAGTAATAAAGATGGAAGGGACCTCGAGGGCAATTTAGTCCAGTCCCCTGCACCAATGCAGGATTCACCATACCCAAACTTCCTGCACAGAAAAATCTATCCAAGAATAAACCGAGTCTATAAAAAAAAATCTACCACAAGTGGAGATTGGGCCCAAACAGAGCACATCAATTATTCAAATAACAGGGGGAAAATTTATTAAAAAATAATCCAGATACCTCAAACAAGTGAGCCACACCTATGCTGCAGGGGAAGACAAAAAAAATCCCCAAAACCTTCCAACAGAATTCAAGTCAGATGTGATCCATGGGTTTCTAATCTCATTTACAAAGCACTACCACCAAGCCATCATTTGTGCTTTTTAATTCAATCACTAAAGAAGGATTTGTAATACTTCCCAATAATGAAATCTTGGTTTGTTGGGTGGCTGTAGTAGCATTAGCTGGGTAGCTTAGGCTTGAGGCAACTAAGGGTATTTTGAGACGTTACGAGATCTCGCTCAACCACAGTGAACCACGCTCAACCCGCCAGTAGGGCCAAAGGGCCCTGAACGTCTGTACAGCGCGCGCCAGATGTTCATCACGCTCAATACCCACATGGGGTCAATTTCAACCACGCTTCCCGGGCTAGCCAGGGGAAGGTCCCAGGAAGCGTGGTCAAACGGACCCCCACCAGGAACCAAGGAAAAGTAATGTCTGGACGGCAATCCCCGTGCGGAACCAAACGAAACAAGCCCCAGCCGGGGACAAGGCACGCTGCGTCACTGCTGGGCAACCAGCAACAACACAAACACCGGAGGGAGATTTAAAGCAAAATCAGCAGCAAGCAAGCGTGGCGGGATGGAGCGAGGAGGGAGGCGGAAGAGAGCGGAGGCACAGACAGCGACAGTGGCGGACCAGGAGGCGGAGGAGGTGGAGGCAGGGGCAGCGATGGAGGTGGAGGGGGCACAGGTGCAGGAAGGGGGCACACGGGTGCACCCGACCAGGAAGGCGGCCCAGGCACAACACCCACAGCTGCAGCCGGGTCGCGACACCCCAGGGACAGTGGCCGGAACGGGCCCGGAGGAGGCACCCAGGAAAAGGGTAAGGGCAACCAAGGGGAGGGGAACAGGGGGCACGGGAGGGGGGAAGGGGTGCCCCGCGAGGGGGCCCCACCGGCACCCACTCAACCA
>QEPC01014310.1:610484-627741 GCA_003113815.1 Sphenodon punctatus | reverse complement strand
GCATCTTCATGAATGTTAGACCCCTTGTCTCTCCCTCTGTTCCCCTTCCTATGTCTCTCCCCCAGCTCCTGTCTCTCAGATTGTAAGCCCTAGGGGCAGGGACCGTGTCTATTTTATTACTTTGTAAAGTGCCAGGTACACTGCTGGTGCTATATAAATGTTTGTTAATAATAATAATAATAATAATAATAATAAAGCCCCTTTAATTACATGAAAACATGGTATTGTACTAGTTCCTTTCATTGTAAAGGACAAAATTCCCATTTACTTTAATGATGCTCACAGACTTATACTTTTATGTAGTACGATGTTTTAAATGATCCAGCACTGGGGGCCTAACAGGTTTCTATACCACAATAACTTTCACCACTACAGCATTATTCTTGTCCTCTATTACTCCTACACATATCTCCTGGGCAACACTAATCAGCTCCTCCCCCTATTTGGAGTTACACCCATCAAGTACTTGCACTGATGTAATCATGTTCATTGGACAGAAGGACCTTTTTGCTAAATTAGCATATTTAACCTCCAGGGCACATCTGCTTTCACATAGCTCTGCTCAAACGTCCTGTTTCGTGCCTGCATTGGGGAAAAGTGAGGTTGGAATATATCTGTCTCATGAATATGCATCAGCCCTGTTTCTTTGAGTGAGACACAAACATATTTCTTTTTGGATACGAAGTCCTCAGATGTGTGTGTGTGTATATATTTTTTTTTCTTCCTCTTGCTCTCCTTGCATAAAGCAGATGAGATTCACAGCCTGCCAGAGTAGACATTTATTTTCCAGGGTACAACAGCCATCTAGTGCCAAATGATAAAATCTTTGTCTGCCATCCACAGAGTGCAATTGCATTTTGGCTGTTCACGGCTCCAGTATTTCTCTATCTGCATCTCACATAATCCTGAATACACAGCATAACGAGAAATGTTAATGATTTATTAGGAGATCAAGGAGTTGAGGAGTAAGCTAAGGACTCCATTTGAAAATGCAAGTAAGAATTTATTTTATGTAGCATGTATCACTTAGGGGACACTATATTTCCATAAAAGAGACTCCTTTTGGGAAATAGGAGCTAGGCCCAAACCCTCACTATAAGGAGCCCCCAATCAGAATATAATAGAGAGCAGTGCTGTTAAAAGGGCAATGTGAGAGTCTGTTCAAACTGGAAGTAACCTCAACAAGGGTGCAAATATGGATCAGGGAAGCATGTTTGGGACTGCTGTAGCCTGGCCCAGCTTTGAAACCACTGACTCCAGAAGACTGATCTGCTGCAGCATCCACTGGGTAGTGAAGACTACAGGGCTGGGACACCGTAAAAGTTCCGCCACCCCATGCCATTGGCATGATGACAGATTTGCTGTCTGTGACCAGCATTAATCCAGAAATTACCACCCTCTGGTTCTGTCCTACAGGGGTCAGAGGATGGAGTCTTCCACATTTTCTAAAAGGGCTGAGCATGTGCAAAACGGCCCTGGCAGCCATTTTGCACATGCATGCTGCCAAGCAGGGACCCACCTCAGCAGTGCACCCTGGTGAGGCAGCCTAAGCCTGTTGGGAGGCCTTCGACAACCCCAGCAGGCTGGCAACATGCCATTTTGACGTGGCCTTCCATTCAGTGCCAGGAGACCTCCCTCATTGTGGTGGGCTGGCAGCACACCACGATTAGAGGGCCTGCTGGGAGGCCTGTGACAGCTGCAGCAGGCCGTCAGTGCACTGCTGCAAGGGAGCCTACCGGTGCTGGGAAGCTCCCTCACAGTGGCATTCTCCAAGGCTGGTAAGTACAGCTCCAGGGCCCCAGAAGGGAGACAAAGACGGGGGTGGGGAGGGGTTAGGAATGTGGATTCTCACTGCCACCCTCTGAGACCTGGGCCCAGGGAATGAGGATGGGGAAGGTTGGACCCCCTGTCCATGGGATGGGGGTGGTGGTGTTTATTTTATTATTAGGATCGCTGATCGCCCAAGAACCACAAAAATTGTATAAGTACAACTCTGTTTTATTGGATACAACATTAATAGTTGAACTTGGCAATATTACCAGTTAAGAACCCCAGTGATCTAATCTATGTTGTTCTTATGTGTCCGGTGGCCACAGTCGGATACGAGGTTTGGTTCTGAAGAAGATGGAGAGGGGGCCCAGCAGGGCAGCCTTGAGGAGCTGCTAGGGAGTGAGGAAGTGGGTCCGTGTGTGTAAGGTCAGGAAGGGACACAAACCACGATGTTGACTGCAGAGCTAGTGACTTCAAGCATTGTGCTGACATTCTGTTGGAAGGGAGCCTCTTTTATACTTTTTAGGATCTATTCTGTTAGTGTACTGAGGTATGCTGTTTTCCAATACACTTCTTTGTTTGGGCATATTGTTTATGATGCTTGTGATCGTACCATAAGAGGTCAGATCCATCTGCATTCTTATCCCTTGAACCATTTGGTTTCTGCTTTGTGTCAGGGTAGCTGATGTCTTGATGGTCCTTGAATTGTATCACAATCATAACTTCTTGGTCTGTTCCAGAGACTCCCTTCTTTGAAATGCAAGAGTTAGAGATGATGGTTTTTTCAGTTCCAGATCCAGTTCCCTTCCCATTCAAGTTAATGGGAACATTTTCCATTGGCTTCAATGAGAAAAGATTAAAAAAAAAAAACAGAACCAGAACAGGCCTGATTTTCAGATACCCTGAATTTAAACTGAAACAGCCATTTTCAGAGTGTTTCAGTTTAAAACCCAAATCCCACAGTCTCACAGTTGTACAGTCTCACATATTGTGTTCATTTACAACTTGGGTTCCATGCACCCACACTTTGCCTTGACCTTTCAGCCCTAATCCTCTTCCTCTGCAGGTTGGGAGTAGGGCTGAAGCGGCAACTCCTTTTTTCACTCCGCTATTTCATTCTGCCATTTCGGAATTGCCTGTGACTTTCTGCAGCTTTTCCGCCTGCGTTCCGCTCATTCTGCCAGCATTCCACTAGTTCAGAAACTGTCGGAACAATCTAAGAAACTGTCAGAACAAACACTGTTCCACTACTTTGCAGTGCCGGTGGAAAATGCAGACGATCGAAACTGTCAGAACAAACATTGTTCCACTATTTTTACAGCCAGTGGAAGTAGCGGAATGAAAGTAGTGGAATGGCGGAAGTAGCGGAATGGAAGTCTCTATCGCACCGTGCTGCTCAATACGGAAGAGCTTTTTCCATCAGAAAAACATACCGCAGCAGCTTGCCATTTCAGCCCTAGCTGGGAGCAACACTGAAGCTGGGGACAGCAAGATCTTCCCCACCCCAATATAATGAACTTGATCCCTGTCTCCACTATAAACCAAGGCAAATAGCCCAGGCTGTCCACATTCTTCCCATTCTCCTCAACCCAAATGAAAGCATATAGCGAACAGCTGCTGTTTTACCCCTTACCTGCAGAGGAAGGCATGATGAGGAAGATGTGTAAGATCAAAGCAAAGTGTGGATGCCTCTATGCACTGTAACAGGGCAATGTGCCCAGGGAATATTGACCCTTTAAGAGGTAACAGGGACAGGTGTAATGCCAATGCTATGCTCGATGGGGAATAGCCCTGAGCAAACACTAAAAGAGTGTAGGTGCTGATGCCGAAGAGGAACAGCCCCTGTAAAGTATGGTTGCCTAGACAGCTGAGCGCAAAAGGAAGACCAGCTGGGCCTGGGTGTGGTTAAGCAAGTCTAAGGGCTGTATGAAGCCCAAGCTGGACAGTGAAATGGAACCAGAGGGAAGAGTCTTATAGGAGGCAGGAGACAGGGGAGGGCTCTGTCTAATGGGGCTTGTCTAGGAAGGACTGTACCTGGCCTAGAGCCCACTGGTAAAGCATAGAGAACTGTCGAAGCTACAGCAGGCATTTAGAGTATATGGAAATAGATTGTATTGGGAACTCCATTGAAAATAAAAGGACACATATGGGAAAGGCAGGGGCTGCCTTTTCATCTGATCTCACTTTGTCAGTCCGCAGGTGGGATCAACACTACCATCCTGGTTGGCCTGGTTTCTTGGGGCTCAACCCTGCAGAGATTTAACCCCTCTTGGATGCCACACTATTATGCAGACAGTTCCCCCCACCTCTGACTATTCTCAATTCTTGTCCCTGAATACACATCACCCATCTCTCAACCTTCTCCTCCATACACCCCCAGCATCTGGGTGCCCCCTCCCCATAAACACATTGCTCACACTCCGGCTGACTCTGAGCCATATCCCTCCATATACACTCTCCCAGTATGTAGCTGCTCATTGCTCATACACACATTGCTCTCCACCACTGGATGCTTCCAGTTTTCTCTCCCAGTACACATCCCATACCCATCAACCTACCCTCCTCATATACAGCTACCATACTTGGATATCCTGTTATTCCCCAGCCCAACAGAAAGCACATACAAAAATCGTGCATACAGTCAGCCCCCACCCTGGCTATCCCCCCAAACTTGTCCCTGAACACACCATCTCTCAGCCTTCTCCTCATATATACCCCCCAGCAACTGGGTACCTCCTCCTCATACAAACACTGCTCCCCAGTCTTGTCTGTGCATACTTATCACCCATTTCTCAGCCTTGTCCCCATAAACACTTCCCCAGCACCTGGCTGCCCCATCACGATACAGATAGAATAGAAACATTATTCTCTTGACTAGCTTTCACCATATAGTCAGAGTAAAAATCATGAACAAGTATAAATAAATAAATAAATAAATACAATGCCCTTTGACACTGTAAAAACAGTAAATATACAAACAAATACAAAGTAAAAACAAAATGTGTGATTAATTACAACAAATAATAGGATCCTCAAAACCACATATCATCCCTCTAAGAACTGTGATGAGGGGCAGAAGTTACCCAAAATCAAAATGTGATACTTAATTGCTCAACACGCTTTCCCTTTTTTTGCCACCAACCAAGCATACTTCGCAACTGCTGCCATTATCTGTTCATCCTGGGACGTTAGCAGTTTCTCTAATCTAACCTGACTTGGCAGAAACGGGTCACCCTCGTCCCATACAGGAACCAGCCATGCTTCTCTAATTTCACTGTAGCAGCTACATTTAAATAGAACGTGGTAAACATCTTCCACCTCCTGCTGATTGCAGAAGCAAAGGTGTTGTTCGTAAGGTAGTTGACGATATCTCCCTTCAGTTACATTAGATTTAAAAAGCTGCATGCAGATACAAGTACAAGCTCTACGCAGATCTCTCCTGCAGAGTTTATCGAGATATTTCTCAAAGCCATGCAACCTTTTTATAAACTGAAAGTGTGGCACAACCTTCCACTCCTCTAATTTTGAAATGTCCTGCTGCTTGGCCATATCCCTCATGGAATTCTTTATGCCACCCTGCCACCCAGGAGACTGTCCCAACAGAAACTCAGGAGAAAGACCCAAACAATTCAACTGATGAACCACCTCCTTTATCCAAGGATATAAAGGTGGCCCCAATTGTGTCAGTTCTTCCTGTAAGCATAACGACGTCAAGCAGAACTCCAAACGAGCACACAGTTTCACCCAGTAATGCAGCTTCTTTAAATTTATCAAACTTACAATTGAGGAAACCCCAGTCTCATCCCTCACTACTGCACTGGGGACTGCCTGAGGGACTCCTAACAGGTTCCGCAGAAATTCATTCTCACTATCTCTAATTTCTGGCAGCTTGCCCCTAACTGAAAGATTTCTGCCCCATAAGTTAGTGAAGTTTGTATTTTTGCAAAGAATACTTTCAAAACTTGAGACTGCAGGTTATTCCTAACTTTGTTTGCCAACCCTAGAATAGCTCTTATACCTGCATTCTCTTTTTGGGTGAGAGAGTGTGCTGTGCATGGAAGTTCCAATTGGGTTGCCGGGAGAATCGTATTTCTAAATATGCACAACTTTCCACCTCATTTACCCACCTTCCAGATGCACTTTTTATTTCCTATACCTAAGGCCAGCACTTGAGATTTCTGGTAATTTATTTTAAGCCCTTTAAGCTTACAGTATCGTATGAACTGCTGGAGCTGCGATTTCAGACCTCTCCTGGTCTGAGACATTATAACGACTTTGTCCGCGTACAACAGGGCTGGGACCACCCTGGAACCGATTTTTGGTGGATGACCCTCAACCTCCAGTAGATTATTAACTAAATCCCCCAGATAAATTTTAAAGAGTATGGGGGCAAGCACGCAGCCCTGCCTTACCCCCTTGTTCACAGGTATAGAATTCACTGTAATTGTTTGGTGAGATATTCTCACCCAAGCCCTGTTCACTGTATGTAATTGGATAATCCTTTGAAGCAAGTCTTCATTAATACCCAAGGAGTACAGCATGCCCCACAGTTTCTCCCTTGGCACTGAATTTAATGCCTGGCGTAGGTCCATAAAAGCAAGAAATACGCAACCAGATCTTATCCGCGTATATTTTGTTATTATATGGGCTAGAATAAAACAATTGTCCATAACTGAGCAGCCTTTCTTGAACCCAAACTGCTCTTCTGTAATTATCCCATTATCTTCTGCCCAGAGTTCCAGTTGTTCCAACATTACCTTTGCATAAATTTTGCCCAGAACAGGAGTCAGGCTTATGGGTCTATAACAGCCTAGGCATGATACAGATACTTCCCCCCACTACCCAGCTTACCCCAGTCTCCATGTACACATCCCGCATCTATCAACCATGTTCATCCCATATACAGCCACCCAGTACTCAGATGTCCTATTCTCCCCAACCTAAATGAAAGCATATAAGGAAACCAGGGGGTCAAGGGGCANGAGGCCGCCGCGTGTCGAATGCAATCCCATGCCGGGGCGAACCCCAGCGTCTCGTCTGGTCGGGCGCCACGGCCCGGGATCTCCGGCGGGACCCCGGGCCATGGCGAATCCGGCCCGATGCGGCGGCCGCATTGGCCCCGCCGCCTGCCCGTCTCCCCAGAGGGCAGGCAGCGGGGAGCATGGAGGGGGCGGGGCCGTGCGGCCGCAGGTTGCGCCGTGCGGCCCCGCCCCCTCTCCAATTCCCCGCCGGGATCCCCCCGGCATGTCTGTTGCGGCGTGACGGGGTGATCCCGGCGGGGAAGGAATTCGGTGATTTCGGTACGGGGCCAACGGGCCCCGTAATGTCTGAAATCACCCATTCTCAAGTTAAAGTAAAGCAAATTCATCACATCACTGAAGTTCAAGTACATGTCTCAGAAACCTTACATAAACTTCTCATTAAACCTAAAATGAACATACAGTTTTCTACTACTGCAGCAGCAATGTATGTACAGCAGTGTAGATGCTAAGCTACCCCCTTCAATTTACATAATTTTTTTGCAATGCATGTATGACTTTTCTCCCACCACTCCAGAAACAAAAGCACACCAATGTAAGTGCAGCATACCATACTCCCTTGTATGTACTTTGAGGAAAACATACCCAATGCAAATGACATACATTACATACAGTACTTTAAGTATTTCAAGACTATATGTATATTGCAGTATTTCAAGACTACATGTATACCTCTGTGCTCTAACATCACAAATAGAAGAAATACACCACATGAACCTCCCCTAGTTTCCCTGAGCTCAGCCCTGCCTGCTGTTTCCTCCTGGCACCTCCCAGCTTTGGGAAAGCTCTCCCCTCTCCCCTCACTGTGCCTTTGTTCCTGGAACCTCTGAAGATGACCTGCTGGGAGCAAGTACCCTGGTAAAACACCCCATCCTTCAACCCCTGGGATTATAGGCAGAGAGGTGTGTTTCGACAGCTTTCTCTGATTGTAGGTTTCTTTGCACTGACAAGAAACTGTCCACATAAAATTATTGACCGTGATCCAGATTTTCCCTGCTTCTGCGCAAGGGCAGTGCAGATGCCTCTGCTTTGGTGGATTTCCCTCCCCAGGGGCGGTGCACATTTGTTGCACCAAGGCAGCCAGCCTAATGCCAGCATCCAGCGTGGATTTGCTCTCTCCTGCTGCTAATAACACTGGCCACTCCTCCTGCACCAGAGGGATGGAACTTTGAGCAACTGCCACCAGCCACCCCAGCACCTTACCAAATTGATTCTCATTTCAGCCCTAGTGATGAAGCCACCCATATCTGGACATCTTTCATACCAAGACCAAATAATGTCGCCCAAGGTGTCCAAATTAGAGCTGTAATTAATATTTGATGCAAATACCGTATTCAATGAATATGTTCACTTCATTTTAGGACTGACAAAACATATACAAAAGAACTACTCATTTATGCTTCATTTCTCATTTTGAATATCACTCCATTCCAATTGTTCTGGCTATTTTGTCTATTTTGGTATTTTGTTTTGGTCGCTTGAGTATTATATCAGAATAGCACTGGATGGTCCTTAAATGACTGAGTGTAGCTCTAAAATTTAATAAGTGAAGCATCCAAAATGAACATACCTGAAATAGCAGATATATGAATATCCATTTGGGTGTACATATTTATTCAAATACCTACCCAAAAATGTGCAGATATGAAATTACCTATTCATTTCAGCTGTCCTCTAGATGTTGAGTGGAGGGATTATATGCAATTGATGACTTTGGGCTCTTAGTGGATTCATGTATCTGTCTGCAGGAGCGAGGCTTTAGAGAGAAATGAATTTTCCAATATACTTTGTGTGGTAGAAAAAAGTGTGAGGAAGATCAGAGCAAATTCACATTTGGATATAAATTTCTAATAAGACCCATTTTCATGATTTTTTAAAGTGTTAAAAAGTCCTTGAATCTTGAAAGATTGCATTGGACAAAAAACAAATTCAGATGATTTTGTCTTTGGTTTGAACCATTTTGAACTAAATTTGGAAATATATATATTCATTGCTTGAGCTCTTGATCCAGTTGTCAAGAGTGCATTTATTAAGAATATATCAGAAGCAAAGATCTATAATCTGTAAAAAACTCTGGGTGCCATGCAACCTAGAGGAGGAGCTATATAAATTAATTTTATTAATAATAACAATTATTATTATACCCCTTGAAACTCTAGGAATATTCATATATTAAGCTTTAAAATGAGTTCTTACTGCACCCAGGATGCTCTCTTCTTACTGCACCCAGAATAGGGAGTTATATACACCTTTTTTGCTTTTTCCACATCTTTTTTTTTAAAAGAATACTGATTGATTGGTATTTACATGTCTTGTTGCTTAAACTGAATTTTTTTTTCATTTTTCAGCCTTTTCACATAATTTTTAGGTGAAAAACTTCCTGTTTTCACAAAAACATTTCCTCTTTTTTAAACTTTAGAAAAAATATATTGGGAAAAAAATCAGAGAGAAGGTTAAAATAAAATTAGCAGGAAAATGATAAGTATTGACAGAAGTGAAAACAGTTTAAGTGAAAAGGTTGTTGCTTTTTTCACCTGTAAAAAAAAAATCAGGTTATTCAAAAAGCTATTTTTGGTGCAATGTTTTAGTGGAAAATTGTTGCCTCTCTGTATCCATTGGTCTTGTACCAAACTACCAGTCTAAAAGTATGTATTGTACCTTGCAATTGGTTCCTTTTTTATATTCAGTTGTTACTTGGTACCCTTTTACGAGAAAAGAAAACAGTATTTGTATGCTTTATACCAGAGGATTGTCTTACAGGTTGGTCAGCACTCAGCAGCAATGCCAACAGTTAATTTGTGTGTTGCGCTTACTCCTATCTAGAAGTGTGACAGCCCATTTGCTACTGACAACAATGAAAGCAAACTGAATCAAGCAAAGAGAATAATTTGTAGTATCCTGTTGAGCTCACTGATATACTAGGTTTTCTGTTTTCAAGAGGCAGAGAGAAGAAATATAGGTTTCTGATACTGGATCACATTTAAAGTAAGTCAGAGTTACCCAAAAATGACAATGGGGCAAGGCTGACCTTAGCCAATACCTCTTCATTCACTTGTACCAGACTCCCCACTAACCCTGGGGAGCCCTCTAACCCTGGTACAAGAGACTTAACCATGAGTAAATATCTGCAAGTATTTATGTATAAGGGTAGGCAAAGGGGATTGTCACAGGCCAGCAGGCCCTAGGGAGGGGGTAGGGTACAAAAGTAGGTAAACAGGAACACAACAGTTTACAAGTGAACACAAAAGCAATTTGGGTCCCACCCCACCTCCGTAGGTGTTTTCCACAATTCGTCCCAGAGCGCTCAGTTGCAATGTAAGCTTACAAGTCTCTGAATCCTGGTTGGCCAGGCCTGGCTCTGTCTGAGCTGCTCAGCTCTCCACACCGGGGGTTCTCTGATCCGTCTGTGCTGCAGCAGGGTCCAGCAGTGTCTTCCCCTGGGACTGCTCTCTGCTCGCAGACAGCACCGTTAACTTAAGTCTCTGCTGCTAGTCTTCTTAGTCCTGATCTGGCCCACACTGGCCCTTCCAGCCACTTCTACAGTCTTTTCTCAAGCTGGCCGCACCTCTCCTTCTTCTTCTTCAGCTCCACCCCCAGCCCCAATTTTGCAGCTGCTCGGCCCTCTAGCTCTCAGTCTTCCCAGACTTGGCTGATTTGGTACAGATGCTCAGGCACCACCTAATGCCTGGTGTAACAGCTGACATTACACGCTTCTACTAATGAAAAAGAAGTTTCTTTCAAATGTTTCATTCATTTCAAACATCATCATCAATCATCATCATTGATTTTAACCAACATATATTCTCCTCAAGGCTTCAAGGTCAAATCCACAGAAGATCACCACCTGACCTTCTGATCTTCTTCTTACGCCTGTCTCTGGACATATTCCTCCAGACCACACTGTCTTTTAGAAAATAAGTGTTTCCCTTGTCAAAAAATTGTGGTTTGACAGCTACATCCCACTGAGCATGGAACTGGTAGTTTGGAGTACTGGGTTCTATAATTGTCTTTGGCAATGGGCACCTTTAGACACAACAGAAATGGGTGTCTGGATGTGTGTTGACTTGACACCATTGTTTAGCCACACATATGTCCCCATGTTTACTACCTTACAGTACTTACAAGATTACATCTACCCGTGCTTACTTAAACACTGGATGTCAGCAATAACGTGCAGCCCGCCACAATTTCCATGGACGATATCCCATCATGCGCTGCACCCTCCCCTCAGTAAAAAGCATGATATCCCATAATGCACTGCTCCCTCCCCTTGTTATACATTGTTGTCACTTTTAATCCCCTGACTCACTAATGGTAAATCTTTTTTTTTTTAAAAAAGGTTGCTTCCTTGTAACCAAGGTTCTTCAAGTTGGCTTTGTACATTCTCACAAAGGGATTTCCTGTATCCACATCAGAAAGACACATAGAAAGAGCACATTGACTCTTGAGGAGTTGAAGAGGATGAAATTATGGGGATCAGGGAACTCCAATTGAGACATGCAGACAGGGACAGAGTCATGTGTAATGAGCCCATGTCTGAGGGGCTTGGCCATCCCCACTAGGATCGTGGAGGCAGGGAGGAGGCTGAGGCCACTTTTACATAAGCAGGGGGATGCAGCGCATTAAAGAATGCACTTCCTGAGAAATCCCCATGGGGTGCATTTAGACACACTGGAAGTAGCCGGTCACCATAGGAATCGCAGCTCATGCAGTGTTTTTGAAGGTGTAATTGGGAAGCCTCAATATCAGGGTTTCCCAAATGAACCTTCAAAAAGACTGTGCAAGCCACGATTCCTATGATTACTTCTAGTATGTCTAAATGCACCCCACGGGGCTTTTCAGGAAGCGTGTTCTTCAACGCGCTGCATCAGGCCACTTTTACACAAGCTGAAGGAGTGTGGGCACTTCTTCCCAGCTTCTCGTGACTGGGAAGGGGAAGAGAGTAGAGCTGACACTGCTGCATCCTTTGGATAGCTTCTGAGTGAGAATGGAGAGCTGGGCAGCAGCAGAAACCTTGCTCATCTCCCTCTCTCTCAGTCAAGTTTCCTCACCAACATGGTGAAGGAGATGGTTTCTGGCCCCCTCCTTAGGATCAAGCCAAAAGCAGCTTCTGATTTGCCGGAAGTTGCAAGACAAGCCAAAGCCACTCCGCATGTTGAACTTTCTGAAAGTTCACCAGAAGTAACAGCAAACACACTAACACATACTTACATGTCACTTTAAGCACGTATGCATCCCAGAGACAGTAACTACTAGGCACTCAAGACATCCATGCAATCAAGAGGAGTTAATGGGAGACTAACTGGGGGCAGACCAGTGGGCAAAAATAGTGATAGTGCTTAGAAGCAATGCACAATCACGTTGCTGACGTTTTAATCACCCGATCACCGTTGTGTCTAAAGGCACCCAATATGTACTGAGACCCAAATCCAGCAAACTACTTATGAATGTATGTAACTACAAGGATGTAAACAGACCCACTGAAATTATCAGGACTACTTAAAATTATGTATGTTGTTACAAGCCTTTGCTGGACAAAGGCCTTCGTAACACCTAAGTAAAGCTGAAACAAGTACTTGCAAAAACAGGTATACCCATTGGGGCCGATCCCATGCCCTGTGTGCCCTGCACACAACATGTGCACAACCCAAGCACATGTCCATTGGAAGTACATTGTGCCATGTGGATCCCGCACAAAGGGGGTTTGGGATTGTGGTCTCTGGAATTGCAGTACTCAACCCAACCTGGTAACATTGGATACTAATTCGTACCCATTTAGTGCCCAACAGACTACCCAAGGTACTGATTTACCACTATTTTGTCCTGATTTTATGACTTCTAGTAGCAACTTCTGGTCCCTGTTTTTTCTGAGTTCTGGTACCAGTTTACCATAAACGATTGGTAAAATGGCAACTCAGCAATGGTAATACCCAGTATTTTCAGGTAATCAGGTGCCCAACTCAGTACTTGGGTACCAGTTGGACACCTGATTGACTACTTGAAAATGTTGGGATTCACTGTGGGTAGCAAATGTGCTCCCCATTTCAGTCCAGCAGCTAAGTGTGATCTAAACTCAGTTTGAGTGATGCTTAGTTTGAAATGAGAGCTGGACATATCAAAGAAAATGTCAGAATGAGGGGCTGACAGTGAAGGTAAAAGGACATATATGATTATTTATTTTATTTATTTATTTTTTTATTTAAAATATTTCTGAGTTGCCCCCATGCCTACGGCATCTCAGGGTAACGTACAATTGCATTAAAACATAATAAAAATATTTTAAAACACAATAATTTAAACTTAAACAGGATTGGGGAACAATTTTTTTTAAATAAAACAAAACAAAAGGTAGGGGAGAGCCAACACCCTATCCCCCCCCCACCTCCCCAAAGACCTGGGAAAACAGCCAGGTTCACGGCCCAGCCACTGAGAATTCCCTCTCCATTGTAGTCCACCGCTTAACACGGGGGACCTCTAAGAAGTCACCCCTGGCAGACCGAAGGAGCCAATCTGGAACGCAGAGGGTGAGGCGGCTCCTGAGGTATAAGGGGCCCAGACCGTGAAGGGTCTTATAGATTAACACCAATACCTTGAACCTGGCTTGGCACACTATCGGCAACCAGTGCAAAAGTCTGGAGCATAGGTGATATATGCTCCCGACAACCCATCCCCGTCAGGAGCCGGGCCACCGCATTCTGCACTTGCTGCAGTCTCCAGAACAGGAACATGTGCAGCCCCACATAGAGCACATTGCAGTAGTCCAGCCTTGAGGTAACGAAGGCATGGATGAGGGAGGCCATGTCTGGCCTGGAGATGTATGGACGCAGCCTCCACGCTAGAAACAGCTGGCGGAAGGTGGCCCTCACCACTACCTCCACCTGCCAATCCAGGTGGAGATCCGAGTCCAACACCACCCTCAGACTCTGAACCTGCTGAGTTATGGGAGGAGCTATGGCTAGAGACTAAGCGTTAGGGGTGGGACTTCACCCAAAAAAACGGATACCGGTTTTACCAGATACCGGTTCCCAAAAATCTGGTTTACCGGATTAGAACCGGTATACCTGTACCAGTATTTTCCCATTGATTTCAATGGGAAAAAAACAAAAAAACACTTTCCCTCCCCCGTCCAGGCTTCACGGGTGGAAGGGGGGTTACCACCCACACACCCTTCCCAGCCTGGATTTTTTTTTTTTTTTTTAAATTAGCTGAAGTCCCTGCTAGTGCGGGCTCCGGGCCGCTGCCGTGCCACTGGCGGAGACCTGAAACCCGCAACAGCAGGTACTAGGGTGATTCCTGGGGTGGTTTAACACTCCCCCATCCCAGGGATCACCCTAACCCCCGACCCAGAGATCACCTACCTTTTGTGCTCCAGGCAGCGGTGGCTGCACGGTGCTCCAACGGCTTCAGCGCTGGCGCCTTCAGCGCTTGACTAGGCCTTCCAGGGAAACCCGGAAGTTCCCCGGAAGGCCTAGTCAAGCACTGAAGCCACCAGTGCTGAAGCCTCCGGACTGCCGTGCAGCCGCCGCCCAGAGCACAAAAGGTAAGCAATCTCTGGGTCGGGGGGTAGGGTGATCCCTGGTATGGGGGGTGTTAAATCACACACCCCCAGGGATCACCGTAGTACCTGCTGGTGCAGGCTTCAGGTTGCCGCCGCCAGCACGGCGGCGCCCCAAAGCCCGCACTAGCAGCGACTTCGGTAAAAAAAAATGTCTTTAAAAATCCAGGCTGGGTAGGGTGGGTGGGGGGTGTCCCCCCTTCCACCCGCACAGCCTGGACGGGGAGAGGGAAAAATATTTTTTCCTTTCTTTCTTTTACATTGCAGCCATTCATTTCACTGGCCGCAATGTAAACAAATTCGGCACGGGGGAACCGGCACCGGTACCCCCAATAACCGGATTAATCCGATACTGCCGGTACAGTAAAATACCGGCAGTATTGGATATCGGGGGAACCGACCTTCCCACCCCTACTAAGTGTAAATGCTTAGTCTCTAGCCATTGCCCAAGTTCATGACACAGATTAACACAATAAGCCCAAAAGGTAAAAGGGACAGTGAATAGAACAAGAGGGAAATCTTTACAGTAATGTATGTTTTCGGTTTCCACCAAGAATATTTTCTAACACCCTGAGTTTCTCTTTTAAATACTTCTGATGTTAATCAGTTTGCACTTATAAACTGAGGAACAAATGATAGATTGGTGGGAAGAATGTAGATAAATATGGGTCTATATGAATGGACAGCTGAACCTGAGCATCTAGCTGAACCTGAGCTTTGAAGGGCAGAAAAGAGCCTAATTATTAATCTAGTCAGCCCTGTTCCCTTTAATGTTTCCTCTAATGTGCTAAAATACAGACTAGTCCAATTCCAGGAGCAGCAATTCACTTGTCCAAAGGCTCCCAAAGGAATGAGAGAACTTCACATGGCCATTCTGGGAGCCACCAGCTGCCAAGCTGCTACAATTGTGACTCTTTTAAAGGCATCATCAGTGACCTTGTCCTGAACTTTGTCATATCTTTGTAATAAAGCTTTCAGTTTTTAATAACAAGAGCAGAGAGTGAAACATTTTTTGGGATTTATATTTTAAGGAGAAATGCTGTGTAGACCATATCACTTGTTGGTCACTACACTACTTGTTGAAGCCAGGGGCTAGCTCCAATGACAAGTGTTGCAGATGTGGCTCCCTTAGAGCAACAACTTCAAGTCAAAGTCCATCCCAAGCCATGTGGCTATGGTTGTCACCTTTTGCAATTTGACCCTGCGACTCTCATAGGCCAAAATGGGAGTCTCAAGATCAATCCTCCTTGTGGTCAAGGGGGCTGGTGTGCTTAAGGTGAAGATTTACCATTGATTTCAGTGGGGAAAGAACCTAAACCCAAAACAACAACAAAACAACTAATTCAAAAAGAACCAAACCCAAAACAACAACAAAACAACTAATTCAAAAATAATCTAAACCCAAAACAACAACAAAACAACTAATTCAAAAAGAACCAAACCAGGTGGGGGAGGTGGAGGGAAACACAAAACAAAAAAAACTGCCCTGTGTCACACCCCTACAGCTTACATATGGTGCACAAGTTAAGGCAGGAGCCTTAACTTACAATTCCCATACTTTTTGGCGCATGAGTGAATTTGTAAGAGCCATAACTCCTGTCTTAAACTGAAGGTTTTTTTATTCTAGAATAACTATATGGGCACATTGATAATCTGCCTTTCTCAAATGGCCAAGCTAGTCCATGTCTTTTCTTCATTGCCCAATAATCAAAGCATTTGATGAGAAGTTCTTGGTTTGTTTTTAAGTTTTATATACTTTGTACATTTTGACATCCCCTGCTTCTGGCCTTGGTACTGTACTCTGCTTTCATTCTCAAAGGGACTAGTTAAAGTGAGTCTTCATCTCACCAGGAGAATTTATTGCTACAATAAAAATAAAGGCCCCCAAGGTTCACTGAGTCTACTGTACTGAAGACAGAGAGTAAGCTTAGGGAATTTACTGTAGTGTACTACTGGGTCATTGTACCAACATGAAGAGTTGGCTCAGCAGACAGCAGGAGACATTAATAAAGAAAATGCAGGCTAACGGAGGAAGGGGGAGCCTGTTTGATTTGTTGAAAGAAAAATGTACATTATTTCAGAGACTGCAAGCCAGTCCTTCTCCTCGACTTGTATTTTACACTTAAGATGTTAGCTCTGCTTTATTAATGAACTCATAAATTATTTGGTGAAACAGAGCCCTCTAGACAAACTGCATGCTTATTTATCTCATTTGGGAGTTTGCCCTGTACAATAAACACAGCCGTTTGGTAGAGAATTTGCAAACGACTATGCCAATCTTTGTTTTTAAGGTCATCATTTGTAAACAACTGGAGAAAACTGTTCTTCTGTGTGAGTGAACTGCAGCTAGGAAAGGTATTTTAGGGAAGCTGCAGTGCAGGAGAGACAGGGAGGCTATTCTGTAGTAGAGGATTTGAAAGAGGTGGAAGAGAGCTCTAGGCACGTTTCCACACATTTGGGCATGGGGAGCAATATGTGTAAACTCCTACAGCAGTAGTTTACATGTACTGCAATACATGTGAATACACCTACCAGCCTGCTGGCAGAGGTCCTCGATTTTTCACCATCACAGCTGCTGACAGCAGGGGAGCACTCTTGGGCTGCTCTTCCACTGCCAGCTGGAAGAAAACCAGGGATGCTACCTGCAGACCAAACCAATCCAGGGGCTGGCCTTAGAATTTGCAGGGCCTAGGGCTAGGGCTGATGCGGCAGCAGCTTTTACCGCGCCGCGATTCCGTTCCGCTATTTCGGAATTGCCCGCGCCACACCGCGACATTTCTGCGGATATTTCGCTAATTCCGCCGGAATTCTGCAAATCGCGGAATTGCGGAAAAATCACGGAAAAATCGCGGAAATCGCGGAAAACCACTATTCCGCGATTTTTTGGCGCTGG
>QEPC01014310.1:590027-604855 GCA_003113815.1 Sphenodon punctatus | reverse complement strand
TCTTTTTGTCAATCTGTTTCACTGGTGACCCATGGTAAGACTGCTTCCTTTTCTTGTCACTCTACCCCGGTTACTGCCCGTTCCAGGGGGCTGTCTATAACTCAGTGCCAGGGGGAGCAAGACCCTTATGGCGGCTCTCTAACTGAGTTTCTCACAAATCATGTAGCATTGACAGCTGATTTGATTAGATTTATGTGTGGGCAGGTCCATCAAATCCATGATAAATTGGATATGATGGTCCTATCTAGAGGGGGCCAATTGCGGATTGAAGCCCCGATACCTCCTGCATCATCTTCTCAGCTAGATGAGTTTTGTTCCCAGGCTTGATTATGTGAGACTAGACCCCTGGTGCATCTTGTAACCTCGATGGGGGTGGGCCAGTGGAAGGGTTCCCCTTTGACGGTAACATCACAGATAAACTCTATCGGTAATGGGCCAGGCACTCGGCCTTTGCAGCCACCAGATAATGCAGCACTTTATAGCCTACTCCCTTCAAATTTAATTTTTACAATTCTCCCATTTCTTGGGAGATGCCCACCAGTGTGGAATACGGTGCTGGATGTGGCAGAACATCTCTGTGTGTTGCTTAATTACCCCACTCTGCGATATCTCCCAATCACCAGGCATGACATTAAATCAGTAGACCAGCTCCTGGTGACACAGGATAGACAAGTGGTCAATGTTGCATTTATTTCAGCACAGTGGATTGCTGCCATTTGGGCAGCCAGGACCTCTTAGAGGACAGATCAGTCTATATCTCTAGAGCCTTTCAATCAACCAGGGGGGGATGTTCTGATCCCTGCCAAGTGTAGCTCTTGAGACACTGGGCAGGTCTTGTCTGGGGCCCCAGAAATGGAGATGGGTCCCTGGGAGGAGAACGGAACTCTCCAATGACTGATCGGCGGTTGCATCCTATGCAACAAGATAAGAGAGATGGGCTGGTGCGCCCAGTGTCACCATTGGGTGGGGAAAGTATGGAAGTGGGGAATGAGGTGCCCCATGATCCATCTTATCCCCATCGGACCTCCAGACAGTTCTTACAGAGGCAAGATTGTTTTCATCAGTCTAAGGAGTGCAACCGTCAAGAATTAAGCTTGTTATCCAAACTGGATGTATTGTGTCTACAGTTAAATAGTCTGCAAGCGGGGGTGTCACTCCCTGGTGGGAATTTCCCCCCACCTCAGGTGGGTGATTTGGGTCTCCCGGTTGAGGTGGGGCAAGTGCCCTCTTCAGTCTCTGGACACCCAGCCCCCTTCCCACATAGCTTGCAGATAAAAACTCCCCTGGAAATAGCGGTGAAGGTTCTGTGGGACAAGATAGTAAAATCATAACCCAGGGATTGGTGCCTTGCCTCCCCCTTGAGGGTGGTGTGGTGGAGGAGGCTTATAGTGCTCCTCCTCCTGGGGCTCAGTTGGCGGGTAACTTGTGGAACCTAGCTAGTTCACAGGAAAGTTCCCATTCTAGCTTGCTGCTACCAGTGTCTGGGTGTCCGATGGCCCCATGAAAGAACTCCGTAGATCTTAGGAGGGCCTCTCCAAGGCAGGGGAACATGAAAATACATAACATGGAGGATTGTGCTTTGGGTGTTTCTGAGTCGAGTGTGGGGTTATGACAGTTACAGCACTCTGTTTTTAATTTAGCCTCCTGGAATATTGCGGGCTGGAGGGCCCGTTGTCAGGGTATAGAATTTGTTCATATGTTGAGTTTTTGGGATTGTTGCCTCCTCCAGGAAACCTGGGCCTTGGAGGACATCAAATTGATGGGGTTTAAGGTCATATTGGTGGGGGCTACTCCACCTGGGGGGCCAGGCCGGCAAAGTGGGGGGTTGGCGCTTGTGTCTCCCTCCTCCTCAAATGTGGTTATAAAATTAATAAACAGCTACCAATTGTACTTTGCTCTCTTCCATTGTACATTCCCCTCTGCTATTGAATTGCTGTTGGACAATGTTTATATCCACCCCTTCAGCTTCCCCCTTTTACTCCACAGATATTTGGGAGGAAATCATTAGCAGAGTTAGAAATGCATGGCAGCTGTACCCGATGGCCCTCTTTGTCATGGGTGGGGACTTCAATTCTAGATTGGGTGAGTGGCAAGGGCCGGGTGACGAGGGGAGTTACTTAGGTCCTGTTCACACACCCCCCTCGCAGGTCCCAGGATAAAGTAGTAAACAAAAAAGCCAGACATATGAAGACTCTGGTGGAAGAGTTGGGACTGGTAATATTGAATGGTAGGCTGGAGGGGGATTTGATGTTTCACTTACCATTCTCAACAAGGTTCTAGTACAATTGATTTCTTTTTGGTCTCCTCTTCCTTTTTTTCTAGGGCCCAAAGACTAATTATCCTCCCTAGTGTAGAGACAGCCCATTTTCCCCTGCAGCTAACTTGGAACACTTCCCAGGACCAGTCGGCCCTGTGTGGGAGAGAGAGAGTGAGTTCGCCTCTGAACTGGGAAACAGAATATAAAAGGCCCCGTTGGTCTGAAAGAGTGGCACAGACATTTCTGGCTTTCTTGAAGGACCCGGGGATGATCCGATGGTACAACTTAATTAAAACAGGGGTGCTGGATGGTGATCAGGGGCTCGACCAGGTGGTAGCCCTACTTAGGACACCTTTGAGTACTAGGAAGTCCCCCCCCCCTCTTCCCAGGGGAGAAATCATGGGGGTTGGTTTGATGATGAATATTTGGCCCTCCGCTCATGTTTTAGGTGGATTGCATCCCGGTTGAAATGCTATCCCACAAGGGACAATAGGGCAGCCTTTATAGAAATATGAATATGCTATCGCCGTTTGATTTTCACTAAGCGACTGGCCTTTCAAAAACATCAGTGGGTTAAGCTAGAAAGGGCTGTGAAGAATGGGAATTCGACCCAATTTTGGAGCTGCATCCGCGAGATGCGATCGGGGGGCGATGTTATGGCCTCGGTAGTTCTATCCCCAGTAATATGGGAGAGATATTATGAGACCATTTTTTAGGCACCGTCCCCATCTTTACTTAACCCCTTTATGGAAGAATCTGATTTGCTTCCACACTGGCCTCCGGTCTCTAAGGAGGCGATTAGGGACCTGATTCTCCAATCTAAAAGCGGGAAGGCACCGGGAGCAGACCAAATTTTGGCATAACATCTGAAGGAGGCCCCTGAGTGGACTCCTTGCCCCGGTTTTCACCTTTATCAATGCTACAGGAAAGATATCTAGCTCTTGGATTAACAGTATTGTAGTTCCCATCTTTAAGAAGGGAGACCGTAGGGAACCAGGAAATTACCGCCCAATTAGCCTCCTTAGCATTATAGGCAAACTATATTTGAGATCTTTATTGAACAGGCTTCAGGGTTGGCTGAAGGAAAATAAAATCATTGGGCCCGAGCAGGCTGGGTTTCAAAAAGAGTGCTCTATGGTGGATCATGCCCTGGTCCTTGCCCATTTAGTGAGAAAGACTCTTGATCAGGGCTAGAAGACTTATCTGTGTTTTGTCGATCTGAGGATGGATTTTGACTCCATCTGCAGGGCTCGGCTGTGGGCTAAGCGGTGATTCCTGCGGATGGAGCCGAGACTCCTCTTTTTGATAACTCGTCTTCACGAGAATAACACCTTACAGGTGAAGTTCACTAGGGCTGGTGCTTTGACACGGGAGGTGAAGGTGAATAGAGGGGTGAGGCAGGGCTGCCTTTTGGCGCCCGCCTTATTTAATATCTTTTTAAACAATCTTACAACCTACTTGGCTGAAGTAAATACCCACCTTCCACAGATTGGGGATAGGAAGGTTCCAGCCTTACTATATGCGGATGACACTGTCCTGATTGCCCGCTCACCAGTTGGCCTCGGTAGGCCCATGCAACGGATGGAGGCCTATTGTTGAAAGGAGGGTTTGGTGATTAATTACGACAAGACAAAGGTCTTGATTATAGGCCGAAGGAGACACAGTGAATCCCACAAATGGCAGATTGGGGGGCATCAGATCACCCAGGTTGACAGGTTTCAATACCTGGGAGTGACTTTTTCCAACTCCCCCCTTTGGTGGGACCACTGACTTAAGGCTAAAAACCAGGCAGTACAAACAACAAGCACAATTTGTGGGTTTTATTTTGGCAGGGGGGGGGCAATTGATACTGCCTGCGCTTCGGTTGTTTCAGGCGAAGGTAACAACCCAATTGCTATATGCTTTTCCGGTATGGGGGGTGGATTTTTTGGATCAGCTGGAGATGGTCCAGAATGGATTTCTGAGGGCTATCCTGGGGGTTCCCCGGAGAACCCTTCAGGTATTCCTCTGAGCTGAGACAGGCTGTCTCCCTATTAGGGTCTTTGCTCTGCAGGCACTTGTTCACTTTGGGCTCAAGGTGGAACTCCTACCACAAGGGGGGAGCTCCCTCTTGGGCAGAGCCAAAGATGAGGGGCTGCTGTCATCCTGGTTGCGTAATTTCAAGCTGATAGTCAGGAGGCTTGGTTTTTCTCTCGGATGCTTGTGATCTTGGGGTCTTAAATATGCTATGACCCTGGTAAAGCAGAGGATATTGGACCAGCAAATTCAAATTGATGCCGAGTTGCTCCATCGACAAAGGGTAAGTCCCTTGTACAGGCCTCCTGTTAGACCTTTACAGGATTCAAATTATTTAATAACTTGGCCCAAATTCTCACTAAGGCGGGCTTTTATGCGACTGCAATGTGGAGTCTTTCCCTCAGCAATTCTAACTGGACGATACAAGGGGTTGCCAATGCAAAAAGGAGATGCTCAGCTTGCTCCCTGCAGGAGCTGGATACGGTCCCCCATATACTTTTTGTCTGCCCCAGATATGCAAGCCTTAGAGTTAATTTCCTGTTGGTGCTTTAGCAAAATCAGGCAAGGTCCCCCTTGGTTCCACCTGACATATTATGTTTAGATTATACGACTTCTGAGCTAACCTGGGCAGTGGCTATGTTTGCCAGCTTAGTTATACGTGAGAGGCAACAGTGGATTGTGGAAGAGGAATAGGATTTGTGAGAGAAATATAAAATAAAATTTAAAAAAATTGGTGTATGGTTATTGGGTGTATTTTTAATGTATGTATTTGCTGAGATTGGGGAATGATTACGATTTATGATGATAGATATGAATCGGTTGGAGATTGTTAAAAGTTTTTAAATTTTATTGATAATATTTATTGTTTGGATATATTGATCTGCTAAAGGAATTGTTCCTTGTTTTATGTATTGCCAATAACTTTTTAGTTAGGCAAATAAAGTGATTTGAACTGAACTTATTTGAAGCAATACCAATACCAATAACAACAATGATAACAAAAACGACATTGTCGTTAATAACAATAATGAAAATGACATTTTTAATAACAAAAATGATAAAGAAAAATGAAAATGACATGGGGGGCCTGGAACCCAAACTGGAATCTGTCAAAGCCCAAACTGGAAGCTGGAGGTCCAAGATGAGTCAGAAGTCAGGAATTGGGAGTTAGTGAGCTAGAGCCAAGTTAGAAGCCAAGAATCAGAGTCAAGCCAGGAACAGGAAGTCTGAAGCCAAAAATCAATAGCGGACTTAGGAACTGGAAATCTGAAGCTAAAGAGTAGGGATAGGACTCTGAGCAAAATTTCGGTTTTGGACAATTTTGGTTTCAGTTCTCATGTACTTCGGTTCTTTTTCGGTTTCGGTACTATCGGATCTTTTGCACTGATTTTTGTACCGGATTTTAACATTGTGTTTTTTCAATGGGGGACAAACTGCAATGTTAAAAATCCGGTACAAAAAACAATGCAAAAGAGCCGATAGTACTGAAACCAAAAAAGAACCAAAATTTCTGATTAATCCGAAATGGCCATTTTCAGGTACCTTCGGTTTTATCTGAAACCGAAATTCCCATCCCTACAGAGAGCAAAGACCAGAGATGGAGCAATGCAGAGGCAGGGAGGAAACAAGAAATCAGAAGCTTAAGGGTACAGTTGTGAGTTCGCAGGGATGGAGTAACAGCCAAAATTAGGAAGTAGTTAAAGCCCCTCCCTGATATCCAGAGGGACTTGGATTCATTCCCTGCTCTGGCATGTTGGATGGAAAGCTTCAGATTTGCTTGTACTTTCTCTCATCTGTAGCAAACACAGGACCAAGCCCAGGACTCACAAAGAGAAACTCCCATAACATGCCTATCACGTTCAGCTTGGATAAACAGCCAACCCTGTCAGGTACTGAGGCAAATGGCCCCACTTCATGAACCTGCAGAAAGAGGTTGGGAATTCTTCAAAGACAGGCTTTGGTCTGAAACTTTTTATATCAGCCAAAAGTTGGAAACAGCTGAATCTGAAAAAGCTTTTTGTTTCACTTCACTGCAGCAAATGGAGGTGGGTTCAAGGAGAGGTTTATGTTTTCTGTGTAAGTTTTGTCTATATCCATTTTTACCTCTGCACTTAGTGAGTCTCCCAGATGGCAGCTTGTTCTTATAGTTGCCAAGTTACTGCTCCAGACATTCCAGTTATTAAGATTTAGAGTAAATAATTAAAGACTTTCTATGCACTAAATAAAAAAGATTGCAAATGCTACCACTCGACAGTGCTTAAGTCAACAGTTATCACTGTACTGAACTACCAGACATGAGTATATATTGTAACATAAATTCAGGAAGGCTCCTTTTGTTCTTTCCAGAGGAACTGAGTCTGAGCTGTGCTTGGTTAACAAATAAGGAATCTTGAGAAGGTTTTCACGTCTCCTCCTTGTGATATGATGACATGCTCATTCTCAGACACTGCTAAAAGAGATGACCCGATGTAGCCTTGGAGATGGGAAGGTTCCATTACTACAGTGCATCCCAGCAGCAATAATGCGAAGGTAGCATCCCATAAATAAAAGCCATCAACAATCTTAAGTGCCTGAACAATGATTCAGTCGTGTCAGCCCAAAAAGAAATAGCACAGATATGTTACTTCTTTATTAAAAAAAGAAAAAGAAAAAAAAGAGAGGACTTCACATGAACTACCAGGCTATCATCCATTTGTTTCGATTAAAAAAACTTTGCTTATCAGATGCAGAGAGACGTGCCTACGGTAATATATGTTGAATTATATTTGTGCGCACATATGAGATAATATTTCTTTCATATTAATAAAATCAGTGCCTCACTGGCAACATGCCCATGTCAACATGCCTCAGTCCCTATTTTAACAAAGAATTTGAGCTGAAACAAAAATCTATGGCACATATCATATCCGACAATTTGGCCCACATTGAATTAGGTCCAACATAATGGATGCCGATAGCTACAGATCCCCTCCTGCATTTAGATTTGCATTTTGGCACAATATGATTGCTACTCATTTAATTTCAAATATTAGAAGGAAAGGCAAAAATATTTTCCTTCATTGTGGGGTAATGACTAAATAACAGAATAAAAACTCATTACAAGCAAGATTTGCAGATTATAACAACAATACAAGCCTTGTTGCTTATAACAACAACAACAAGTCGGTGTTTTACTGCTTTGCGCATTATTAGAGTTTCAATATGTTTTATATTTTTATATTTATATTGTCTTTTAATTATGAATTTTGTGAGCTGCCTCAAGTCGCTTGTAGCTAAAGGGGTGGGGTTAAAATGTACAGATAAATTAGTTAATTAATTCATTAATTAGTTAACCCCTCAGTCTGCTAGCTAGGCAAATCCTAAAGGTTTTCCTTTGAAAAGAAAAATAGCTCGCAGTCAATCAGCAAGAATCATGGTTCAGTATAACTTCTGTGGTTACATTACTACCATTCTGCAAAGCTAAAAAAGTAAGCAAAGTCCCCTTCGCTGCCAAATGGCGGCAACGGGGCATTTGTTGTGTCCCCCCCCCCCCCGACTGGGAGGAGATGCAGAGAAGCGGGAAGGGGGCCGCTGCTGGGAGGCTTGATAGAAAGCCTTCCCGCTGTTTGTAGCAGGTTGCCATGGCAACCGTCCTGAGTCGAGGCTGCGCAGGCACGCCTCGTTGGACTGAGAGCCCGCCCCTGTTAGAAAGGGTGGATCTCCTGTAGCCATGAGCAGCGGCATTCCGGCTTGTGAGGTGGTGAGTCAGCAGCACAACCTGGTACTGCTGAATGAGACAGGAGGAATTGTGCCCTGAGATGGGGTGCACGAAGAAGAAGAGGGAGTCTAAGGGACTCCCAAGGGAAGCCTCACGTGTTCAGGAAAGGGCAGAAGGTGAGCGTAGGAATGTAGTCACCAACGGGACTGAGTTGGGAGGCCCTCTGCCGAGCCGAGCAGGGATGATTGCCCGGCTAGAACAATGTGAGGCCCTAATGAGGGTCCGGGCCCAAACCCCCTCCGGAGTGAGTCCCGTGGGGGAGGGGAGTAGAAATCTGTTAGGAGAAAATGAGCTAGGCACCCTGATCAGGGGTACGAGGCTGGAGATTGAGCCCCCCCAGGGCGGGGGTGTAAGGGAGGAGGGGTCCCCCGTGAATGTTGAGCTGGGGAGGGGCAGGAGGGTTGTAGTCCCTCCGGCCCGGTATAGGACTGATTTAGAGTGGGGTGCAGGGAACAGGCCTCAGATGCCCTCTCACACAGATGTGGCCACGCAATTGGAGGAGCAAAGGACCCCTGTAGGGTTACAGATTTCTGACCAAGGGGGGTGTGGGGTCTCTGAAGGGGAGGGCCCAGGGGTGCCAGAACTGCAACTAGGAGCCAGCCCGATGCAGTTAGTATACCCTGGGGGTGGAGTGGGCCAAGCGATAGCATCACAGCACCCCCCCTGCCAGTAGACGCAATTGGGGTTCCAGGGATGATGCAATATTACCAGCACGCCCCCCTGGCCTGTGGTGGTACAGCAGGGTGAGAGGCCCAACCTGGCAGGCCAGGCCCCGAGGCCCACAGGTCCGGGGCAGGCAATGTCTTTTCAGTCTGAGGACGGTCCCCCAGAAAGCAGAAGGACTGAGGAGACAGCCAGAGAACGGGACATGACCGATGAAGACATTTGGAGGAGAATACTGGCCATCGAGGGGGAGTTGAGAGGACAGCCCCCGGTCCCCGGGGGAGGGACTACAGACCGACTGCAGAACTCCCCTTTACCGCCAACGGAGGGAACACAAGGTGAGGTGGGGTCGAGGGCAGCAAAGGAGCTGGGTGTGTCCCCTCTGGGAGCCCCAGTCGGCAGTACACAGGAGGGAGTCATAGGGATAACACAGGGAATGTCCCCGCAGAGTATAGGGCCACAATTGACTTGCTGGAATGGGGCATGGGTATGGATGACCCCGGCAATTCCACCAACCATTGGCCTGCCAGGACAACACCAAGGGGACAGGGGAGTTGGAAGCAGCACACAGAGGTTGGAAGCAGTGAGCAGTCAAGGAAAAAAGACAGGGAAACAAGCCACAAAGACGGCAGGTGTGGGCGTGCAACCTATAGCCTTCCCACTCCCACCACCTGGGGGCACCATCCCTTGTGTGGCCGCCCCCTTCAGAGCACATCTCCTCCCGGAGAAGATCATAAAAGGGGAGTATGTGGATATTTTCACCCTCCTGTTTAGTGATCCGATTTTGGATCACTCTGAGCTGAAGGAAGGCAAAGAAAAAGAAAAATTTAAACGCCCAAAAGTGGATAGAAATTGGGCGAATTGGACAGCTGCCTTTGCAGTTTATATGGGCATCATACTCCAGGCGGACCCTAGTAGAGACTTGGAGCTACATAAGTACGCTGACATAATCAGGTGGGCTTATGGAACAGGGCCAGTTGGAGCATGGTTAAGATACGATGAGGCTTTCCATCATAGGGAAGCGACTACCCTAGGGCTGTGCTGGGACATCCACACCCCGGACCTTTGGCTGGAGTGTATGGTCGATGTCACAAGGGCTCTTAGGGCTGACAGTGGCCATCCTTTAGTCCGGGGAGGGGTCTTCTGGGGGAGTGAGTCCTTTCGTGGAGACTATAGAAGAGGAGGTCAAGGGAACCCCGGCACCTTTTGGGACTTCAGTAAAGGGAGTAGATGTAACAGGACAGCGTGTAGGTTTAGGCATAATTGCTTGAGCTGTGGGGGAGGTCACCCAAACATTAATTGCCCCTGGCCTAGGCAAAAAAGTGGGAAAGTGGGATACCTATGGGGGAGGAGCAGGAAAAGGGGGACAAGGCCCCCAGGCGGGACCATGTGCTTCAAAAGGGGCCAACCCCATTCAAAATTGAACACTTAGAATGGGCACTGAGGGGTCACCTGAATAGGCAGGAAGTAAGTTATATCGTTCAAGGTTTTAAAGTTGGGTTTGTTATACCGGCAGGGCCAGTGCAGCAGCAAGGGACAGTTCGCAATTTGAAATCTATAGCAGACATGGAAGGGGTAGTACAGGCAAAATTAGAGAAAGAGTTCATGGAAGGAAGGATAGCAGGCCCATTCCCAACCACCCTCCCATGGACAATTTGGTACTGTCACCGTTAGGAATCGTTCCCAAAAAAGCAACCGGAGAATTTTGACATCCACCACCTGTCTCACCCTAGGGGTGGCTCAGTGAACGATGCTATTCCCCGGGAATTGATGACTATTAAATATGCACCCTTTGATGAAGCGGTAGATAAAGTAAAGGTGAGAGGTAAGCGAACCCTCTTGGTGAAATGTGATGTAAAATCGGCATTTCATTTGCTGCCGGTGCATCCCAATAGTTTCCATCTTTTGGGTTTTCAATTCCGGGGAAAGTATTACTTTGACAGAGCCATGCCTATGGGCTGTTCGATCTCTTGTTCCGTGTTCGAACGATTTAGTACCCTGCTCGCGTGGATATTTAGTAAAAAGCTAAAAGGGGGAGCGGTATCAAAATATTTGGATGATTTTTTTATAATAGGCCGCCCCCAGTCTGGGAAATATGTGGCTGCCTTGGAATTATTTGAAGAAATAGCTGAGGAGGTTGGCGTTCCCCTGGCTCCTGAAAAAACCAATGGGCTGACGACAAAGATCACGCATTTGGGAATAGAGCTTGACATGGAACAAATGACATCGAGGTTACCGGAGGAGAAGCTAGAAGGGATCAGGGACAAGATCAAAGAATGCATAGGTGTCCGGAAGGTTACGGTTAGGAGGTTGCAATCATTGGTGGGGTCGTTAAATTTTGCCTGCTGAGCAGTTGCCCTGGGGTGGGTATTTCTGTCCCGATTATACGAAAAGCTAAAAGGGGATTTGCCCCCTCATTACCACATAAGGTCACCAATGAAATGCGGCAAGACCTACAGGTGTGGCTAACCTTCCTGGAGGAATACAATGGCGTCAGTTTTTGGAGGGAGCAATGACTCCTCCGAAATTACCTTCAAGTTCAATCGGATGCGGCAGGTGGGGCTGGGTTCGGAGTCTTTTTCTGGAACCATTCATGCGCAGCACCATGGCCAAGTGACCGGCACACCTTGTGAATCACCAGGAATCTTACCTTTTTAGAGCTTTTTCCCATCGTGGTAGCAGTGCTGCTTTGGGTTAGGGAGTTTGCTAACCGGACGGTGGTGTTCTGGTGCGACAACTCTGCAGTTGTCCACGTAGGTAACAGGCTTTCATCACGTTCGCCAAGGGTTATGGGACTGGTTCGGCTGTTAGTCCTGGAATGTTTACGTAACAACATTATGTTTTTGGCAAGACACGGCCCAGGAATCAACAATGGCATAGCTGATGCATTGTCTCGGTTCCAGATGGGGCGTTTCCGGCACCTGGCACCGGGCGCCAATGCAGACCTGGATCCTTTGCCACCAGAAATATGGAGTCTTGGCACGTAGAGCTTGAAGCCACCGTCCAAGGATCCCTGGCTCCTAGAACACAGGCCACTTATGGTAGGGCTTACAGTGAGCTCCAGGAATTCAGGGCCGGTAAGGGATGGGGTTTGGGTTTCCCCATAGCCGAGTCAGAAGCCATTCAGTTTGCACAGGCCTTGAGGCGGAAAGGGTTAGCAATCGGTACCATAGCTGGGAAACTTGCGGCCCTGACCTTTGTTAACAGGCTGAAAGGTTTTCCGCCCCCTGACAATGGTTTTTATATAAAACGCATGTTGGAGGCCTGGGGTAGGTCCTCCGCAGTGCAGCACAGGACCCATGCCCCAATAACGACCCCGATCCTGACCCAGATAGTGGGGTCCCTTTACACAGTTTGTTATGATGTTTACAAAGTTCAATTGTTCACAACAATATTTGTTATTATGTACTTCGGAGGTTTTAGAATTAGTGAAATAGTATGCAGTTCTGCAAGGGATACCACCGCCCGAGCTGTAGGATTACTAGATTTGCAGGTTGGCGAGGATAGGCTCAGTATATGACTTCGGTGTTCAAAAACAGACCAAAAACATAGGGGACTCGTAGTCCAGCTTTTTAGGGCAGGCCCGGTGGATATATACCCATACCAACAAGGGAAACATTATTTGAGAGTAAGACTGATAGTGCAAGGAGAATTGTTCATTCACCAAAATGGGGCAGTGGGTATGAGTCATCAGTTGACGGCAGTATTCCGAAGTGCTTTAAAGAAGGTGGGGCTCCCCCTATTAGAATTCAGGTCCCATTCATTTCGGATAGGGGAAGCTACTATGGCTGCAGCAGCTGGCCTGCCTGAAACCGCAGTCATGGCGGTGGGAAGATGGCGGTCGATGGCCTACAAGAAATATGTTAGGCCAAGTTGTATCTAACCCATTTCTCTCTTGTTTTCCTGTTAGGCTGCGGACCGGCTAGGAGATCGCGTCAAGTGATCATTGGGCATAGCCTGGTTCGCTGGGCAGGCTCCGTGGCTGTAGGGTCCCCATGGGGTGTGCACCTGGGCCTGCATAAAAAAGCACTGATAAAATGGATGGGTAGGAGCGGAATGTGTTGGACCCAGCTCCTACCAACGCTCTGTAGGATGGCGGAGCCTCCCCCACCCAACATATTGGTAATACACCTAGGAGAAAACGATCTGCCGGCTAGAAAAGGGATTAACTTAGTGATAAACATTAAAAAGGATTTGTTAGTAGTTAGGGATTGGTTCAAGGGAGTTCACATAGTTTGGATGGAATGGGTACCCAGAATTCATTGGGATAGCGTGCCATCCTGGAAGAGTAGATAAGGCAAGAAAGAAAGAACGTTAATAGGGAGGTATCCAAGTGGGTAAAAGGGCTCGGGGGGACCATTATTAAGCAAGCAGGGACAGTGCACAAGAGACTGGAATTATATAAGGAAGATGGGGTCCACCTATCAAGGACGGGTAACAAAATTTACTTGGTGGCACTGGCAGGTCACCTAGGAAGTTTATTGGACAATTAGTCGGTGGGGGTTGGGGCTTTTTGGTGGATTCGCTCCTCTGTGGCAGGGGTCCAGTATGCCATCATAGAATTAATAGGTAAGGTATTAAGATAATTAAGAGTCATCTTCCTAAGAGATGGGGAAAGGACATACAGTGTAATGTGGGGCACAGCATGCACTGGGGTCACTTCCCTGGGAGGGAGGTCTTAGCAGGCTCTGTAAAGACATGCACTGTCTCCTGGCCTTGCGGGCAATTAACTCCTTCCTCAGCCCACAGTTGGGCTAGGCACCCCCCTTCGGCCACATCCCTTCCAAGGAGTGGGTGTTTCTTGGTTATGGGACTGCCAACAGAGGGCACATCCAGGCAGGACCGTGTTAATAAGTGTTAATAAGTTACATTAGAGTTGCAATACTGGACCGGAATTGCTTGAGGCAATATACGCACCAACCATCAAGTCCAGTTATCCAAATAAAGGAGTGCGGCCATGATTTGGAACCAAATACTGTTTCTGTGTCTCATTGGGGTGCGTCGACAAGTCCCCTTAGCCACCAAATGGTGGCAATGGGGCATTTGTTGCGTCCTCCCCCCCCCGACTGGGAGGAGACGCAGAGAAGCAGGAAGGGGACCACTGCGGGGAGGCTTGATAGAAAGCCTTCCCGCTGTTTGAAGCAAGTTGCTACGGCAACTGTCCTGAGTCGAGGCTGTGCAGGTGCGCCTCGTTGGCCTGCCCCTGTTAGAAGGGGTGGATCTCCTGTAGCCGCGAGCAGCAGCATTCCGGCTTGTGAGATGGTAAGTCAACCCCACCCTCCTCCCCTCTAGCACTGTGGATTTATTCTGGTTGCCACTAGTGGGAACGATGGAGGAATTTTGACGGGCAGCCTTCTTTGAAAGGACTGTGTATTTCGCCTCCTTAGCAGTGTTTGAGTCGGTTTAATAGGTTAATTTGTATTGGAATAATTGGCTATGTTAATTATCAGAAGATTTGAACTATACTATCAGGTGAATTTAAATAAGTTAATTTGAGAAAATGGGGAATATGATATGGCTTACGGGAATTGGTTGATTAACAAGAGCTAACTAAGAGGGAGTGAAAAACAATTGTCGCACTCAGAAGGGATCCAGTATGCCATCATAGGATTAATAGGTAAGGTATTAAGATAATTAAGAGTCATCTCCCTAAGAGATGGGGAAACGGCATACAGTGTAATGTGGGGCACAGCATGCACTGGGGTCACTTCCCTGGGAGGGAGGTCTTAGCAGGCTCTGTAAAGACATGCACTGTCTCCTGGCCTTGCGGGCATTTAACTCCTTCCTCAGCCCACAGTTGGGCTAGGCACCCCCCTTTGGCCACATCCCGTCGAAGGAGGGGGTGTTTCTTGGTTATGGGACTACCAATGGAGGGCACATCCGAGCAGGACCATGTTAATAAGTGTTAATAAGTTACATTATTTATTTAATTTATTTATTTATTTAATAAATTTATATCCCGCCCCTCCTGCTACGCAGCCCGGGGTGGCTTACAACAATAAAATACAATAAAAACAGATTTAAAACACTCAATACTATAATATTACCATATAAAAATATTAAAACAAGGCTAGTTACAGTAAGTAAAGAAATAATAAGTAAGGTGTGGGAGATAAAAAACCCTCATCCTACCCT
>QEPC01014310.1:566272-589927 GCA_003113815.1 Sphenodon punctatus | reverse complement strand
CCGAGAGATCTAGCAGAATGAGAAATGTTGAACATCCTGCATCCATCTCCCAGCGGAGGTCATCTACCAAGGCCACCAATGCCATCTCAGTGCCATAGCTGGGGCGGAACCCAGATTGAAAAGGGTTTAGGAAACCGATGCTGTCCAGATGCACCTGGAGCTGGAGTGCCACTGCCCATTCAATAACCTTCCCTAAAAAGGGAAGGTTAGAGACAGGTTGGTAGCGGGCGAGTGCATCCACGACCAAAGATGGTTTCTTCAGCAGGGGGCGCACCACAGCCTCCTTGAGGCAAGGCGACAACCTCCCCTGCTGCAAGGACGCGTTCACTACCCTCGCCAGCACCGTCCCCAACCTCTCCCTGGAAGCTTTCACTAACCAGGACGGGCATGGGTCAAGTTCACAACAAGTGGCCCTCACAGACCCCAAGACATCCACCGCATCGGCCGGCATCACTTCATGAAATTACCCCCACAATGCTGGACCAAACAGCCACTCCGTCACCTCGCGCTCTTCCCCTACTGCCCCTAATCCGATGTCAAAGTCGGTATGAATCCGAACAATCTTGTCTGCAAAGTAGTTGACAAACTCCTCACAGAGGGCTTGGGACAAATCCCCATCCAGGCGGAGGGCGGCCGGACTAACCAGCCCCACACCACCCGAAACAGCTCCACCGGGCATGGCTGCGCAGACGCTATGAGGATAGCTAGGAACTCCTTCCTTGCCATCCTCACAGGCTCAACATAGGACCACAAATGGGCCCTATGGAGAAGACAGTCAGAGTCAGATTGAGTCCGACGCCAACGTCGCTCTAGCCTCCTGCCTATAGGCTTCATACACCGCAGCCCCTCAGTAAACCAAGGGGCCCTGCGGTGATGAGACCGAGGCCATCTCAGAGCCACCCTGTCAATGACCTCCTCCAGCAAGCTGTTCCAATGCTGGACTAGCTCATTCACAGAGTGACTGTCCAAGTCCAAGGTTAACTCCCTCAGGACCTCTTGGAACCGCTGGGGTTCCATCAGCCTCTGAGAGCTGACCATCCTAACTGGTCCTTTCCCCTTCTGGTGGGGCTGTGCTAGAAGACTGGCCTGAAGGAGATAATGGTCCGTCCATGACAAGGGCACTGCTGTAACCTCCCCCACAACTGAACCCCCCACCTCAAGGCCAGAGATCAGGTCGAGGGTATGCCCCCCCACGTGGGTCGGGCAGATAACCTCCTGGGGCAAATCCATGGTTGCCATGGTGGCCATGAATTCTTGCTCCACCCCGACAAGGCCGGCATGGGCGTGGATGTTGAAGTCCCCCAGAACCAAAGTCCTAGAGGAGCCCAATGCCACCTGTGAGGCCAGCTCTGCTAGAGAGCTAAGGGATGCCGCCGGACAGGAAGGGGCCCGGTATACCAGCAGCACCCCTAGCTTTCCCCCGACCAAATCAAACACCACATGAAGGGCCTCGATACCCACAGTCTCCTGAACTGGATACCTCCTAACTGGCCATTCTTCTCTAAAAATAATAGCTACACCACCTCCCCGGCCATTTGTGCGGGGCTGATGCTGCACGGCATACCCAGCCAGGACAAGATCGGCAAAAGTTGGACAGGCCAACTTATCCAGCCAGGTCTCCATGATACATGCGAGGTCCACGACCCAATCCGAGATTAAATCCCAGACAATTGGGGTCTTGTTCACAACGGACCTCGCATTTAACAGCAGCAGCCCTCCACGGATGGACCTTGGACCCGGCTCCTCCATCTCCCTCAGTGGGGGGATAATGACCTGCACCTCTCTCGGGTACCTTGGTCCCCTGGGGGTGCGAATCATCCAACCCCATGGACCATACCGTCCCCGCCCCAGCACCACCCCAATAGCCACACCCTCCCCTCTGTCCAGCAAATCCCGGCCCCCCAAACCTGGCTGGGGCAGCCACTGGGAACCCTCCCCACCTACACCCCCACCCCACTTCCCTAGCCCTGAACAAAAAGAGTCCCACAAAAACAATAGTGTCCCCCCTGCCACCCCCTGTGGCCCCGAAGCGCCCCAAAGTGCCACGCCCTTTTGGCACGGCCCTTCGGCTCGCACCCTGCAGCTCGCAGCCTGCAGCAGGAGCCACTGGCCACGGGGCTTTAAAGCCCCCGGTAACTTCCAGGTGGGGGAGGGGACAGGTCAGCCCTCTCGGCCGGCCTCTGCGTTCCCCCCACCCCCCAGATGTTCACTTCCGGGTTGGGGAAAGGGGGAGGTCTGCCCTATTAGTTGCATCTTGCTGGGAGTATATTTTTAGCATTTTAATGAATTTTAAATTGTACATTATGTGTTTGTTTTGTTGTAATTGCTGATTTATGTTTTGTAAACTGCCCCAAACTGCTCTGTGACCAGGAGGGTGCGGGATAGAAAAAGAAAGAAAGAAAGAAAGAAATATATTTTATTGACCCCCCAAAATTGCACATATTAATACTGGTTAATAAATAAGGTTAGGACTGCAATATCCTTCTATCTGTATCACCAAATTATAATTTTAACAAAATAAACAGAAAAAAACCCAGACCTGATCAGAGTTTCAAATGATAAGAATTATCATACTATGTCAAATCAATGGTCCATCTATCCCATCATTCTGTCTCCATCATTGGCCAATATTAGATGCCTCAGTGGAAGTGAACAAAAACAAAGCATCTATGATGTGAGTCACTTCTGGTTTCCACTACCAAATACTCAAAACCAAAGTAAACAAAGCACCAAAATGGAATAACTGAAATACCACAATAAACCAACCAACCAACCAAAATGGATTACCCAAAATTAGAGATTCATTTCAGCAAACGAAGTGGGAAACAAATCCACGTCATCTGAGCCAGTTTAAAGTAGCCAAAAAGGGGTGTGCGTGTCGTTTTCATTATTACAATAATGATAACAAAAATTGTCATTTTCATTATCATTATTAGTAACAAAAATGACAAAAAATAATCATGAAAATAGAAATAAAAATGACATTTTGTTTTTGAAATAAAGGGAAAACACTGAAAAACATATTTCTGACTATAACCTTTTTGTTTATTATTCTGTTGTGAGGAAATGTGGAGTGTTTGTACCCCCAGTGGAGGGCATTATGTGTACCACTATGTGAAATGATTCAAGAAAGGGAACAGATTCTAGAAGCAATTGAATGTTGTGTTTTTAAGAAAAGCTCCATACACATTCATGGCCACACCTTCTTTATCTTCCATCCAATTTGCATGAAACCTGTGAATTTTATGTCTCTCCACAAGCTTAACACTCCTACCAATTCTCATAAAGATTGCATTAAGGGTATGGATGGTATAAGACATTAACTTGAGAATACATTTCCCGCTGTAACATTTGTATATTCCATCCTGTTTACCAGTTATTTGGCAGTAATGTATCATACATTCCCTGTCATCTCTGCCAAACTACACGACAATTTGATAAAGGGACCCAATTTTATAAGCATTTGAAGTTATCCCCTTGAAGACCATTATTCAGATAAATAGCACATGCAGTACCAGTCAGAGGCTGGCACCTGGCATGGCAGGGGGAGACAGGCTGTAGGAGGGAGGATGTGGAGCAACCCAAAAGACTGACAGACACATTCACTGGCCAATTACTGCATGCTTCTAGCTTTACAGGACCAATCAGTAGTGGCTTCGAGATGGGCATAAGGGGCAACCCTCAAGCAAGCATAGAAGGGACATAACTGGGACTTTGGGAATAGCATCCCAGAAATCAGGAGACATAGTTTTCACATCCATGCTGGCCAATTATCATCACAATCACATCCTGCAGCACTGTGACGGAAGACATGAGAGAACCTCTATTGGCTCTTTCCTAAAGAGATGCTTCTGCCTTCCCAGTAACAAGTTGGGGAGAGATGTTCAGATGGTCACAGCACAGAATGAGGATATTTGGTTGACATTTCTGCTGGCCAATTGGCATCACAAACCGATCTTATACCACAGTGACACATAAGAATCCCTGGCATAGGCTCCTTCTCTGCATATGCTCTGCAGGCATACAAAATTGGGACCCTTTATCACAACTTTCTGATATTTGGCAGAGATGAATGTGAAAGTGTGATATAGATCCCTGCCAAATTCCATGTACACTGGTTGGAATACAAAGAAGTTACAGTCAGACATACATTTATAATTTAATTGCTTATACCTCGCCTACTGCGATCCAGGGCGACCCCTTCGGTCCACTGAGAGTACTCTCTTGGAGGTCCCCCACATAAGGCGGGGGGCCACAATGGAGAGGGTGTTCTGGGTGGCAGGGCCGCAGTTGTGGAACTCCCTCCCAGAGGAAGCCCACCTGGCCCCAAGTCTGCTGACCTTTCGGCGGGCCTGCAAGACGTGGCTGTTCTCCCAGGCCTTCGAGGGTGGGGAGGGAAGGATGGGTTAAATTAGGGTAAAGGTTTTTTTTTACATTTGTTCAATTATTGTAATTTTAAAGGTGATTTTAAATTGTTTTTAGTGTATATTGGAAGCCGCCCCGAGATGCCGTTGGCATGAGGGGGCAGCATATAAATATAACAAATAAATAAATAAATACCACCAGGACCCTTTATCAAATCCTTCTGAAAGTTGTCAGAGATAGTAAATATGGGAAGGGGCATAAACCTGCCAAGTTTCATCTACATTAAATGTGAGGCAAATAAATTACACCTAAGAATGTATATGAAGATATTTGCAAAATGAATGAATTCAACTGCTTTTAAAATTGGATTCCTTTATCCAATCTATTTGGAATTTTCTACACATATTGTCTTCCATAGGAGGCATAATCGTTCCACATTGCAGCTAAATATAGTAAAAAACACAAAAGTTACAGCTAAAAATGTGTTTTCCATTGAAACCAATGGAAAATGAAAACAAAAGCAAAAACAAAAACGACAATTTGATATTTATGAAAACAAAAATGACAGATTTAAATAACGAATACAAATTATTTTTTTAAAATGACATGGGCCCCTGGTGCACACCTCTACTGGATACAGAATTTGCTGCAGATATTCATTTCAGCTCTAATCATAACCACTTTGGCTGCAATTTTCAAACCACATACCCTGGCATAGTGATTTAAGAATTGCAGCAGCCTTTGTCTCTTGTCACATTCATGAGGGCCAGATTATTCCTGGCTATGGTGATCACAGAGAATCATTATTTAACTCCTTCCCACCAGCACCAGCTGGGGTATCTGTACTCAGATGAGTTGCCAACCATCAGAAAAATGTGCAGACATTAAAACAAAACTTGTTGCTTCGACTGAATGTCTGTATAATCTAATTAAAAATCCCTTCCTAGACATTTCCTGAAGTGAAGTAAGCAGGTAGTGCTGCTGGACTGGGATGGTCTGGTAACATCCCAGCACCCACAATACCTGATGTCCATATCAGTGCTGGAGTCTGGTCTGGTGCTCCAGAGACTAGGGGTGTGCAATTCATTTTCATTATTATAATAACAAAAATGATTTTTTTGTTATTGTAATAAAAATGACAAATAATAATAACAAAAACAAAAACTAATTTTTGTTTTCAAAATAATGGGAAAAACCTGAAAACATATATTTGGCTATACCACAGGCATTGAACTCGATCTGACTCCAACCGACTTCTCCATAGGGCCCACTTGAGGTCCTATGTTGAGGCTGTGAGGGCCGCAAGGAGGGAGTTCCTTGCTGTCCTCATAGTGTCTGTGAAGTCACGCCCGGAAGAGCTTTTTCGAGTGGTGCGGGGGCTGGTCAGTCCGGCCTCCCTCTTCCTGGATAGGGACATGTCCCAGGCCCGCTGTGAGGAATTTGTCACCTACTTTGCAGACAAGACCGCTCAGATTCAGAGCGACTTTGACGCTGGATTAGGGGCAGTAGGCGGAGAGCGCGAGGTGGTGTAGGTCCCGTCTGGTCCAACTTTGTTGGGGGGAGTTTCAGGTAGTGACGCCTGCTGATGCGGTGGATGTCCTGGGGTCTGTGCAAGCCACCAGTTGTGAACTCGATCCGTGCCCCTCCTGGCTGGTGAAAGCCTCCAGGGAGACGTTGGGGATGGTGCTGGCAAGGGTGGTCAATGCGTCCTTGCAGCAGGGGAGGTTTTCACCTAGTATCAAGGAGGCTGTGGTGCGTTTCCTGCTGAAGAAACCATCGATGGCCGTGGGTGCACTCACGAGCTACCATTCTGTCTCCAACCTTCCCTTTTTAGGGAAGGTTACTGAGCAGGCGGTGGCAACCCAGCTCCAGGTGCATCTAGATAGCATTGGTTTCCTGGACCCGTTTCAATCTGGATTCTGCCCCAGCTATGGCACCGAGATGACGTTGGTGGCCTTGGTCGACGACCTCCACCAGGAGATGGATGCAGGATGTTCAATATTTCTCATTCTGCTACATCTCTCAGCCGCTTTTGATACTGTGGACCATGGACTGCTGTTGAGACAGCTGCGTGACCTGGGGGGTCTGGAAGGGACTGTTCTTGAATGGTTCCACTCATTCCTCTCGCGGAGAAGCCAACGGATGGTGCTGGGAGCTGAGACATCTTGCCCCCGTGCTTTATCCTGTGACATTTTGCAGGGTTCCATTCTGTCTCCATTGTTATTTAATGTATACATGCAGCCCTTGTGGGGAGGTTGTGAGAGGGTTCGGGGTGTGATGTCACCAATATGCTGATGATACTCAGTTGTACCTCTCTTTTTCAGCTGACCCAGACCCTGCCGTCTCGCTGCTATCTCAGTGTTTGGAGGCCATGGCAGAGTGAATGTGGCAGAGCAGACTGAAACTCAACCCCGATAAGACGGAGGTGATGGTGGTGGGGACAGCGAGGGAGGTGTCGGACCCCCTGGTTGAGGGGGTTTACCGTCCTGTAGCTTGGCAGGTTCAGAGTCTGGGGTGATTTTGGACGCAGACCTCCACCTGGAGCAGCAGGTGGAGGCAATAGCAAAGGCCACCTTCCACCAGTTGTATCTGGTGCGGAGACTGCATCCATTTGTCTCTAGTCCGGACCTGGCCTCCCTCATCCATGCCTACGTCACCTTGATGCTGGACTACTGCAATGCACTCTACATGGGGCTGCCCTTGTTCCTGGTTCGTAGGCTGCAGCTAGTGCAGAATGCGGCAGCCCGTCTCCTATCAGGGACGGGTCGTCGTGAGCATATAACACCTGTGCTCCGGACTCTACACTGGCTGCCAATAGCGTGCCGAACCAGGTTCACAGTACTGGTGCTAATATATAAGGCCCTTCACGGTCTGGGCCCCTCATACCTCAGGGACCGCCTTGCCCTCTGTGCCCCAGAGCGGCTCCTTCAGTCCACTGGGGGTGCCTTCTTGGAGGTCCCATGTTAAGCGTGGGGCCACAATGGAAAAGGCATTCTCGGTGGCCGCGCCGCGCATTTGGAATTCCCTGCTGGAGGAAGCTTGCCTGGCCCCAAGCCTTTTGACATTTCAGCAAATTTGTAAGACCTGGCTGTTCACCCAGGCCTTCGGGGAGGGGAGGGGAGGGTTAGGGGGGTGTTTTATTTATTTATTTATTGTTTTTATCCCAGCCTGTTTATTGTAGTGTTTTTATGTATTTTTTAATATTTTGTTTTATACTTGTTTTTATGATGAAATTGTTAGCCGCCCCGAGCTGTTCGCAGGAGGGGCGGGATACAAATTTAAATAAACAAATAAATAAATAAATGTGCTAAATAGCAGATCGGTCAAGGAGGATGAGAAAAGAGTAATGGCCCCTGGCCTTGGTCATGAAGAGATCACTGGAGACTGACAAGGGTTGTCTTCATGGAATGTAGTGGGCGGAAGCCAGACTGGAGTTGATCAAGAATGGCCTGACTTCTTAAATGACACCTTCTTGCTCACTTCTAAAACATAAATTTTGATTGGTTGCTGCAGAATGTATCCTAGAAGAGCAGGAGGGGCCATCACCATCTGTGAAAATTCCCCTAGGTCAGTCAGAGTGGACCTAGGAATTTGGCAGCTGTGTCCCTGATTAATAGAAAAAAATAAGTGTTTTTAATTTTCCCACAAACCTTCTTACACTTCCTCCCCATAAGGATATCACACACATGCACATGCACACGCACACGTACACGCACACGCACATGCACACGCACACCACTTGTTCAACCCCTCAGTCCGAGAACCATTTCATTATATAATAATAATAATAATAATAATAATAATAAATACTTTAGTATATTGTATAACCCAAAGGTTTTTTACAATCTTGTACATACTCACAATCTGATCATAATACATCATCATACAAATGTAAAACCAAAAAAGTCTACCATATATTTAAGATATCTAAAAAAATTAAAATTACAAAATATAAAAATGTGTCATTCCTAATAAAATTATAACAATGCTCAATTGTCCAGTTGTTTACATCGTAAGGACATTGCGTGCATACAAAAAGCTGTGACTGCTCGGGATATCCTTGAGTCCTTGGCATTTAAACAATTCTGAAATACCACTTCTTGGGGGAGGTAAAGAACTGCCATTATATATGGCTGTAGATATCTTTTGCGCAGGACATTATACAAAGGGCAGCAGAACAGGACGTGGTACAAATCTTCAATCTGGTTTTGGGCACACAAACCATTTCGTTATTGTTTCTGTTTAATACTATCCTCCTCTTGTCCTGTACTTAGCCTGGCCACTGTGACACTGAAACTGCTGCTGCTAATAGCTAATCAGTCTGCTTTTGCAACCCCCTGACAATGCCAGATTGTTTTCCACACTATATAATGGGGCTTTCACAGACTATTCCACAGCCTAATAGAAATTTTTCAGACTTAATCAGCCTACATCTTCTTTTTGTCACTGTCATCCCATCCATTTCATTTTACATCTTTGGACCTCCCTGCATGACCTCTTCCTTGTCTTTATCCTTCTAGATCAGGGATTTTCAACCTGGTTCTCAGGAGTACCAGAGTTCTCAGGCACTATGTGAAAGTGCTCCCCAAGTCAGCTGTCAGTACTACTCGGGAGCATTGTAAAACATTCATGCCAAATATGCAGTGTTCCCAAGTAGTCACATACGTCACTCCAGTGCTCGTGAATGGAAAAAGTTCAAGAACCTCTGTTCTAGACATTCATTGTGATGTGGAGTCATGGCAGCACTGCAGACCAACTGACTGTGTGCCTGTGTGACCAGTTAGGATACAATAAATCAGTTAGGGCAATAACATCAAACCCAGCGTACGGAGGTAATCTGTAATGTTATCCTGCATTTCCCTCTGTTTAACCACATAATAAATATTAGTAGGGATGGGCAAGCAGATTATGGCTCAGGTTTGGCTGTTCGGCTCAGTCCGGTTCGGCCGTTCGGTCCGGTCGCCGCGTTCGCGTTCGGTCATTCAGTTCAGTTCAGTCGTGTTCGGTTCGGTTTGGGGTTTCTGAATAAGGCTCTCTGTGTGAGGAATGATGGCCCCAGACCCATGATGGTGGGTCCTGGGGCTAGAGTGGAAGCTTCTAGATACATATTGGCCACAGCCCTCCCGTGTGAGGAATGATGGCCCGACCCATGACAGTGGGTCCTGGGGCTAGAGTGGCAGCTTCTAGATATTAGCTAGCACGGCCCTCCCTGCCAGTAACGTAGGCCCCAGAACCCTGACGGTGGGTTCTGGGGCTGGAGTGGATGTTTCTTTATATATATATAGAATATATATATACACACACACACTAAATCTAACTGCTATTAACTATTCTAAAACTTATTGAATTAAATGGAATATCCTAATAATTAACTCCAAAGGCCTTGTCCTACAAACACACTGTATCTCTATGTATCTCTATAACTAACTACTATGTATATCTATCTAGTAACTATCTATCAAATAACTATCTATCTATCCATACAATATTACACAGGGGGAAACACAAAGAACACAAGGAGGGGTACAAAACTGAAATGAAAATCAATCTAATAATATTCCGCTCTAAATAAATCTAAAACTTAAAACAGGGGAAGGGAATCTGGGATGAAATAAGAGGGAGAGATAAAGGATTCAATGGAGGGGGGGAGGAGGGAAGGAAAATTGAACACAGGAAACACAGGGAGGAGTAAAAACAAAAAATAAATGTATCTAATATAATCTAAATAAATGATAATATGGAGGTAAATGGGTTGGATGGGTGAAATAGGAGGAGGATGGCAACGGATTAGGAATAGAAAGGAACACAAGTTGCTGGGAGAGGGAGCCTTCTGAAACACCTGCTGTTCAGGAACAGTGAATAGCTCAGAAGGTTTTGGGAAGGGGGGAGGCAATCAGTTTAGTTTCTTGCTGCGCCTGCCTCACCGCAAGCCCAATTGGCTCCGTGCAGTCTAGCCTGTGGCCAATCACCTTCCAGTCACACGTTTTTGCCATCCGAAAGCGATCCGAACTGACAGAGCTGTGCAGTCATTTCATGTTCGGATTCAGGTTCCGTCGTCTGAACAGGCCGAGTTCACGCCAAACTCCGAACTTCCGAACTGCGTTCACCCATCCCTATTATTAAGTCCCAAGAGTCTGTTTGTGACTCAAGTGAATTGAGGTAAATAAGAAACATGACCCATATTCCCAGGTGGGCTGATCAGAATGAGAGAGACAGAGAGACAGAGAGAGACAGAGAGATAGAGGGTGATTTCAGATGTTACGGGAGGGCGCTTTCACCATGGGCCATGGGGTGGTTTGGACCACGGCCGGGGTGAAGGGGCGCGCCAACAGACGTGCGCCCCATTGCCTCCGGCTGTGGTCCGAACCACCCCATGGGCCGTGGTGAAAGTGCCCACCTGTAATGTCTAAAGTGGCACCCCCCTGACGGGGGCGGGGCCGCGTGGCACAGCGTGCTGCTGCATGGTCCTGCCCCCTGCATTCCCCAGCGGCCCTCCCCCCTTCCGAAGGGCAGCAGTGACTCCCATTGACCGCGGTGAATGGTAAGTAACCAGACGTTACTTTCCGTTCACCACGGCCGTGGTGTCTTTTCACCACACTTCTTGACCTCCTCGCATCCGGAGGTCCAGAAGTGTGGTGAATGCAAACACAGGCCGCGTTTGACTGTGGTGCACATCTGGTGGTGAGCCAACAGACATGCACCACAGTCAAATGCGGCCCGTGTTTGACTGTGGTTCAGCCGGGGTGAATGTCAGATGCGGAAAAGCAAGCAGTGAAGGCAGCATGATCTTTTACCAAGGAGAGTGTAAGTGGGATAGTATGATATATGTCTATAAAATAATGTATGAATGTATTTTAATATGGTTGTTTCCTTGGATTCATTCACTCAGTCTTTGTTTATTTTCTCTTTGCTGTTGAGTGGAGCAATAAAGAAGATGGAGAGTATAATGGGAGCCTGGGGGCAGGGGTAGAGTAATAAAGTTCCAGTTATTAATGGTCTGGCCTGGTTCAAGTGATCAGGCCCTGACAGCTGTCAGGTTTCATTCACATCAGACCCTTATTCTGAAATGTAGCAAGAATCTAGATGCTTGGGATGATTTTCTGAGAGTTGCATATGACCAACCTTGGGAAGTCTGACAAGTCCCTTGGAATTATGCATCATGCATTAATATGACAGGATTTTTATAGAAAAGGGGGAAATTGACTTGTCGCCAGATTTGTCCCCTTCCTGCTCTGCAGCTTCTCACCTTTATATTGTAGTATTCATGTGTTTGCACCATTTTACAATAACACGCCAGTGCTGTCTCTGATGTTTGTATTCAGGATTTATGATTTAAAGGGGCAATGTCAGATCAAATCCAGCTCAAACTCAATGTCCCAAGCCAAGCTTCATCTGGTGCATTGCATGAATGTGGGAGCCAGTCCTCTCGCAGAGGGTGCTGCTTACCCAATGTACCAAATTTGCCTCCAGAAAAATCACTGGGAGGCAAATCAGGCACAGGGTTTGTAACATGGAATTGTTAGCCCTCACATTTTTGTCGGCTACTCTGTAGGGATTGCAATGTCGGATTTACTAGCTTTATACCAGAGCGCTGGATCCCCCACAGAATTTCCGCAAGATTGTGGCTTAACATTCCCATGTTACAAACCCTGTGTGTGCCTGATTGGCCTCCCAGAGATTTTTCCTGAAGGCAAATCTGAAATATTTTGTACCATGGGAAAGTGTCCAAGAAGCCTCATCATGCAGAGTATTTTTGTGAGATTTTTGTGTTTTACTTGTATTTTATTCAGATGTTGTAAGCTTCCCAGAACTGCATGGATTGGGTGGAATATACATCTAAAGATGATGATGAATGATCAGTGCCGCTGGGAAGGACTAACTGGCCTCAGTGCCTATTGCAACAAGTGTTGCACTTATCCAGCAACTCCCAAGCTTCATGTGCCCCATTTTGAGACTTCAGTATAAATCTGTGTCCCAAGACAGCAGCCAAGGCATGGAAAGGATATGAAATCTCAGACAAATTTCTGATCCCATCTATAAATGGTGCAGTACCTAGTCCCATATATAAGGGAAATATTTAGTTATTTGTACCTTACAAACTCACTTCATGGAGTTAAACAATAACTGTGGATATAGCTAAACAGTACTGGAATGCAGAGCAGTCGCAATTTGCCTGTTTTTTTTTATATATATATGTAATTAATTTTTAATTAATTTTAATTTTAATTTTTAATTGTTTTTTAATTAACAGTGAATGTAATTACATTTTAATTACATTTTAATTACATTTGTATATTAATTTAAATAGAAACAAAAAGTTACAGCCAAAAATGTGTTTTCTATTGACACCAATGGAAATAAAAAACAAAAGCAAAAATGAAAAAGAAATGTTGATATTTACAAAAACAAAAGATTTAAATAACAAAAACAAAAAATGACATGGGTCCCTGGTGCACACCTCTATAAAGAATGTGCACAAGGGAGGGAAGGCAAGGGGAACACAAGGTTTGACAGGGATATATATATATACGAAGGGGTTGAGAAGTTATAGGTGCTTATTCCAGGTGCACTGGCTATGGTTCAATTAACCACGCTTTTGGAGATGGTGCCGGGACCATCCTCGAAAGCATGGTAAATTTGCTCACCGCCGGTGGTTCACTGTGGTGAACATCTGGAGGCAAGCAAACACACGTTACACAACCATCCGCCACCACAGGGGATTGTCCGTGGTTGACTGTGATCACGTAATGTCTGAAATTACCCATTGGGTACTTTCAGACGATACGGGGCCCTTTGGCCCCGTACCGGCACCACCGGCTTCGTTCCCCGCCGGGGTCACCCCGTAACGGCACAACAGACGTGCCGGGGGGATCCCGGCGGGGAAAGTGGGAGGGGCCGGGGCCGCGCGGCGCAACGTGCGGCCGCACGGCCCCTCCACGCACCCCGCCGCCCGCCCTCTGAGGAGACGGGCGGGCGTCGGGGCCAATGCGGCCGCCGCGTCCGGCCGATCGTGCCACGGCCCGGGATCCCGCCGGGGATCCCGGGCCGTGGCACGCGGCCAGAAGTTACTTTTCCTTGGCCACGGCCCGGGGTCCGTTTGACCACGCTTCCCAGGACCTTCCCCCAGCTAGCCCGGAAAGCGTGGTTCAAACGGACCCCATGTGGGTATTGACCGTGGCCAACATCTGGCGCGCCGCAAACAGACGTATGGGACACGGTGACCACAGGTGGGTATTCACCGTGGTTCACCGTGATCTCGTAACATCTGAAAATACCCATTGTTAGAATGAGCTCTTTAGTCTGTAGTGTTCCTATGGGTGAAAACAGACATGACGCTAACCACCCTTTAACCACCCTTGGTGGTCATTTATGCATGTTTCAGGCTGCATAGGGTACCAATACAGCCCTGCAACATGCATAAATAACCACCAAGGGTGGTTAAAGGGTGGCTAGTGTCATGTCTGTTTTCACCCTGTGTGGGCTAGAAGTAGTATTTGCAATAGAAAGCTGAAATATGTATTTCCCATCAGTTTGAATTCACATTTTTTCTACCCACCACCCTCATTTTTGTCCCTTCCCCTTAGCAAATGCAGGTAGGGTTGCCAGATATGCAAAATTTTAGAAGACACATAAGAAATACAGGTTGCAGGGCTGTATTGGAGTCAATGCAGGCCTGCAACCTGTATTTCTCATTAGTGCCCTCTAAATATTTGCATATATGGCAACCCTAATTATAGGGCCCCAAAGCTCTTGTCATGAATCCTGTATATAGGCATATATTTTTGACCATTTGTGTTTCAATATATTGGAAATCAGAATTAACCTCTTTGTATGATGATTTCCTAGTAAAGCTGTCCTATAGTGACCTTTCTATTGAACTCTTGACCAGATACTGCAAAATCAGCCTGTATACTGGAATAGAAGATTCAATCAAGTCTGTTAAAGAAATTAACAGTTTCTCTTGACTAGAGTCAAAATACGTGACTCTCAATCAGGGTAGGAAGAGGCCTTGTTTGTTTGGAGTTTACTCATTGTTAATCCATCTTATATGATAGCAACCTGTTTTAGAATGTATTAACAGGCTTCTTACTATGTATTTTGAGAAAAACCCCTCCCTGTCAGCAGTTTTGACCTGACATCATTTTTACCTGACTTCCAACCATCTTTCATTCTATAACAAGGGAGAGGAGAAATGGATTTTTCAGAAAGCTTACTTTCCTGAAGCTTTTCTCACTTCTTCCATCTGGCAGAATGGGAAAAGGACTGGGTAATATGTTATATCCTATATGATGCATTGAGTCAACCATAGCAATAATACTTAGAGCATATGTTATATCTTAGAAATGTTAAGCTCTTAGAATTTGTAATAACAGCTGTTCTTTGAACAAGACATGTCTTTCAAAGTCATGTACTTTTAACTGACACTGTTTCTTTTGTACTATGTCTTTATTTGAACTTAAGTAAACTATTGCTTCGTATTTTTATAATTGTCTTAAAGTCTCATAGCCTCATTTATATAAATGAATTGGTCTTTACAATACTTTGCTGTGCTGGCTGGCTTATTAGCAAAGTGCAAACTCGAATTCCACATATTGGAAAAGAGCACCCTATATCCAGACCAGATCATGTCAGCCCTGCACCACTAAGCACATTTTCCTTTTGGGGAAACTGAGGCACAACGCGACATTCTCAGCCCCTTTGAGCCAATCTACTTCTACTTAGAGTGCAAACTTTCAGAGGCTATACCTTACAAACTCATTTCAGGGATTTAAACAATAACTATGGATATAGCTAAACCGTATTGGAATGCAGAGCAGTAGCAATTGTGCCCGTTCATTTCTAAGTCAGATGAGCTTTCAGCTTATCTCAGCTCTGATTTGCCTCATTTGTTTGTGGTTTTCTATCTCCTGGCATTCTGGATTACAATCCCATTTTCCCCTGACCTTCAGCACTTCTGCTGCCTGCCAACCTGCTTCTGATGATCCAAGCAGCTGTCACCACCTTTATGCTATGCATAGCAAGGAGCATTTTCATCTGAGAAGATTGGTATGATTACAGGAAATCTGCTGAGCTTTGGGTCTCCAGAGCCATTGGGTGATTTCAGACATTACGCGGTCCCGATTCACCACAGTGGATTCCCTGCGGTGGTGAACCGATCAACCACCCCCCATGGTCAAGGAAGGCCCCGAACAGATGTGACTGGATTGGGACCATGGCAGGGAAGTGGGCCGTCAGACCACGGGCCAGGGCAGCGCAACAGACGTGACGCAGATTCCCGGCCATTGTCAAAACACCCCGAAGGCACCAGGGAGGGGTGGGACAGAGACATGGCCGACTGAGGACAAAGGAAGCCAAAAGTGCCTACAGGGAACACCCACAGAAGGGAAACAGGAAGGGAGGGGGAAGAGAGAGAAGAGCCCCCAGGGCAGCGCACACAGCAGGCCAGAGACAATGAGGGCACAGTGGAACACACAGCACAAACACATGCCTGGGCGCACACACCCCCACAAGGGAAGGGAGGACACAGCGTGACAGACAACACACACTGCACAATGGGCCCATGGGAAAGGAAGGGGGCCTGCCCAGGGGCAGGGCAGTACATGGGAAATGGCAACCAGAACCCCCACAACAGGGCAGGCCACACGGGCACCCCCACAGCTACACAGGCAGTCCCAGAACGGGGAGGGGGGCAAAAGGCCAGGCTACAGGCACAGGGGGAGGCCACATGGAAGAGGGAGAGGTCCAGGAATGGCACAGGTGGCAGATAGGCACCCCAAGTGCTGGTGAGGGTGCCATGGAGGGGATGCAGGAGAGCCGGAGCAGTGCAGGCAGTCCACAGATGCACACACACACCTGAATGGATGCCGGGAGGTGACGTCCAGGTGCCCCAGAACACCGCGGTCACATAGGCACCCAAAGAGTGTGTGTGTCACGGACACAGGAGGTAGCCATGGAGGATGAGGAAGGTCAGCAGAAACCCGGGGAGCTGGGCGGAGGCACGGAGAGCAGGACCCAGTCACAGGAGAAGGCAGACACGGAGGGAAACACTGGTTGCAGAGGTAAGCAGGAGGGGGCTCGGAGCCATAAGCAGAGGCAGTGGAACCCCAGGAAACAGGCAGCACAATTGCAAGGCTGGAACATCATGGAGGAAGCAGGCACCGGCCCGCGGCAGCAGGGAGGAGGCAGGAGCTCTTAGCGGTGCCACCCACGGGGGCACGGTAGGCACAGGGAGCTTCACAGCTGGCTGCAGGGGGCAATGAGGAGCCTGGGGCCAGGTGGCCCACCAGGTGAATGAAGTGAGGCCACTGAAGCATGCTCCAATGGTAGCCCAGCAAAGATATGTGGTGGGCGACCAGGTAGTAAGCCTCAAAGGGATCCTGTGCGGCGAGTCCCAACTGCACATTGGAATGGGACAACACACCGGACAGCGCCACCAGCTCCATCTCAGTGGGCTTGGACAAGCCATAGTCAGAAGCAGGGGGCCGCGAAAGGTGACTGAGCTCCAACAGCCAGTGATATACCGCCTCACGTGATCGCTGGTACCCACGGGCCCCATGAACACAGCCAAAGTAGGACACAGCCGGGGCAGGGCCCCCCCTCATTCAGACAGGCCATGTAGACAGTCAGGTTGCACACAGACAGAGAAGACACAGTCTCCACCGCTGACCACCCCACATGCGAGCACCTCATCTCCAGGACGTGCCCATCGGGAAAGGGAATCAGGCCCAGGGTCTCCACATGCAGCTGATAATTGCGGGTGCTTCCCTCATAGTCAAAGTAGCGCAGCCCTGAGCTCAAAGTTGCATAGGCACTGGACAGGCTGTCCGGGCAGCTCAAGAGCAATTGAACTGTCGGGGAATGCCACAGGTCACACAGGGCTATGGTCTCATGGAAGGTCCAGCGATGGGGGGGTCCCGTGTGTGCTGGGAGCCAGGAGCCCGGTGGAAGCGCAGCCAGCCATCGTCTAGGAAACAAAGGAGACATTTTGCTGGAGGCACAGGCCTGGCTTTCAGGGGCCCCTTGGGTTGCCTTTTTGGTACACAATAGGTACTGATTAGGCGCCCTGACCAGCCAGCCCATGCCCCGTGGCACGGCTGGAGGGGTCTAGGGCCTAACCCACCATCGTATTGGCAGTCGGTGCCCTCCCCCGGTGCCCTTCCTCCTCCCCATGTGGCAGTGTGCCTCACTGGGGACTGCTGGCTGCTCCCAGGGCTTCTCTCCGGTGTCCTTGTCCCTGTCTGTCTCCGGGACAGGGGCGGTCCGTACCCTGTGGGGATATTGGAGGGGTTGGGTGGGGGTGGTCTGCCCTTGTCCCCTGGTGGCCCCCCGGGCCCCCTTCCCTGTGCCTGGTGTGTCCCCCTTCCCCCAAGACTCTTCCCCCCCAGTCCGGCCCTCCTCCCACCAACATGCTTACCCTTGATGTCCATCTCGTAGCCCTCCAAGGCTGGTCCTTCAGTGTTTCTGGGGTACCCCTGTGTCCATTGGCTGAGGATGTCCAGTCTGCCATCCTCGGAGTCTCCCGGTCCAGACAGGGGGTGGGGGCTGCTTGGGATGGTGCTTGTGGGGGGCCTACAGATCCCTGAGGTCCCTGGGCATTCCTCCGGTGAGGCGGGGGCCCTGGAGCCGGTATCCTCCCTGGAGGTGGCAAGCGGAGGGTCACCTCATTCTGTTCCCTGCCCTGGACCACGGTGCTCCCCACGAGGCGTGGGGCGATGATGGAGCCCTTCATATGGAGTATGTGGTCCAGGGCATCAAAGTAGGGGGTAGTCCGGGCTCTATGTCCGGACAGCTGGTTGTTGTCCCCGATGGCCTTGTACCCTCTCTTTAGTTCCTTCGCTTTTGAGCGGCACTGGGCCATGCTCCTGTGATGGACCACCGCCTCCTTGTCCTGCATGATCTTCTGGAAGATGTGTTCGTTCCACTGATTGAGAGTTAGCTCCAGTTGATGCTTCAGGGTCCCTCAGATGCGGAAAAGTCCTGCGTTTTCCTGTGCCCCCATTGCCCCCCTCGATGGTAGGGCCTTCTCCAACAAGGGCCCTCCAGGTCCTCCTCCTCCGCCGCCTGGCCAGCGCACATCTCCGGGGGCTGGGGCTCCTGGGCCCGCTTCCGTATCTGTCAGTCGAGGGGGGGGTGTTAGGTGTTGTTTTGCACCTGTCCCGTGGCCCCACCCCTTCCCCCCTCCTGCTGCCCAGGCCACCCCCCTTGGTGCCCCTGTGCCACCCCCCCTTCGGTCACCTTACCCGTTTCCAGGGTGCCTCGTACCGCGGTACGGTTCCCATCTCCGGGGCAGCCTGTCCCGGCTGCTGTTGCTGCTGCTGCCCCTCCACCACCTGCAGGTGCAGCACAACCCCTTCCTCCACCTGTGCCTCCACCACCTCCTCCTCCTCCTCCCGCCTTGCTCTCTCTCCCACCACACTCCTCTCCCTTCCGCCTTGCTCCATCCCGCCACGTCCCCTTGCCACTGTGTGTCCTTTAAATCTCGCTCCCCGGCCTGTGTTGTTGCTGGTTGCCTGGCAGCAACACTGCGTGCTTTGTCCCCGGCTGGGAATCATTTTGGTTGATTCTGGCCAGTGGTTGCCGTTCAGACATAACGTTTTTTTGTTATTGCTTTGACCACACTTTCAGAGATGGTCCGGGCTGGAGCTCCGGAAGCATGGTTATTTTTGACCCCTGGTGGGGATTGACTGTGGTGAACATCTGGTGCCCATGAAACAGACGTTCAGAACGGTTTGGCCCCACCGCGGGATTGACCGTGGTTCACTGTGGTTGACTGTGATCTCGTAATGTCTGAAAATATCCCATCTCCAAAAGCGTGTTCAAACTGATTCTCGCTGGTGGTGAACACCTCGGGAATCACTTTTTGCCCCGAACAGACATGATGTTACCACGTTCAATCATGGCGGGATTCACTGTGGTTGAGCATGGTAACGTCTCGTCTGGCCCCTGACCATGGCCCGGAACTGGCAGCCATGCTCGCCACCGATTCCGGACCATGGTCAATACCCCACGAGGCGGGCGGGCGCCACGGCCGCATTGGCCGCTGCGGCCATCCTTCCCCCAGAGGGTGGGTGGCCTCAGAAGCATGGGGGGGCGGAGCTGTGTGGCCACACGTTGCGCCGCGCAGCCCCACCCCCTCCCCCATTCCCCAGCGGAATCTGCCGGCTCATCTTTTGACGGGCTGGTCTGATTCCACCAGGGAAACATTTGGGTGATTCCATGACAGGGCCAATAGGGCCCCATCACGTCTTAAATCACCCTCTGTTGTTAAATTTACTTTTTATTTTAGCGTATATCATGAAGTCTATCTTAATTCTGATTTTTTGCTGAATTGTATCCTAAGTTAGTATCTCTTGTCCCACAAACAAGTGTGATGCCCATTTGAGACCTTTTTTTCCCCATTGTTTTTTACTGGTCGCTGAAATTCTGGCTGATCTTACCCAATTTCCAAATATAGTCATGTATGATGATATGTCTTTTAATATTTCTGCTTTTTTAAGACTGGCTTCCCATACTTGCAACGCTTGCCAAACAAATGGATGTTCTAGTCCCTTTTGTGTCTTGATTGTTTGACCATCAGTTAGCAAATTGGTGAAGTTGTTTGTTGTAAAAAACTCTTTTTCAATTTCAATCCAGTCCGGAGACGCGTTATTGTGATACCATATTTTGATTCCCTGCAGGGCCGAAGCCCAGTGATAAATTTTAATATCTGACAGATTTAATCCCCCTTTCTCTTTTATTGTGTACATATTAGCTCTCCTAATTCGTAATTTTTCCTCTGCAAAATTATTCTGGCAATGATTTTATTAATTGTATCAAAGTATTCCTTAGGAACCTTCATTGGCAGAGCAAAAAATGTGTATAACAGTTTTGGTAACAGAGCCATCTTAATTAAATTTGTTCTGCTGATCCATGAAACTTGTAATTTTTTCCATTCTTCCTCCTTAGTTTTAATCTACTTCAGTAACAGCAGAAAGTTTAATTTATACAATTCCTTCCATTTTTTAGCAATATTAATTTCCAAATATTTAATATTGTTTGTTTGGACCTTAAATGGGATATAAAGTTGCCGTTCCATATCTGTTAGCTTTTCTTCATTAAAGAATAGCATTTGAGATTTATCAATATTTACCTTATAACCAGAAACTATCCCAAACTGTTTAATAGTTACTAACAAGTTTGGTACTGAACAGGGAAGATCCGTCAAACATACCATTATTTCGTCCGCATACATGGACAATTTATACTCTACTTTTTGAATCTCCACCCCTTTAATTTGTGGCTGTGATCTAATAGCAATTGCGAGGGGCTCTATTACGAGATTAAATAGTCGGAGGGATATTGGACATCCTTGCCTGGTACCTCTAGTTAATCTAATTGCCCCTGAAGTTTTTCCCTCAAAAATGATTTTGGCTATTGGGGATTTATATATTACTTCTATCCATTGAAGGAACTGACCTTCAATTCCATGTCTTATCATTTCAAATAAAAATGTATGCTCCACCATATCAAAGGCTTTCTCCGTGACAAGGGATATAATTGCAGCTGGAATCTTTTTGTTTTTAATATAAGCTGTTACGTCAATTATTTTCCTTATATTATCTATTCCAAGCCTACCTGGAGTAAATCCAGTTTGGCCTGGATTTATTATGTCTGGTATAATTAACATTAGTCTATTTGCTAAGATTTTTGTGAATATCTTTGCATCAGTGTTAATTAATGAGATCGGCCGGTATCCACTGCCAACTTCAGTATTTTTTCCTGATTTTGGGCAAAGCATAATATTTGCTTCATAAAGTGGCATTGCCTGTTGTTTTAAAAAGGCGTTGTATAGCCGAGTTAGTATTGGGCTTAAACTTGTAACATAAGTTTCATAAAACTCTGCTGGATATCCATCCGATCCAGTCGCCTTATTATTTGATAGTTTTTTTATGACTTCCTTTATTTCTTCCTCATTGATTGCCTTGTTTAGAAAGTCTTTTTGGACCTGTGTTATTTGTGGCAGTTTAATTGTGGTTTTCAAAGAAACAATTCTCTCTGCATTAATTTTTTGTTGTTTGACCAATTGTTTTATTTGCATTTCACTAATATGTGTCTTTTTCTCTTTTCTCAGGTGGGATCCCAGAGATATAAAGTGCCCTCTAAGGACTGCTTCCACGGCTTCCCATAATAATATGGGAGAGGTGGCTGGCAGGTCATTCTGTTGTATATATTCTGAGATTTCAGTTTGTATTTGTTGTTGAATACAATTATTACCCAAATAAAAAAAAATTAGCTTACACTTTTGTGTTGTAGCAGTTCTTGTCATCCTGGTGTTAATTTCTTATACTACTGCATAATGGGGTGATTTCAGACATGACGGGGTGACATTCGCCCCATCATGGAATCACTCTATTGATTCCCTGCCAGGATCAATACCGGCACGTCAACAGTCATGCTGACTGATCCCAGTCAGGAATCTGGGGAGGGGGCGAGGCTGCACGGCGCCCATGCTGCCACACAGACCCGCCCCCCATGCTCCCCCAACAGCCTGCCCTCCTGGAGATGGGCAGGTGCTGTGGCTAATATGGCCGCTGTGCCCGCCCACCCCCAGGAAATTGACCATGGCCCGGAATCAGCGGCGAGCACGGCTGCCGATTCCGCCAGATGTGACGTTGACATGCTCAAGCATGGGGAATACCCCGTAGTTGAGCGTGTCAACGTCACGTCTGATCAGTGTTACGCTGGGTGGTCACCCCCGTGAATCACGGGTGGGAATCAGTTTTACCACGCTTCCGTTCCAGTATATGATCAATTTTAGATGAAATTTTATGTGGATTAAAATAAAATGTAAAGTCTTGCTCTTTGGGATGGAAAGCCCACCAGATCTCTCTCCATTGATGTTCCTCTATTATTTGCGCTATTTTCTCCTGCTGTTTATTTAGTTTAGTTTTTGTAAAGTGGTCAAGTGAAGAAAGGGGAGAGTTAAAGTCTCCACTTAGAATTGCCTTTCCCTCAATTTTAGCTGTCAGATTAGGGAACAGCTCACACAAAAAAAGCCCTTGTGTTGTTAATAGGGGCATATAGTGTGGCTATTGTGTATTTTTCCTGCTCCATTTGGCCTTTAAGTATTAACACTCTACATTGTGTATCCCTATCTATTTCAGTTATTTTCATGTTAATTGTCTTAGATATACCCACCAACACTCCAGCTTTCTTTTTAGTTCCATTCGCAAAATACAGTTTGCAATTTTTATTATTAAATCTATAGTTATCTTGTTTTACTAAGTGTGTCTCCTGCATTGTAAATATATGTGGACAAAATTTATTTATAAACTGCCAGACCCTTTTGCGCTTTACTGGATTATTTAAACCACAGACATTGAATGATATTAATTTAAATTATCCATCACCATTTCATGAGTTATCCATCCTTCTCTGTTGCCAATAATACACACTGAGGTTTCTTACTCTGCCTTGTTGTCTATATTTCCCCCCCTGCTGTACTGTTATGGATTTTTAATTCCATCTTTGCTCCTGAATGCTTATTCTGACTGATCCAAATGTCCTGTCTCCATTATCTTTATTTATTTTTTCCTTATTCACTATGCTTTCCCTTAAACTATTGCTTAAAATCCCATATAATTTTGCCCCATCCAAACCTCCCTACCACAACCCAATTAACTTTTTTTAAATTTTTAAACTAGTTTCTTAAAACAGTTACTAACCTAACAAGTATATCAACCTCTGGGGGCCCCTTAATGGAGTTACGTGCCATAAGGCTGTCCACTTACTCCAGTCCCTTTGCATTTGACATTTATAATCCCATACAGTACATTTAATGTATACAGTCTAGCCACATACACTTTGTCACCTGTTCCATTCTATATTTGCCAACAATTCAGCAATTATCTTTTGAGTTAAGTTAAGATCGCTCAGATCCAGAGTAACTTTGACACCGGATTGGAAGCAGTAAGCGTGGGGCACGAGGTTATGGAGGCACCGTCTGGTCGAGCTTTCTGGGATGAGTTTCAGGAAGTGACGCCGGCTGATGAGGTGAATGTCCTGGGGTCTGTCAGAGCCACTAGTTGTGAATTAGATCCGTGCCCGTCCTGGTTGGTGAAAGTCTCCAGGGAGACCTTGGGGACGGTGCTGGCGAGGGTAGTGAACGCGTCCCTTCGGCAGGGGAGGTTGTCACCCAGTCTCAAGGAAGTTGTGGTGCGCCCCCTGCTGAAGAAGCCATCTTTGGATGTGGATGCACTCGCCAGCTACCGACCTGTCTCTAATCTTCCCTTTTTAGGGAAGGTTATTGAA
>QEPC01014310.1:550758-561644 GCA_003113815.1 Sphenodon punctatus | reverse complement strand
CTCCCTCACTGTTGCAGACATCCGCTGCCACCCGCTGATGCCCACTGTTTGTGCCCGACTGATGCCCACTGCCCACGCACCCACACGCACGCCAGTGAGCTCTCTCCAACAGATAGAGCCTTTCTTGTCCTCAAAGTAAAAAAATTTTTTACGAACCTGGCAGCAGCTCCAGAGCCTGTCACTTCCTCCTCATCCGAGGAGTAAGCCACCAGTGCAGGACTAGCAGCACCAGCTGCAGCAGTAGCCCTAGCCGCCGCCGCCGCCGTAGCCGCCACCAGGGCAGCCGCCTCAGCCACCTCCTCCTCCTCGAGTGGCAGTGGCTGTGGCAGCACTGGCAAGTTGGCCCCCAGCCGGGGGATCCTCACCACAGCCTTCTTCATTTTTTCTTTTTTAAACAAGGATATCTCTCTCACCCAACACACAAACTGAACCAAAACAGACAGACAGCCAATCCAACAAAATCACACACAGTCAAACACAGCCAAAAACACACCAACTGAGTCAAACACACACTCACTCGGCACACAGCTCCGCACGCACACAAATTTCCATTTTTTGGTGCTTCCGCTTTCGATTTCAGGCTCTCGCGTGATTTCAATGACCGAACGGCCAAACACGAACACGACGAACGGCCGAACACGAACGGCCGAACACGAACTCGGCGAATGGCCGAACGGCCGAACACGAACGGCCGATCACGAACGGCCGAACACGAACCGTGGTCTGTTCACCCATCCCTATGCATAATGTGGCAGCCCGTCTCCTGACGGGGACAGGATGGTGTGAGCACATAACACCAGTGTTCCGCGCTCTGCACTGACTGCCTATAGCGTACCGAGCCAAATTCAAGGTGTTAGCATTGATTTACAAAGCCCTGCACAGTCTGGGCCCCTCATATCTCGGGGACCGCCTCACCCTCCGTGTCTCAGAGCAATCCCTTTGGTCCACCGGGGGCGCCTTTCTGGAGGTCCTCCATGTAAGACGGGGGGCCACAATGGAGAGGGCGTTCTTGGTGACTGGGCCATGGTTGTGGAATAACCTCCCAGAGGAGGCTTACCTGGACCCAGGTCTCTAGGCCTTTTGACATATTTGTAAGACTTCACTTTTCGCCCAGGCCTTCAGAGGGGAGGGTGGGGTGGTGGGTTAATTTTTGTGGGGGGTGTTTTTAATTTGTTTTATGTTTAAAAAATGTTTTTTAAAACTGTTTTATATTGGGTTGGAAGCCGCCCCAAGATGCCGTGGGCATGGGGGCGGCATATAAATGTAACAAAATAAATAAATAAATTCTTTTCCATAAAACGTGTAAGTCAAACTCTTGTCTGAAATATCTTCTTTTACCTTGATGAATAAATGAAAACCTCGCAGGAAAGAAGACCTGTGCTTTAATTTCCATTTTGTGAAAGGATTCTAATTGTGGTTTCCATCCTTTCCTTTTGTGTATAGTTTCAAAAGTTAAGTCAGGAAATATAGAAATCTTGTTTCCTTGGAAATTAAGATCTTTGGCATTTCTAGCAGCTTTTAAAACCGCCTCCTTTTCTTGGAATCAAAGAAACTTCACTATTATTGCCCTTGGCTTGAATGGAACGTAAGATGCCTCTACACACATATGGGCTGCTCTGTTAGGGGAAAGCGTTGATGCTATAACCTTTGCGAAATAACAACTTGCTATTGAGTGAAGAAACCAACTGTTATTATATGTGAATAAACGATGGTCACAAAGTTATTTTATGTTATGTTATTAATATTCTTTTAGTGTATTAGTATATAGGGTTTTATTGTTAGTTTTATTGTTAATTTTAATTTTGGTTGAGCTCGTGTGGCAGAAGTATGTAACGTAATTGGAGCATGGAGATGTGGAGAAAGTAGGGAAGAGGGGGTGTAAGGCTACTACAGGAAATTTCCTAGGAGGTCTTACAATTTTCCCCCTCTGTTTTCTTATGAGGGTATAATGCAAAGTGAAAGCAATAGATGGAGGTATGCACCTCGTTTGTAAGATGGGTATCTCTGATGTATGATGCCTGGAGTAGTATTGATGTATTGTTTTTTGCCCTCTTGTTCCTTGGTTCTTTTCCTTCTGGCCATGGCAAAAGCTAGAGCCTAATAATAAAACTTGTTGCATTGCCCTTGGGCTGCAAGGATCTGTATGCCCGCTCTAACTCCAGCTGACGTAAGTCCTCCTTATCAGGGAAGATTGATTTCACCACACGTTACAACAGATCCCTCATGCCAGCTGTTTCTAATCCTTCCAGTACCCCCATTATTCTTAAGTTATTTCTTCTAGACCTATTTTCTAGGTCTTCTAATTTCTCTTGCAGTTTTTTTATTTCTGCCTCTGTATGCGTGACTCTTTGTTCATTATGATTTTCATGATCGTCCTGTTCACTTACTCTGTGCTCCACTGCCTCTATTGGTTTACTGATCCATTCCATTTGCGTTTTTAATTCTCCCAAACTTGATTTTATAGCTGAGATTCCCTCCTTAATTACTGTTAAGTTCTCTTTTATTGACCTAAAAAGGTCCAGTACCTGTGAAAGCGAGGCCGGGTCCCCCGTACTGTCTTTCAGCCCTGCGTCCACCATTTTGAGAGCCGCGGCCTCCCCCTTCCTTGTACTGCATCTCAGGAGATAGTATTTGTCTGCTTCCTTTTTTTTATCCTGACTCATTCCTTTTTTACTACTCATGACCTTTCTCTGATTTTATTTGGGTATTTGAACTCAAATAGCAGATTTTAGCATTGGGTCTGGAGGGAGCTCAGCCGCGCACACCTTGCTGCCTGCCATGCTCAGTCAACCCCCTCTGTTTTATGTATTTTTAATGTTTCTCTGGGCAGCCTGTCACATGACTCAGGCTGTACACAGGTGCCAGGGAGATGAGGGAGTGAAAGTCCAAAATGGCTGCCTACGATTGACATCTCCGCTGGCCAATTGACAGGACAGAAAGATCACAGACCCTGCAATAGACATAATAGATTAGTCTTTGCTTGCACATGCTTGCAACTTGCTTGTACCAATCAGGGGAACTTAGGAGAGGGCACGGGGAGATTATAGAAGCTGAGGGCATACAAAGCTCTGCACCTGTGGCTAGTTGGTTGTTGCTCTGTGCACATCGAGCGTTTTGCAGACTTTGCTTTTGTGCTTCTGTGTGAGAGCTGTTCAGTGTGCCTTCTGCTACTTTTCAGCCACATTTTTGGTACAAAAAATAGACCTTTCCATCTTCCCATGCTCATACCTCCAGCCCCCTCCAATTACACATTCTTAACCCTGTGTGTTCCTGCAAGCTGACAATGCCCAATAGGAATGGGTGAACGCGGTTTGGATGTTCGGAGTTCGGACCGAACTTGGTCTGTTTGGACATCCGAACCAAACTTCCGAACTGAACTCTCGAATGACCAAACAGTTTGGTCATGTTTGGATGAGTTTGGGGGAAGAATAATGTCTTTTCAGGGCCAAAAATTTGGTTTTGGTTTTGGTTTTGGTTTTGTTTCGGTTTCGATAGTGCTATTTTTTACTGTTCAGCCAAGTTCGGCCAACCCGAACTCGGATGAACTGAACCAACGAACACGAAATCGGGTTTCTAACTGAACTACTGAACAGCCAAACATCTGAACTGCATTCTGTTCGCCCATCCCTAATGCCCAGTCATAACTTGGGGTGCCCACAATGACAAACAAAGCCTGTGCCAATGCCTGCCTTCCCGCCTGTCTGCCTGACTGTTCACTGCTCCTTTGCTCTGCCTGCCTGCCTCCTGCTGCTAGCGAAAAGTCTCTCTCTCTCTCTCTCAGATGTGCTGCCCTCCTGGAGTGATTGCTGCTGCAAGCTGATAATATCCTGCCACACACTGGGCTGCTTTCACTTCGTTCTTTGTTGGTTTCTGTCCTTCGTGTCTCCTGTCCCCCTGGCATGCTCTGAGCAACTCTTGAAGCCATGACATGCTAGCTAATTGGGCGTATGAGTTTTCTTCATTCCTTTGTCAGACCCTGTGCTTTCAGTAGCCAGTGCCCGCTTCCTGCCAGTGTCTGGTCTGTCCAGTATGTGCCAAACTCTCACTGATATTTCTGCTTCTCGTGGACTTTCTTTTGAACTAGAAGCCTTGCCATACTTGGGGCATCACCAACTCCTTCTCTACTAGTCCCTGCTGCATCTGTTACCACAGTGTCCTTTGCCTGCCAGTTTCTTTGTCCTAAATCTTCCTGCTGTGTGCTAATCTCACACTGACATTCTGTCTCCTGTGGACTTTCTCTTCAACTTGAAGCCTTGCCAAACTTGCAGAACCACCATCTCCTCCTGCTCAAGTGTCTGGCTGCTTCAGTGCCCAGCAGCTGCTGCATGCCAGTGGGCTCAGTCCCAAGCTCTGTGGATCCCCCCCACACATGCATGTGCACACTTTTTGTAGGATACAATGTGCCCGCAATAGAGAGCCATGAGGTTTGTACGCAGCTGTGCATGGGATCTGTGGGACTTGGGATTGGCCTCACCATCTGCTCTGTCCTCTACCCAGCTGCTGTGTCCCAATCTCATGCTGATTTTTCTGCCACCCTGAGGCACTCTCATAAAGTTTGGGGAAGGGACAGTGTCAGAGAGGCACTTTTGGAAGCACTTTTGGCAGGTGTAAAAATGAAAAATATTGGTTACATTATTGATTTTTTAAGTTTTTCATTTTTAATAACTAACAAAAATGGGAATTTTGTTTATGCTATTATAAAAAATAAACAAATATTTTAAAAACAAAAATGTTTCTGCTGCACACTCCTAGTATTTAGCAAACAAAGCCATCTAAAATAGCAACATACATGCATTTACCATCTGTCTTTGGAACCTAAATGCTGCAGCACTGGCATGGTGAAAAGGAGCCTAAAGGAAATTTGGATTTAAAATTAAAATGTAAATGTTGTATAATAGTGAACTCAGGCTGGTCCATAGAAATTTGTGGCCTGGATACATTAAATTATTTCAGTCCCTCACCATCTTCCCCCACCCTATTGTCATGCCTAACAGTTAACTAAGCTAATGTTCCAAAATATAATATCACATCATAATAATAGCAATGTGCTGGTTGGTTCTTAATTAAATTTTTATCCAATTTTGGGAGCTACCTGCACAGTATTTACAAATATGTTATTTGCAATATTTAGTAGAAGTAGTAGTAGTAGTAGTAGTAAACTCACCTAATTTGGCATAGTAGTTTTTGTTTTTTAAAGTCTTGTAATTTACGGGAGGCTGCTTTTAAGTTCAGGACCCTCCTACCTTTTCCACCTCCACCTCCATCCCATTCTTGCCAGCACCAGTGAAGAGTAAATAATTTTTTAAAAAAATAATCTTATTTTTACTAATCTAAATGTCATTGGTAATATAAATATGTTTATATTATTTCATACTCATGACATTAACTTAATGGCCCTTGAACTGTGCCATAGTAATCGCCTATTCTGATCAGTTTGGAAATACCCACAGATCAGGTATTGTAAATTATGTATTTGCTTTCAGTGAACAGATGAAAGAAATTATTCATTCTTATAGGCATGAAATTCAACACAGATCTGTATTAAGAAATGAGATGTCATTTATTTTTGAATGTAAATGTGATTGCTGCATTTGGACCAATCACATTTGCATTCACAAAAACCCTGGCAAATAGTACCTCCTAAATACAAATTACCAAAGTGATCAAAATGCCAAAGCAAAGGAAACAAAAGATGCTTGCCCACATTACCATGGCACTGAATCTCCTGGTGGAGAATCCTCCCAGCTGGGAATCTTAAAGCATCCTCTGCACGTGGGTGCTTAGTTAGAAGCGTAATCAGCTGTGTCATGTGGCCTTTTTTCTTATGATTGTCAGGACTGGATTTCGAGCCCTGACAATTATAAGAAAAAATCCACATGAAGCAGCTGATTATGCTTTTAACCAAGTGCCCATGTGCAGAGTGCGCCATAAGATTCCCAGCTGGGAGATTTCCCCACCGGGAGATTTGGTGCTATGGTAACATGGGCAAGCAGTCAAAGAGATAAATTATTCAACACTGATGAAGATGAATTTGGGTATAGTTCATAAAAACAAATTTGTGAATTTTCATCATGAATACAAAAGTCTTATTTGTTTCAAATCTAAATTTTAGGAGTGTGTGTTTCAGTTCAATGTTTTAAAAATTGCTGTCTTTGTGCTGCCTTTTTGCACATCAAGGAAGAACTTAGTATTAAAGAAGGATCACAATTATGGTTAACAGCTCAGGGTCTAATAATCCAAAGCCAAATGAGTCAACTGGGTTTTGATACTGTGTGTGTAATCTAACGGACACCACCAGCAGAGGAGAAAAGTAGATTGGGATACATTACAAAGCTTCTAGGAACTGGCTTCTATTCTGAATTGCTATGTGGTAAAGAAAAGGAGAGCCAAATTTTCAAAAGTGGCACCTATGTGCTAAGTAAACAGCATGAGTTTAAGTTGGTGCTGCTACTGCTGCTTGGTTTTAAAAAATTAGGCCGCAAATTTAGGCACTTACATTTTGATGTAATAGCTTTATTTTATATGTCAGAGCAAAAATGCATAAAAGTGACTTTCAGTGGTAATATGCAACTAACTCCCATAGGTGCTTTTGAAAATGATATCGCCAGTTCTGAAAATTGTAGCCCAAGATGGGCTTTACTACTTGTTTAATTTTTCTAGTGAATGTTCAATCACAACTGCCTCTTTATTGATCAAAAGAGAGAAAAAACACCAACATGAAAGTCTGATCGGACCCTTCGTTTCTGCTTCCAGATACCTAGAGAAAAGCAGCAATCTCAATAAATCAAATTAAAGCAGCAAGACGCTTCCGATTATCCCTTTTTAGCCTAAACTGACTCCAAAAATGACAACTGATGCAAAAATAATTAAACCAAGACAGACTTGAAAAAAGGGAGAAATAATGTATTTAGAGTTTGAAGAGAAGTAATTAGTTTTGGCAGGTTATTTATTTATGTAAATTGAAAAATTAGCTGTATGAGGCAGAGGCAGCAGATTCCAGTGTCTGCTCCAGTGCATGCTCAAAACAAGGGGAGAAAAAAAGCCTACAGGTAAAGAAGCAAACTGTCTTCCAAAGAATGTAATGCTTTCTGGTCATGGACCACATCTGCTTAATCTAGAATTAAAGATGTCATGGGATAAAAGATCTAGGGTGTCAAGGGCCCCAGGTGAGGGGAATCCAGGACATAAGCAGACTTGGGGGATAAGGATACAGGGACCTAGAGATCCCCAAGGGAACAGGAAGTTAGGGGAAAAGGTGAAGGAAGAATGGAGGTGTCTGGAGGCCAACAAGGGGAGTAGAAAGAGAGGAAAACCCCTCGGTCATTCTCCCAGATCACAGGGAGCAAAACCCTCATAGGTCTATGAGCTCATGGAACATGTACAGCGATCATTCTTACACATGAGTAAAAAGACACACACACACCCCTCACTTGGAAGTGGCGCATAGAAAGAAGTGATGGGGCCCCATGTGGAAAGGTGGAAGGAGAGCAAAAATAAGTCAAGCTGGCCTCATAGAAATTCCCTTCAGAAGACCAGACTCATGCAAAACACCCAGCCTAAGAAAGAAACAGGAGGAGCCAGCACTTAAAAAGATATGGAGCAACTGAGATACCAGGAAACTCCTCCTTTTATGTAACTTCCAGAAGTAGGATCCTCACGCCTAGCACCATACCCCAGTTAATAGTCTGCCCTCGACCCTTTCAGTGAAAAACCCCTCAAGATAAGATACAAAAATATCTGATTCTCCTGCTCCTCCATCCAGCCTGACATTTGCAAAACTGTTCCCTTCAGAATTACGGTGACCCCAAAACATCCTTTCCTCTGTCTTGAAAGACCCCATTCAATGCCCATTGCGAGCCTTTGTCTAGTCCTAGGCTCTTGTCTCAAGTACCCATTGTAAGTTTCTGTGCGACTTTGTCCCCTGGTCCCTACAACTGACCCGAGCTTCACATTATAGAGTTGAGTTGCTTTTGGATGTGGACACACATGGGTCTCCTCTGTGAATCTGCTCCAAGGGTCTCCCAGTCCTAGGTCTGTCCCCCTCCTACTCATCACAGGATCACTGGGGCCCACTCATCTCCTTCGCAATGGGCAAAGGAGAGGTAACCCATTTTTTACCTTCCTCGCATCCTCCCTCCCTCCCGCTCTCTCTCTCTCTCTCTACTTCAAACTCAGGCTAGGAATTTCACCCCCCCATTCCCCTTGAAGAGTTCTTTGCCGCTCGCCTAACCACTCTCACTCTCTCTCACTCTTGTCTCTGACCTTGGGCAGACTAGCCTACTTTCTGTTCTCCATGACGTAGAGTTCCCCTCCACACCACTTAGTTTAACCCTGTAATCGCCAGTCCAGACTAGGCAGCACTGTTTGTATGTGTCTTATCGTACTGTATCGTGTTAATCCTGATGTCACGGATGCCTCTGTTTCCCAAAAAAGGAAAAAGTACTTAGTGGTTTAAATCAGACATAATCTTACCTGAATATAGGGTACTAGTTTCCAATCTGAGGGTTAAACTGAAACCACACCTACTATGTGGATAAGAGTAAACCCTTCTTAGTACATAGATGTAATGACAGTATATTTTTAAAGGAGGACGCAAGACAAAAAGAATATAAAAACCATATAGATTTACTTAAATTCAAATAAGGTTTCAGATAGTACAAAAAGGAAAACTCATTCAGTTATAAATATGAACAATGTGATACAAAAGACATTCAAAAAACATCATACATTGTATAAGTCAAAACCTTAAAGAAAAAGCTATGTTAAGTGTCATAGGGTGTTTTCAGATGTTACGCGGTCCTGATTCACCACAGTGGATTCCCAGTGGTGGCGAGCTGCCCAACCACCCCCCATGGTCCAGGGAGGCCCTGAACAGATGTGATGGGAGCAGGACCACGGCAGGGAATTGGGCCAACAGATCACAGCCCAGGGCAGCGCAACAGACATGACGCTGATTCCCGGCCATGGTCAAAACACCCAGAAGGCACCAGGGAGGGGCGGGAGGCAGACATGGCCGGCTGAGGGAAAAGGAAACCAAAAGCGCCTAAAGGGAATGCCCACACAAGAGAAACGGGAAGGGAGGTGGATGAGGGAGGAGAGACGCTGAGGCGGCACACACAGAAGGCACATAGAGAACAAGGTCACAGTAGAACACACAGCGCACACACACGCCTGGGCGCATAGACACCCATACGGGAAAGAAAGGAAGGGGGAACACAGAGGGACAGAAAACACACATGGCACAATGGGCACAGGGGGGAGGGAGGGGGGGCCTGGGACAGGAAGCAGGGGGGGAACTGGCCCTGGGGCAGGACTGGACACAGGGAACGGCATCCAGAACCTCCACAACAGCACAGCCTGCATGGGCACCCCCACAGCTACACAGGCAGTCCAGGAATGGGGGAACCCCACAGGGGCAGAGCACAGGCACAGGGGGAGGCCACACTGAACAGGGAGTGGCCCAGGAACAGTCCAGGAGGCAGACAGGCACCCCAAGCACCGGCAAGGGTGCAATGGATGGGATGGAGGAGAGTCGGAGCCATGCATCTGGTCCAAAGACACACACACACACCACGGGATGATGCCAGGAGATGCAGTCTGGGGGGCCCAGAACCCCGTAGTCACAGAGTCACCCAAGGGGGGGGACATGGGCACAGGCGGGATCGCAGGTAGACAGGGAAGGCCAGCAGCACTAAGGGGTACTGGGTGCTGGTTTGGAGATCAGGAAATGGCCACTGGAGAAGACAGCCACAGAGGGGAACACTGGTTGCAGAGGTGGATGGGGGGGCCTGTGGACAGGGTCCAGAGCCACAGGCAGGGGCAGCGGAACCCCGGGAAGCAGGCAGCACAGCAGCAAGACTGGGAAATCATGGAGGGAGCGGGAAGTGACCAATGGCAGCAGGGTGGAGGTGGGAGATCACAGTGGGGTCAGCTACCAGGACCCAGAGGCACAGGAGGCCTCACAGTCAGCTGCAGGGGGCCACGAAGGGGCCCGGGGCCGGGTGACCCACCAGGTGCATGAAGTGGGGGAACTGAAGCATGCCCCGATGGTATCCCAGTGCTGCCATGTAGTGGGCAACCAGGTAGTATGCCTCGAAGGGATCCTGCATGGTGAGCCCAACCTGCACATCAGAACGGGACCACACACCAGGCAGCACCACCAGCTCCACCCCAGTGGGTTCCGACAAGCCATAGTCAGCAGCTGGGGGCCACAGAAGGTGACCCAGCTCCAACAGATATTGATAGACCACCCCATGGGACTGCTGGTACCCATGGGCCCCAAGAACACAGCCAAAGAAGGACACGGCCAAGGCGGGGCCCCCCTCTGGAAGACAGGCCTCTTAGGCATCCAGGCTGCAAACAGAGAGGGCAGACATGGTCTCTGCTGCCAACCACCCCAAATGCGCACACCTCATCTCTGGGATGCACCCATCAGGAAAGAGACGCATGCCCAGTGTCTCCGCGTGAAGCCGGCAATCGTGGGGCTCGCCTCATAGTCAAAGTAGCACAGGCCGGAGCTCAGACTTGCATAGGCACCTGTCAGGCTGTCCGGGCAGCTCAGGAGCAATTGCATGGCTGGGGAATGCCACAGGTCACACAGGGCCATGGTCTCGTGGAAGGTCCAGCTATGGGGAGCGTCGGAGTGGAGAGGTACGCGGGTGCTGGGGAAGCCCTGCCAGCCATGGTCCAGCACATGCCTGATACTAAATGGAAGGTGAGAGGGGCCCCACAATCCCTGAAGGGATGGGAGGAGAATCAGGGGAGCTCCAAGGCCGCAACATTGCCCGGATAATGAGCGAGGCATGGGGTGCGGACCCAGCACAGCTGCTGGCACCAAGAACACATACAGGACAGCCTACACACAGCTCAGGGAGGCGAGGACAACA
>QEPC01014310.1:516458-545019 GCA_003113815.1 Sphenodon punctatus | reverse complement strand
CAAATGAACTGGTTATGGGGTGGGGGCAGCATGAACTGATTATGGAGGCACAACTGAACGGGTTATATGTCTCTTTTCATGGCATAATGTGCTTAATAAGCTAGCTGCATTTTGGGTGTCTTGTGCGTGTGATAGCAGCACCTCTGGACTGGTTGTACTGCATGCATGCACAGGGCACAGGCGGCACCGGCATCAAGAAGAAACAGGCCTTGGAGGCCAGACTGGCTAAGCTCACTCCCCTCCTCCAGTAAGGCAGTGGATGCAGTCAGTCTCTCTGTGCCTGCCTCACTCCCCGCTTGGTTGCCCCTGCAGTGGAACCACTCCTGGGGAGTGGTGGTAGACACTCTGCTGGGGAGGGAGGGAGCATTGGGAGGCCATGCTTCTCCATGGTTGCTCGGAGTGGTGGAGAATGGGAATCCTTCCTGTCCAGAGGGAGTAAGTTTTATGTAAATTTAAACATTTGCATAATTAGGTGGGGCCTAATGATGCAAATTAGGCCCCACACCAAGACTTTGCACATGGCCTCACAAACCCTGGGGCTGGCCCTGGACTTCGGGGCCTCAAGCAGCACTGGAGGAGCCTCACTGGCCACCTGGACTACACGGTGGAGACCTCGGCCCTGGTGATTTGAGCCTGCTGTGTGCTGCACAATGTGTGCTAGACCAATGGGGCTGCCCTCGACTACCCCATGCCCCCGCACCTTCCTGGTCCCGTGCCTCTCTATGTGAATTCAGGGAACCCATGGGAATACCGGTACACAAAATGCATGCATGCAGCCCTGGCCAGGCGGATCAGCCGGGAGGCCGAGGCATGAAGGTACGCACACCAGTCTCCACCACCCCGGGGTCCCTACCAGCACCCTGGGTACACCCCTTGACACCCACCCACCCCCAGCCCCAGGCCAATGAACAGAACTACAGAGGTGACTGTGGTGCCCGTACATTTATTGTGACCACCACCTACAGGTGCCCCCACCACCACCACCACCCATCTCCAGGTGCCGCCCCCCAGTCCATCTCCTCTCCCACCCGCTTGCTTACCCTCAATGTCAGTCTCAGAGCCCTCTGAGGCTGGTCCCTCTGTGTTACTGGGGTACCCCTGTGTCCCCAGGATGAGGGTGACTAGTGTGCTGGCCTCAGATTCTCCCGGTCTGGACAGGGACTGAGGACTCTGGTGGATGGTGAGCGAGGGGGGCCTTCTGGTCCTCAAGGTTCCAGGGTGTTGCTCTTGGCGGGTGGGGCCCCTGGAGCCAGTGCATTCTAAGGGGATGGCGAGGGGACGGGGCACCTCAGCCAGTTCCCTGCCCTGGACCTCGGCGCTTCCCACGAGGCGCGGGGTGACAATGGAACCCTTCATGTGAAGGATGCTATCCAGGGCATCATAGTAGGGGGCGGTCCGGGCTCCATGGCCGGACCACTGTTTGTTCTCCCTGATGGCCTTGTACCCCCTCTTGAGCTCCTTGACCTTTGATTGGCATGGGGCCACGGTTCTGTGGTGCCCCGCCACCTTCATGTGCTGCATGATCTCCAGGTAGATGTGACCATTCCACTGGTTGACCGCTAGTTCCAGCTGGTGCTCCAGGGTCCCCCAGATCCTGATGAAGTCATGGGTTTCCCTGTGCCCCCATTGCCCCCCTTGGTGGTATGGCCATCTCCCGCATGGGCCCTCTTGGTCCTCCTCCTTCGCCTGGCCAGGGCCCTCAGCCTCTGGGGGATGGGGCTCCCAGGCCCGTTTCCATGTCTGTGGGTCATAAGGGGGGGGAGTTTGGTTGCCGGGTTGTCTCAGCCTCGTGGCCCTTCCCCCTGTCCCCCCACCTGCCAGCCCACCCACCTCCTTTGGTGTCCCTGTGCCCTTGCACCTCCCTTCTCTCCCGTTTCCCGTTTCCGGGGTGCCTCTTCCTCCTGGCCGGTTGTCATCTCTGGGGTGGCCTGTCCTGGCTGCTGCTGCTGCTGCTGCTGCTGTCCCTCCACTGCCTCCATGTGCAGCACGACCACCTCCTCCGCCTGTGCTGCCTCCTCCTCCTCCCTTGATCTCTCGCCCCCGATCTCATCTCCCTTCGCCTCTCTCCATCCCGCCACATCCCCTTGCTGCTGTGTGCTCTTTAAATCTCCCTCCCCAGCCTGTGTTGTTGCTCGTTGCCTGGCATCGATGGTGCGTGCTTTGTTCCCAACTGGGAATCATTTTGCTTGATTCCAGCTGGTGGTTGCCATTCATATGTTACGTATTGTTGTTTTCCGGTGGGAATTGCTTTGACCACACTTTCGGAGATGGGGTATTTTCAGATATTATGATACCACACTTAACCATGGTGAATCCCCCGTGGTGGTGGATGGTCCCGTAATGTCTGTTTGCATGTCGACAGTTGTTCACCATGGTGAACCACCGGCAGTGAGCAAAATAACCACACTTTCGAGGATGGTCCGGGCACCATCTCCAAAAGCGTGGTTAATTGAACCATGGCCCAGAATCGGCAGATGGTAATGTCTGTTATCACCACCGATTCCGGGCCATAGCCCAGACCCCAGGTCAGAATCAGGCGCAGTGGCCGGATTGGCCACTGCGCCCTCCTGTCTCCAGGAGGGCAGGCGACTGGGGGATTGGGGGGGTGGTTGGGGCTGTGCGACTGCATGTTGTGCCACGCAGCCCCCCCCCCCCATATTCCTCACCAGGATCAGCAGGCACATCTGTTGGACGTGACTTTTTTATTCCGGTGGGGAATCAAAAGGTGATTCCATGACGGGGCCAATAGGCGCCCCGTCACGTCTGAAATTACCCATGGTCTGGGCCGGAGCTCCAGAAGAGTGGTTAATTTTGTCCCCTGCTGGGGATTGTATATGGTGAACATCTGCCAGCCGCCGTACAGATGTTTAGGGCCCTTTGGTCCCGTCGCGGTGTTGAGTGTGGTTCACTGGGGTTGACTGTGATCTCGTAATGTCTGAAATCACCCATAGTTTAGTTACCAGTTCTATAGGCCCACATCTGCCTGGTTGAGAGGCTTCAGGAATCCAAAAGCTTTCTTAATTTCTCCCTTCCAGGGTAGGCATATTTATCATACATTTCTGTATGTTCCAGCACTTTCTGATATTAATAAGTCTCTGCCCACTGACTGACCAGTCAAAATCAAAAACTCCAGAATAGGCACTCTTGCCAGAACTGAAAACACTAAAACTGATTAATATATTAAGCTTAGAATTTCAATTCCTAAAGGTAGAAGTTGAAATGTTTAAAAATACACACTATCTAACATCTCTCACAATGCTTTATTTACAAGTCAGTTTCAGGTTAAGCCACTAACAAACACAGGTGAAAAGGTAAAGCAGGGTTAACCAAAGAGAAAACTGGATAAGAAACAAACAGAGTGTTTTAAAAACAAGTCTTCCTAGTCTCTCTCCTATTCAGCATTTCAGCTTTGTCAAACAGATCTCTTCACATTTTGAATCACAGGTTTGTCAAGCACATATTAAAATACATCAAAATACATTCCAATACATGACACTGATAAATAAACATCCCCTCTTTCTTTGGAATATTCCTTGTTCCTGAAATGTCTTTTGGGAGGAGAAGAGGGTAGGCAAATGGGTTGTAATGTGCCACAACCTCAGACTGAATCCCTAGCATGTGAGAACCCTAGGCCACTGAAAAGACTAATTCCCTAAAATTTGAGCTCTTGCCTGGGTACTGGACCTTCCCCCCTCTGGGACCCCATGTTCACGTGTGGAGAAAGGGTAATGTGTTAACATAATTGAAGGGAAATACCTAAAGAGTACAAGAAACCAGAAAAGAACAGAACCAGGGCACAAGGAATTCGGAAACTAGAAGTTAGGATGCATGGAATCAGAGAACACAGGGCTAGGAACACAGGCAAAAGGGCTAGATCAAGAGGCTGGGCAGAAGGGTGGTATGGGATAGAGCAACAGGAAGAGGCAACAATGGAGCAAGGAACCAGGAGACAAAAGTGGAGTCAAGGCACCAAGAGCCAACAGGTAATTTTACACATTACGGGATCACGGTCAACCACAAATCCCCTGTGGTGGCCGTGATTCCCATAATGTCCATTTGGTTCCCGCCAGATGTTCACCACAGTGAACCACTGGTGGGAATCAAAATAACCACGATTCTGGACCTCCGGCTGCCCGGAGGTCCAGAATCATGGGGTGGTTCAGACATGTCGGGGTGCCCATTGGCCCCGGCATGCAATCGCGTATTGATTCCCCTCTGGAATCAGAATGGCCTGTCAACAGACATGCCGGCTGATTCCGGAGGGAGATTGGGGGAGGGGGAGGGGCTGCATGGCGCAACGTGGGGCTGCACAGCCCCACCCCCCCATGCTCCCGAGGCCACCCGCCCTCTGGGAGCTGGGCAGGCGCAGCGGCCAATGCGGCCATATTGGTCACGGCCTGAAATTGGCAGCGGGCATGGCCGCCGATTCTGGGCCATGGTCTGGTAGCAGACATGATGCCACCATGGTGAATCACAGTGAATCCTGCCATGGTTGACTGTGGGGCCAACATCATGTCTGTGGGGCCAAAAAGTTATTCCCGCCAGGGGTTCACCTCCAGCGGGAATCTCTTTCAACACGCTTTTGGAGGTCCAGCCACCCGGACCTCCAAAAGTGTGGTCAAAGCAATTCCCGCCGGGGGTGAACATCTGGCGGGATTCACTTTTCAGCCCAACAGACGTTACGCCAGTACGGTCCCCACAGGTGGATTCACCTTGGTTTACTGTGGTGGCGTAACATCTGAAATCACCCATCGTTAGCACAGCCACAATGCGTGATGGGCCAAATGTAACATCTGTTACATTTGGCCCATCCCGGATCGTGGTCCCGACCACGATCTGGGATTGGGCGCAACAGCCAGATTGGCCACTGTGCCCTCCCGTCACATGGAGAGTGGGTGGATTGCGGAGCATGGGGGGGAATGAGGCTGTGCAGTAGGATTTACCGGTACCAGATTTATTCCATTGATTTCAATGGGGAACTGTCCCCATTGAAATCAATGGGGGAAAAAAAACAATACCTCCCCCGTCCCCCTCCCAGGCTGTGTGTGGAAGGGGGGGCACCCCTCACACACCCTGCCCAGCCTGGATTTAATTGTGTTTTTTTTTACCCTAAGTCCCTACTAGTGCGGGCTCCGGGCCGCCACCAGCGACTCGGAGCCCACACCAGCAAGTACTAGGGTGATCCCTGGGGTGGGGGGTTGTTTAACACACACCCCACCCCAGGGATCACCCTACCTCCCCACCCAGGGATCGCCTACCTTTGGTGTTCCAGGCAGCGGCGGCAGAGGTGGTGGCGGCAGCACAGCGGTCCAGAAGCTTCAGCGCTGCCTGGCGGCTCCAGCGCTTTCTAGGCCTTCCGGAGAAACCTGGAAGTTCCCTGGAAGGCCTAGTAAGCGCTGAAGCCACCAGCCAGCGCTGAAGCCGCCAGACCGCTGTGCTGCCGCTGCCGCCTCCGTCTCCGCCGCTGCCCGGAGCACCAAAGTTAGGCGATCCCTGCATGGGGAGGTAGGGTGATCCCTGGGGTGGGTGGTGTTAACCCTAGGGATAACCCTAGTAGCACAGTACCTACCTGCTGGTGCGGGCTCTGGGTCACTGGCGGATCGGAGCCTGCACTAGCAGGGACTTCGGGGGAATTTTTTTAAAAAAAATCCTGACTGGGCAGGGGGGGAGTGTCCCCCCTTCCACCTGCGAAGCCTGGACTGGGGAGGGAAAGTGGTTGGGGTTTTTTTGTTTCTTTTTTTACATTGCGGCCATTCATTTCAATGGCCACAATGTAAAAAAATCCAGCATGGGGAACTGGTACCAGTACCCCCAAATACCGGAGTAATCTGATACTGCCGGTACAGCAAAATACCAGCAGTATCGGATACCGGATGTACCGAACTTCCCACCCCTAGTAAACAGTATCACTGTTCCTTTCTTTTAAAAGGGTGACCCACAGCTCCCCTCTAACTACCAGCCTATTAGCCTTCTTAGCATTGTGGGGAAGCTGTATGCTAGTTACCTATTAGGAAGATTCCAATCTAGGCTTAATGAAAATAATGTGATTTTCCCTGAACAAGCTGGGTTCCAGCACGAGAAATCCACCATGGACCAGATCTTTATCCTATTCCATCTAATTAAAAACTATGTAGTTCGTAAAAAAATAATCTTCCTCTGTTTTATAGACTTTCGTATGGTATTCGACACTGTTAACAGAGAACGTCTCTGGGCCAAATTGAATTCCACCTCAATCGACCCACGTTTACTTTTTTTGATAATTAGGTTGCACACTAGGAATACGCTTCAAATCAGGTATAGCCCCACCAAACCACCTACTGGAAAGGTTCCTTCCTCCCGAGGGGTTAGGCAGGGATGCATCTTGGCCCCTGCCTTGTTCAACTATTATTTAAATGATGTTATTGCCTTCCTGAACAGATCTGACACGCATGCGCCAAAACTTGGAGACAGAAGGATCCCCGCATTATTGTATGTGGATGACACGGTCCTGCTCTCCCAAACCCCCACTGGGTTGCAAAGGGCCATGCAACTGTTCAGTGATTATTGTCATGTTGAAAACCTCTCTATAAACTACTCCAAAACCAAGGTATTGGTAGTAGGGTTCGGTATTGGTAGTAGCATTCGGGTTTCCCACCGTTGGTTTATAGGGGAAAATTCAATCTAACAGGTGAAGAATGTCAAGTATCTGGGGATCATTCTTTCATCTTCCCTCAGCTGGAAGCAGCATTTTGAGGCCTTGTTGAGTCTGGCCTGGAGGACTTCTGCAGCGATCTCGAGTTTTTACTTAAAGGTCAGGGGGAAGATAGTTGCTTTAGCCCTCTGTTTATTTAAAGCGAAACTGATCAGTCAGATCTTATATGTCTTTCCAGTTTGGGGTTCTGGATATCTGGACAGTCTCGAAGTAGTTCAGAACAGTTTTCTGTGATCTATTTTGGGCATTCCTAAGAGTACACCTCAAATTCTCTTGCGGAATGAGACGTTTTGTTCCCCTCTCAGATCTAATGCGCTAATCAGTCTTATTAAATACTGTCTGAAAGGCCTTGTTTTTTTCAGCCCAGGACAATACTCTTTTCTCTAAGGCTGTACGGGGGTGGGGGCTTTTTTCTCAGTGGGACTCTCAGGTTGCCCTTGAAGTTGCCAAGTTGGGTTTTTCCAGGGAAGTTTTAATCCCCCTCGGCTTTAAAGGCGCTTTGGCTCTGCTCAAGAGGAGAATTTTGGATCAGGAACTCCAGCTTGAATCTTATCTGATGTCAGCTCAACAGATTGCCCCTCAATATCTTTTGATTAGTCCGCCTAGCAGCAGCCAAAGATATTTAGATGTTTGGCCAAATTTTTGTCGTAGGTGTATCTTCACCAAATTTCGTCTCAATATTTTTCCTTCTGCCCTCTTAGAGGGGCGGTATATGAATATTCCCAGATTGGAAAGGCTTTGTCCCCTCTGCTGTACCTCTGCCTTGGAGTCTGCTTCTCATGTCCTGCTGGTGTGCTCAGCTTATGTGGTCCCTAGAAGGAAATTCCTGAACACTTTGGTCGCTGATCCTTCAACCGCTTCTGAATGCCTACTGAAAAGGCTTTTCAGTCCAATCGATTCTGGGGTAACGAGGAAAGTGGCCATCTTTTGTGAGGCTGCCACGCAAATCCGACTTGACAGTTTTTGCCAAGAATTGGTCTCCTCTGATCCAGGAGGCATTGGGTCTATCATACAGGCCAGCGAATCTGTGTAGTCAAAAATTTGTGTCTGAATTTCCTGAGTGGGTAGTATACTATTACTTTGCCCTACAAATGTTGTGTTATGGAGATGCTGTTATGGTGTTTATTTAGGAACTTTCTGGCCTTGCTCAGTTTGATTTTTTGTATTTTATCTGTTAGTTGTATTATTGTAGTAGCCATGTGTTTATCCAAACATTGACTATAAACCTGTTTCAGAGGCCAGATAGCAATTGCCATCAGCCCTGAGCAGGCCAAGTCAAGCTACTACCCTATGGGCATGTCTATGTATAATTGGGATTCCGCAGATCACTTTATTAAATGTATCCTCGGATTGTGTTACTGCGCTACTCTTGTTCTGTATGTTATTTTTCTACTGTTTTATATTTGTTTTATATTTGCACATTGTTGTGACCAATGGTCAAACAATAAAAGTTATCTATCTATCTATCTATTTATCTATATATCTTCTTATTATTTTAAGTCTCTTTTGAACCTCTATCTTTATTGTAATATACTTCTACATCTTATTAAGTAAAGCTAAGTAACTAAGATTTGAGTATTTGACTTTATTGTAATTTGGTAAGAAAGGGGTCTCTTTCCTAATAGAGTAGTCAGGTACAAGAGCGCCAAATTACAATAAGATCCTGATATTAGGTCCAAGATTTCCCCAGGACCAAAATTCAGTCTACAATGGGAATGCAATATATCTGAATGCAATAGTTCCACAGAAGAAAATCCTCTTGGTTTTGTAACCTGGAATTATTTTCAACTATCCATTCTTGCACCTTTCTTCAGATCTTGAATCATGTCACACGTGGTTTTGGGCTGCTAAATGTGTTGTTGGAAAATACACTTTCACTCAACCAATATGACAATGTTCTTCGAGATTCTGTGGTCAATTCAAGAGATCAGAGATAGGCTGGAAATATTTTGGAAAACCTCTTAGCTTTATTTAGTACAAAGTTACAAAACAAGAAAAAAACCAAATATATTCTTATTACTCTATATGTTAATACAATGTTACTCTCTCAACATTAATTCATCCTTTCATACATCACCTATCCTCCTATCAAAGTGGACAACTGTGATAGAGGTGATGGGGGCGCCGGGACCTGTCCATTGATGTTGAGATGGTACCACGAGCTGATGTTACAGGCGTCCATTGATGTTACGGGCGTCTTTTGATGTTACAGGCGTCCAAGTTCCAAAAGACATCTGTCCCATATTTATAGGTCTCTGGTTCCATAGGCCATGCATATGTTATCAGGCAGAGTCGGCCCTCCCATGCCTTTCATGAGTCATTTTAACTTGGATGTATCTGTCCTCCTATGGTTCCTCTTTTATGACCAGTTGAACTTTGTTCCATTTCATAGATGTCTGTTTTCAGCCTTATGCCCAGAACTGTTGTGTAAGCAATTAATGTCCAAAATCAAGCTATGCTTGCAACTATAGTGTAGGTTCAAGCTGTACTGGCATCTTGTGCAAGTCTTAGTAATGCAGTTTGCAGTCAAAATCTTGCAATCTGTCAAATTAAAGTCTGTGCATAGTTCACTTAGGGGCTTTTGGCTTCAAGCAATGTTTAGGGCCTATGGCCTCAAGTCATGTCTTGCTGTTTCAAGCAATTCTTCCCAGTATCTTCAGCCTGGACAATTCTAACTTCTATTATTATTCATACACCTGTCATTCTACACCTGACATTCATCTGTCAATCACCTGCTCTCTTCTCAAAGAAATCCGCCCCCTGCTGAAAAAGTAAACTAGAGTGACCCATGGAAGAGCTTGTGTCAGTGCTGGTTTCTGTTGGCAGTGCACTTCTCTTAGGATGCCATTGCCTCTAATTTAAGCATAGTTATTTTTCCAAAGTATATGGCTGCTCAGCACTGAAACTAAAATATAAAGGAGGGAAAGAATGATTGAACTTTTTGATGCTAGAGGTTTTTCTGCATTGGGCTGCAATCCACATACTATTTACTCCCGAATAGAGGCATTAAAGCCTATGCAGCTTCAGTGGCACTACTCTGGAGTAGGTGGTTTGTGGACTGTAGCCTTGGACTTCATTGAACAATCTTAATGCAATATTAACAAAACAGGAAAAATCATGTTGATGCCATTGTTTAGTACAGTCATTTTTGATGTTGTAATATATTGTTTGTTTGCCTTAGTTTTCCTTTCCTTCCATCTTTTACAGGATTTCTTCAATCTTAATGTAACAGGTTCAGCTCTGTGTGCATGGGTGGGGAGTACTCTCAGACCATTCCTGTTACTCTGTCCGACACCACATTAATTATTCCAGATGTGGGATATCATCCCCAAATATGCTTTTTAGTGCTTCAGGGTTGCCTGAGTAGCAGGCCCCACTCCCCATTCAGTTGTTACCTTTCAGAGATCCAATCATTCTCAGCTCTTCTGATTAGCCACTCTCTTTGGGAGCAGCTGGTCCGAATCCTTAATCCTCCCCACACTCAAGCATCCCATATCACCACTCCCACATATTTTGTATTCCAAAAGTGCCTAGTATCATGACTCCTGGCCACCTCCAACAGCAAGTTCCACTGGCTCTTAATGTAACTAGCCTTCTTGTCCTTAATAAGGTCCTTGTAGGCCTTCTTCACGCGAAAAAATGCTTCAGGAAGTACCTGGCACCTATTTTGATGGTAAGATCTATAAATTGATCTTGCCCTCCTACACTCATGGTCATACCATGCCTGACTGAGTGGTCTATCAGGGCAAGGGGGCTTGGGGGGGGGGGATACTAAGCGTTTTTGGAATCATGTTCATATGGGAATTGGGAGTCATCGAGCTAGAGTCCCCCTCGTTATAACCTCCCTGGTGTGGGAAAATCACTTCAGGAGGCTTTATGCTGATTTATTTATTTTTATTTATTTTTATTTATTTAGTAAATTTCTATACCGCCCCATCCTGCACAGCAGCTCGGGGCGGTTAACAACAATAAAAAACCATTTAAAACATTTAAAATACAATTATAAAACATATCAATAAAACAGGGTGGTATAAAAATAAATATACAGGTGGGGGATTAAAAATCACCCCCCCCCTCCCTCCCAAAGGCCTGGGCAAACAGCCAGGTCTTACAGTTCCGCCGAAATGTCAAAAGGCTTGGGGCCAGGCGAGCTTCCTCCGGAAGGGAGTTCCACAGCCGCGGCCCTACCACCGAGAATGCCCGCTCCATCGTGGCCCCCCGCTTAACACGGGGGACCTCCAGGAGGGCACCCCCGGCAGACCGCAGGAGTCGTTCCGGGGCGCGAAGGGCGAGGCGGTCCCTAAGGTAAGAGGGGCCAAGGCCGTATAAGGCTTGGTATTAGTCAGGAGGGTTTTCTTCCCTCCTGGGACAATCTTCCTTCCTGGTCTCCAGTTGCGCCTTCAGAAATAGTTTCCATAGGGAGCACCTTTTTTAATGGGAAGGCCCCAGGTTAGAATTTAATCTCCATAGATTTTCTGAAAGCTCACATTATGTGGTGGGACCCAATCCTTGCGGCCCTTTTTACCTCCATTAACAACTCTGGTCATATTCTTGTGCTGTTGTCGTCCCTATTTATAAAAAAGGTTCTCGTCTGGACCCTGCCAACTTCCAGCCCATCAGCTTACCCAACTGTATTGGTAAGGTTTATGCCAAGTTTCTGCTGGGCAAGCTGGTGGCCTGGACAGAGGAACATAACATCATTCACCCGGAGCAGGCAGGCTTCCAAAGGGGCAGGTCAGTAATTCATCATTGTTTAGTCCTGTCCCATCTAATCAACAAATATTTGGCTGCTAATGGGCATTTTTATGCTACATTTTTGGATTTGAAAGCCGCATTTGATACCATTAATAGGAATTTACTCTGGGCCAAATTAGAATTGTATTCTATTGATAGGAGACTCCACGCTGATTCAAATCTGATAGTTAAATTAGATCTAAGGGGTGTGGTTTCCAAGGAGGTCAATGTCAGCTCTGGGGTAAGGCAAGGTTGTGTCCTTGCCCCGGCCCTATTCAATTTGTTTGTATCATACCACTTTTGGCCCAGTCTCGCTTTTTTCCTCCCAAGCTTGCCTCACATTTTTTTAGGTGTCCTCTTGTATGCGGACGATCTTGTCCTGCTATCACAAACTCCTATAGGCCTGAAGAGGCAGCTGCCAGCTTTTTCATCTTATTGTTCTTCCAACTGTCTCAAGATTAACTATTCTAAGCCTAAAGTCTTAGTGTTTTCCAAGTCATGGTCTATTAAGCAGTATAACTGGGCCATTAATGACTGCTTCCTTGAACAGGTCAAGCTTTTCAAATACTTGAGGATTCATTTTTATTACAATGACTTGTGGAAAGAACATTATAAAATAGCCATTGGAGCTGGGAGAGGCAGTGCTACCTAGGCATGGGCGAACAGATCGTGGTTCGTGTTCGGCCGTTCGGTTCGGCCGCGTTCGGTTCGTGTGTTCGTGTTCGGTCGTTCAGTCGTATCACGCATTCGTGTTCGCCCATTCAGTTCGGTAGCGTTCGTGTTCGGACGTTCGTGTTTGGTTGTTCGGGCACGTCGTGCGTTCGTGGTCGGACATTCGGTTCATTCGCGATCGGGTTGTGCGTTCGTGTTAGGTTGTTCGGTGTTCGGGTGGTTCGCGCGTTCGCGTTCAGCCGTTGATGTCTTGATGTCTCAGACCCGGGTGAGGTTAAGGAGACAGCTTGAGGCTATGGGCCTTTATTGTCGGGCCAATAACCTTGAACTAAAGTATCTAACGTCCAAGGTCATGGTCTGTGCCAAGTCCTTGAGGAATAATCACCATGATTGGTCCATTAACGGTAATCCTATAGAGCAGGTTAAGCAGTTCAGGTATCTGGGCATTCTCTTCCATCATTCGGGAAGCTGGAAGCCCCATATTGAGGGGGCTTGTCTAAAAGCTACTAACTCTGCTATGACTCTCTGGACCCTTTTCAATCAATCGGGCAGGGTGGCCCATGATATGACTATCCAAGCTTTCAATAGCAAGTCTTTGGCCCAGTTTTTGTTTGGGGCTGAGCTATGGGCCCCCTTAGTTATTGAAATTTTGTAATATTAATGGATATGATCATTGTTTGTCATGACCTTGCTTGTTGATTTTATATATTGTTTGTATTAGTTTGTATTAGTGTACTGTATGGCTTCTTAGCCAAGCAATGACCAAGGTCATGCTAAATAAATAAATGAATGAATGAATGTTTTGTTTTGTTTTGTTTTGTTTTGTTGGTAAGGTCTTTTTTTAAAAAAAATCTCAGGCCCTGTTGTTTTTATGGTTTTAAGAAATTCTAGAACATAGTGTATTTTACTTTGTATTTTTATACTCTGTATTTTTATATGTTGTTCACCGCCCCAAGTTGCCATTGAGCAGAAGGAGGGAAGTAAATAAATAAATAAACAAATACATCTCACCCAAACGAGTCCTCTTTCCCCATCCCACACCCACTTGTCTGTTGCTATGTGCTCATACAGTGCTTTACACCATATAAATCCAAGTTCACTTTGGGACACTACTGTCATACAAACCATAGCTGTTGGCACTTATTTGAAGTTTCAGTATAAATCAGGAAAATGGTAACTTCAATCAATCAATCCACAGAAGGATCATGTGATGACACTGGTGACTGGTATCCCAAAATCCTCTTTCTTCCCTAAACTCCAGTTCCTTATACTAGTCTACAGGGAGAAGTTTTATCTGTTGATTAGAGCTAAGGAAGAGATCCTTGATGCTCTTCCCAGATCTGCCTCTCATTAACTGTCTGACCTTAAATTAAGCAAATTACTTAAACTCTATGCTTCAGTTCCTGATCTGTGATGTGGAAATAACGCTGACTGCCTTATGCAGATATATAGCAAGACAAAGAATGTTTCTAAAGCACATTGAGATTTCAAACCTATTCTAGAAGTACGAAGTCACAACTCCCTCCCCCACCCCCCCAATTCTTTGTTTTTGCTGGCTTGGACCCAGAAAGCCTTTCAAACCCCAGCTAAGACATTGCATACCACTCTTTCAGCACAAAAACACAACTAACAGGCATCAGTCGGACTATAAATTGCTTTATGGATGCTATAAATACAAATAACCCTTGCCCATAAAGTTTCATTGGCATTACAAAGATCTAGTCATTTATCTCGTTCATGCTATGGCTACTGTGCATCAGTCTGAGAATTAGGATGCTCAGACATTATTAGAAGACCTCCAAATGGACTTTTGACTTAGATCACTCTTTCAGGAGAGGAGAGGGAGGAATATGTTGCAGCAACAATGGCATGTATCAGTTTGAGGCACAAGATACTACAGAATTCTCACTGGGTGTTAACGGAAGTGACAGTGGAGCACCATCATAACACCCCGATGCAGTTCAAAATCCCTCTGCCAACACAGACCCACCTGGGTCAGGCGGCACAACAAATATGCTGGCCACCGGGGAGGGCAGGGAGCTGCTTGAATGTACAGCTGCCCACCCCGTCATGATGGGCGGCCATGGTGAACAATGCCGGCCACCATGGCAGCTGAGCCTGGCCATGGCAGACCCAATACAGGCAGGGTCATGGCAGGCCATAACAGGTGGTAGCCTGGACTGGGACCCCAGAGGTCTCCAAGAGCACTTCCCAGGGTCACCGCTGTCACACATGGGAGCAATTCTGGGTGAACATTTGGCATCACAGCAACAAATGTACCAGTGGATCATGGGCCAAAGTGGGCCAAAGCAGGCCACCGTCAAATTTTTAACACCCTCTCTAAGTAGGACAGCACTGGGCTTCGGCTTCTTTCTGTCTCCACAATCATACTACCATATCTGCAGAAAACAAGCAACAAGAAAGAGAAAGAAAAACTAGGAGTATATTTGGTCCTAAGATTTTATCAACCCCAAAGTAAGTTTATAATTTTAACTCTGGTCTTATACACTAATTCCCATACATTTTAAGTAGGATTGTTGCAGTGTAGCCGCTCCCATTTTCAAAGATCCATCCCAGAAAAATACAGAAGATTCTATATAAAACAGGGGCTGCATGGAAACCAAGATAAAAATGTCATATTTGTGCCTGAGAATGGTAGGCTGAAAGAGACTTTGAGGATCATTAAGTCTATCTCCTTACACTTGTTAGTTCTGACTTGTTACATGCCTGAAGGACACTATGTAACTCAAAAGCTTGCTTAGTCTCACAAACATAAATTGGTCAATAAAAGATTATAGGATCAAAAACCCTTCGGTTTAAAAAGAGGAATTAAGGCTATTGCAAATTCAACCATGTTCCAAAAAGCATGAAAATTGTAAGTTAAGGCTCCTGCCTTAAGTTGCACATGATATAAACAGTAAATATATTGCATGGTGTCACATACTGTACTTGATTGCAACTTAGGCTTCATGCATCCACACTTTGGGTCTTCCAGCTCAAATTCTCTTCTGCTGCAGGTTGGAAGCAACACTGAAGCTGGGGACAGAAAGCTCCTCCCCACACTTGATTCCTGTCTCCACTGTAGCCCATACACAGGGAATGAAATTTGCAGACACCTGGGTGGCTTTTGCACCCAGAAAACTGAAGCTGATGACTTGTTCAGGGGTGTACTGGGGCAGAAACAGAAAGGAGCAGAATCCCACTATTGGCCCTGCCCCCTGGCACCAGTGAGGCTCCTGGGAAGGGAATCCTGACAGGGAGGGAGATTCAGCAAGCTTCTACAGCCACTGCACAGGGCAGGGGCGCACCGCCACCTATTTGAGGGGTCACCTGGGCCAGCAAGGGGGGGGCAGATGTAAGGCAGCTGCATCAGCTGTGCCCATGTCCCATCCTGCTGAGCCACTGCAACTGCCTGCCCAGTCTTGCCACTTTAGCTGTGATGCGCTGCCTGCGAGCGCTTCCCCACAGCACTCAATACAGTAGAAAGGAAGGAGGGAGTGGAGAAAAAGGACAGGGTCAGTCTAGAAGCCTAGGCTACATCTCCCAGAGTTCCAGTGCTGGGGAAGCCGTCCCCTTCCTTGTCCTATGCGGCCAGATTCATGTGCCCGAGTGTTTCCCCTACCTGTGTCTCCTGGGAACAGCACCACTTGCCCACCTTGACCTGTCTAGCCACCCAGTCTTACTGCCCATCTCTTCTATGCTCCACTTGCTTACCCTGAAGGTTAGCCCTCTATTAGTCTGCTGGCCTGCTGCCTTCTCCAGCTAGAGCTATCTCCCTGGCTAGCATTGGTCTCACCAGCTGCTCGCTTGAGTAAGAAGGGGGCGTTGGGGGTCTAGCCAGCTGGGAGGGGGGGAGGAGAAGGAGGGAATCTTAATGGCGACCTTGGCCAGCTGGGGGAAGGCAGTGGGGGGAGGAAAAGTAGGGGACTTAATGGGGAGTCTGACCAACTGCAGGGAGGAAATGGGCAGGGGCTTAATATTTATTTATTTATTTATTTATTTATTTATTTTATTTTATTTATTTAAACTTATATACAACCCTACCCAAAGGCTCAAGGTGGCTCACAAACAACAAAGATATTTTAAAATACAGTAGTCACCTCAATGCTGGACTACTGTAATGCACTCTACGTGGGGTTTCCCTTGATGCTGGCCCAGAGGTTGCAGCTAGTGCAGAATGCAGCAGCCCGTCTCCTAACAGGGATGGATTGACTACGAGAACACAGGTATGCCGTGCACCGCACTGGCTGCCTATAATGTACTGAGCCAGATTAAAGGTGTTGATGCTGATCTATAAAGCCCTACATGGTCTGGGCCCCAGATATCTCGGGGACCACCTTGACTTCCGTGATTCAGGACGGCCCCTTTGGTCCACCGGGAGCACCTTCTTGGAGGTCCCCCGTGTGAGACTGGGGTCCACAATGGAGATGGCATTCTCGGTGGCAGGGCCATGGTTATGGAACTCCCTCCCGGAGGAAGCCTGCCTGGCCCTGAGTCTGTTGGCCTTTCAGCGGGCCTGTAAGATGTGGCTGTTCTCCCAGGCCTTCGTGAGTGGGAAGGGGGTGTTAAATGTGGGATGATGGGGGTTTTAAATTTTGTGAATTACTGTAATTTTAAACTGGTGATTTTAAAAAGTATTTTATCTTGTATGTAAGCCGCCCTGAGATGCCGTAGGCATGAGGGGGCGGCATATAAATATGACAAAATAAATCATTAAATAAATAAATAAATAAATAAATAAAAACTAATATAAAAACACCCTTAAACCATCCCACACCAAACCCACCCAATACCACCTCTCAATTTCCCACACCCAATTCCCCCTCACAACCCTACCCCAACCCTGCTGAGCAAACCCACCCCTATCCCCACCTGCCAAAAGCTTTTTCAAACAAAAAAGTCTTATACCACCTTTTGAAGATGCTCAGGCTGGGGCTCAAATGAACCTCCAGGAGAAGGGAATTCTATAACATTGGGGCAACAACTGAGAATGACCCCTGTGAGCCTCCATCGTACAGATAAGTTTAAGAGATGGTACCCACAGAAGGGTGCTTCCAGCCGATCGCTGGAGGGCTGCAGCCTTTACATTACATTTTGTACATATTTTGTACATATTGTAAATGCCTTTACAATACATTTCTTTCCCTTCGTGGCTCAAGGTTACATTAGGGGGGATCTGCCTTATTTACTATCATTTCTTAACCTCCCCTGAGAGCCGAGATGTCTCACATACTCATTTTGTTCATAGGATCAGCTTTAGTCATCTGAACAGACAAAGCATGCTGTCTCCTGACGACAGAGCCAGATGGAGGTCATGGCTTGAGGATTAGGGCAATCCAATAATTTCCAGCCCTAAGCAGATTGAATAGTAACAATATCAACCTTGAATGAATCTTGCATTCTTCCTCTTTTGTTTCTTTATTTAAATTTTCATATTTCTTCTATACCTCCCCTCCCTGCGCAATGGAAGCCTGGGACAGTGTACAACATATAAGTATCATCTAAAACCTATTAAAATATTCAAATAAAACACATTAATACTGACAAGAATAGAGGCTTGAAAAGACAAGCCCAATACCCTTAAAGTTAAACCAAATCCCCCCTCCCACTACCCATCCCCCTCACCAAATGCCTGCTGAAACAGCCAGGTTTTACATCAGTTATGGAAGGAGGGGAGAGCTGGAGAGAGGCAAATCTCCACTGGAGGGAATTACATAGTCATGGCACAGCCACCGAGAATGCCCACCCGAATGTGGCCACCCAGGAAATGCAGGGGACCTACAAACAGGCATCCCTGGCCTACTGCAGTGGCCGATACAGGATATGACAGGTGAGCTGGTCCCAAGGTAAGTGGAACCCAGGCTGTATAGGGCTTTAAAGGTAATAACCAACACCTTGAATCGGGTCCAGAAGACTATAGGCAGCCAGTGCAGAGAACCGAGTACTGGTGTTATGTGCTCCCGGCAACCCGTTTCTGTAAGAAGGTGGGTTGCCGCATTCTGCACTAGCATCAGTCTCTGGGTAATGACCAAGGGTATCCCCAAGTAGACTGCATTGCAGTATTCTAGTCTTGAGGTAATGCATGCATGATGGTGGCAAGATCGGAGCCTGAGATGTATGGTTGTAGGCGCTGGACCAGATGTAGTTTACTAAATGCACTCCTCACCACAGTTGCCACCTGATCATCTAGGCAGAGCTGCAAGTTGAGGACAACTTTGAGGCTCTAAACCTGAGGTATCAAGGAGGGACGCATCCCATCAATGATGGGGGGCCTCCAGACGCTCACCCTTACCCACCAACATCATCTCCGTATTGTCGGGATTCAGCTTCAGTTGCCTCATCCTCATCCAATCCCCTCCATGCATCCACACTTTTTCTTAATCTTTCAGCCCCGGCTTCTTCCACTTTTCAGACTGGGGGCAACACTGAAGCTGGGGATAGGAGGGCTTGAGCTGACCCCTCACCCCCTCCTTTCCCTCTATTCCTTCATTTCAGTTGGGGAAAATGGAACAGCTGACTAATGGCTCACACCCGCCCCTCTTACACACTAGTCTCCACTGCCCTTCCAGAAAACAGTGAAGCTGGGTAGAGTCATATACAAATGTTTAATTAAAACTAAGTTGGGTATGTATTGAAATTAATAAAATGGAATGGCCATTGGAAGGAATGGAGACAACAACAGTCCCAATTTCTAAATAAATAGTATTGTCATTCCAACATCCAATTAAGTGATTGTGGAATTATGCAACACTGTTTCATCTTTGGGTGTACAAAAGGGTGTGAAATTATGGGGAAGGCACCAGATGCAGTAAGTGGAATGGTTGGAATGACAGGGAAAAATACAAAGAGTGTGCAGGATCAAGTAAGTGGGTGGAATGACAGGAGGAATTAGAAATAGTTACAATAATAAGGTTCTGAATGAAATAACTGGTTCAGAAGACTGATGCGATATCTGAGGAAGCAGTCCTATCGTTTTACACACTTACCATAGCTGACTCCCTAAGCCTTTGACTCCCAATAGCCTCCCTCCCTGTTATTCCATTTCCTCTCCAGTTTTTGGTTTTTTTGTCATTACACACACACACACACACACACACTTCTATTTCATATGACACATACAGACAAACATTGTATTTCCCAGGACTTTTGAGTTTTCTTTGTGGGGAGTAGGGACTACAGGGTTAGAGAGGCAACCTGATCCCAGGACTCCTGGGTTTTCTGTTACAAGGTTGAGAGCAGGGGAGAGGAGAACAGGCTTGGATGAGCACTATTGAGTTCCCGGTTAAGGGAGTGCAGCCTACTGGATTAGAGTGGGGTGGAGAGGCTGGGAACCAGGAGTCCTGAGTTCTCTGTTACAGGGCTGGGACCAAGTAGATTATTTTATTTTATTAATTTTATTTTAACAATTTAATATGCTGCCCAACTCTACCACAGGCGGTTCAGGGCAGCTTACAATAAAATCATATAAATAAAACAACATCATCACAATAAAATCATATAAATATAAAATGACATTTCCACCCAACTAAAAATATAATAAAACACAAACCCTCCCATAACTCTCTTCCCCCCACTCCCCCGCCCCCAAACCACGCTCATCCATCCCCTCCACCAAAGGTCTCGTGGAACAGCCTGGTCTTACACAAGCGACAAAAAGTCAACAGGTTCGGGGCCAGGTGAGCCTCCTCCAGGAGGCAGTTCCACAGTCAGTGTGCGGCCACCTAGAACACCCCCTCTATAGTGGCCCCCCAACCATAGGGGACCACAGGGGCCAATCCAAAACCATGGGAGTGAGGCAATCCCACAGATAGGTCAGGCCCAGGCCATGTAGGGATTTAAAGACAAGAACCAACAACTTGAATCAAGCCCGGAAAAAAATAGGAACTAGTGCAGAAGAGGGAGAACCGGTGTAATGTGCTCCCAGCAACCCGACCCCATAAGGAGTTGGGCCACCGCATTCTGCAGCAGCTGTGACCTCTGGACCATCACAAGGGTAGTTCCATATAGAGCGCTTTGCAGTAGTCCAGCATCAAGGTAACCAAAGCATGTATGATGGTGGCCAGGTCAGAGTCGGAGAGTTAAGTCTGAAGCTGCCGAACCAGATGTAACTGTCAGAAAGTCTCCCTTGCCACCGTCTCCACCTGAACATCCAAGCAGAGCCAGGAATCAAGGAACAACCCCAGACTCCACACCAGGGAGACCAACAGAGAGCAAACTTCATCAATGATGTGAGATGTCACATCTGCCGCTCTCTCCACCAGCATTACCTCCGTCTTGTCAGGATTCAGCTTCAGTCAGCTCTGCCTCATTCACTCCCCCACAACTGTCAAACACCGGGAGAGCACAGAGACTTCTGGGCCTGGGTCTGAAGAAAATGAGAGTTACAGCTGAGTGTCATCAGCATATTGATGGCAACTCACTCCGCACCGTTTCACAACCTCACCCAGTGGCTGCATGTACACGTTGAACAGGAGCAGGGACAGAATGCCCCTTGCAGGACACCACATGAGAGGTCACGAGTAGAAGATGAATCATCACCTAACACCACCCATTGGGTCCTATCAGCTAGGTAGGAACTGAACCATTGTAGAACTGGTCACGCAAGCGAGTCACCAACATCTCATGATCAACCATGTCAATAGCTGCCGAGAGATCTAATAGGACCAGTAAAGCTGAACATCCCTGGTCCATCTCCCAGATCAGGTCATCAACCAAGGCCACAAGAGCAGTCTCCATACCATACCCTGGGTGAAATCCAGACTGGGAGGGACCTAAAAAGTTGTGGCTGTCAAGGTGCACCTTGAGCTGCTGGACCACCACCCGCTCAATAACCTTCTCTAAAAAGGGAAGGTTAGAGACTGTTCGATAGCTGGAGAGTGAGTCAACATCAAGTGATGGTTTCTTTAGGAAAGGCCACACCACCGCCTCCTTCAAACATTCTGACACTCTGCCCTCCCGAAGGGAGGCATTGATCACATACACCAGCAGTGGCACCCTAGTGTCTCCCGGCAGACTTTCACCAACCAGGATAGGCATGGATCCAGTTCACAACAGGTGGCCCTAACAGACCCCAGAACATCCTCTGCCTCAGCTGGCATCACCTCCTGAAACAGATCCCACGAAACCAGACCAGGCGAGGCTTCTGCAGCCTATGCCTCTCCTCCCTCTGCACAACACGCAGCACCAAAAGCATGGTGAATCTGAGTGATCTTATCCACGAAGTAGTTGAAAAACATGTCACAGTGGGCCCTGGAAGATTCCACATCCAGGCGGAGGGAGGCCAGACTGACCAGCCCCCGCATCACCTGGAACAGCTCTGATGAACAGGACATCACGGCTGCTATGAGGGAAGAAAATGGTTCCTTCTTTGCTGCCCTCACAGCCATAGCATAGGCCCATAAACAGACTCTATGCCACAACCTATCGGATTAAGCCTGAGAACGGCGCCACTATCACTCTAACTGCCATCCTTCCTGCTTCAAATACCGCAGTCCCTCAGTAAACCAAGGTAACCTGTGGTTCTGAAACTGAGGAAGAGGACACCTTGGAGCCATCCGGTTAAAGACCCTCATCAGCAAGGTGTTCCAAGCCAGAACAAGGTCCTCGGCTGAACAGCCATTGAGATCAGAGGACAATTCCCCCAGAGCTATCTGGAACCGATCCAGCTCCATCAGTCTCTGGGGGCGAACCATTCAAATAGGCTCTGCACCTCTCTGGGGGCAGATATGTGTCAGGAGTCTAGCTTGGAGGAGGTAATGATCTGTCCATGACAAGGGCATTGTTAACACCTCCCCCACCAGTGGATCCCCCACCTCAAGGCCAGTGCAGAACACCAGATCAAGAATATGCCCTCCACTATGTGTCGGGCCGATGACCATTTGGGACGGCCATGAACTCATGCTCCGCCCCCGCAAGACCAGCACCGGTGTGGATATTGAAGTCCCCAGGACCAAGGTCCTCGGGGACTGCAACAGATTAGTGGGGAGAAGGGGTGGGAGCCAGAACTCCTAAGTTCTATTTCTTAAAAAGGAAACAGAGGGGATGAGGGGCCAGCTCACAACCTCCTGTCCTCAGCTTCAGTGTTGCTCCCACCCTGCAAAAAGGAAGAGGATTGGGGCTGAAAGATGAAGGCAAAATGTGGGTGCATGGAGCCTAAACTGTAAGTGAGCATAATCTGTACAAAATCTTTACTGCTAACATGGCACAGAAGTTAAAGCGAGAGCCTTAACTTGCAATTTGCATGCTTTTTAGCACATGATTGAATTTGCAAGAGCCTTAACCCTTCTTGTAAACCGGAGGGTTTTTCTTATGGAATAATTAATTATACATATGATCTATTTTCCTTGCCAAGCCCGTGACTGGACCTGTCACCTACCCATCCTTCCAAGCCTGTTTCCAGACCTTCCCTCTGCTCTGTCCTGCTGACCCACAGCTAGACTTGCCTCCTGTGTCCATGACAGAACACTTTCTCATGGAATGACTTGCTGGCTTCTTGACTTTGAGACCACAGTACTTTGTTCTGATCATAATATTTACTTGACCCCAGCGGTGACAATTCTCTGACTTCTTGGTTACCACCCAGCCATGCCTAGACGATGTGCCTGTCTGCCCCCATGGGTTTGGTTCCAATCTTGACATGGTGCAGCCCCAGATGCTCTCTCAGCAGGCTTGGCAGGCTGAGAAACAGGGTGTGATGTCCTTGTTCTGCTCCTACTGCACTTTGGTTCCATGGTTGGATCATCTCCCCTATGATGACTCAGCGGGTCTAGGTTCAGCACCCATGGCATCTGCTCTATGCACCTCATGTGTAAATGTATCCACTGCTTTAAGCTTGTTGTGGTTCTTTTCCCCATCACTGCTGGCACCGAGTTCCAGATATTCCAGCCAATATTTACTGACAGTCTTGATTCAGTGACCATAGTGGGAGGCGGATGTTTAGGGAGCCTATTTACAGTGCTGGTTGTTCATGTGGATAATCCTTTCACTCCTTCATCTGTGCTGTGCTATTCTTTAATTGCTTAGCTGATTAATAGAAAAAGAATGGGTTTTGAGACAGATATTTTAGAAAAAAAATATTTAAGTGCTTCTTGCTGGGAAAGGATTCAGAGGAGATTAAAATGAACACTTCAGATAGAGGCTTCTCTAATCATGTCCTAATCAGACAGGCCCCTGACAGATATACCACCTACTGGATTACAAGACAAGCACAATGAGGCATGCCAGACATAACCAAGCAAGCATTCTTCTCTAAGAACATGTGGGCTCTAAGGCCCTTTATACACGGGTGGCACAGATCCATGCACACCCTTGGTGCCGCCTGTATAATTCCCGTGGTGGGTGGGTGGATGGAGTGCATGTGTGCGCACTTCCGAACTCATGCATACACATCCACCTCCACCCATCCCACATGCACGGTGCACTGGGCAAAACAGTGGTTGCTCCATGTGTGTTGATGGGTGGAGGTGGGTGTAGATAGGTGCGCACCCATCTACACCCTCCACCCACCGCGACGCACACTGACCCCACTGTGCCATGGCCCATGTAAAAAGGCCATAATAATCAAACTAGCCTAGTATTCCATCTCCGACAGTGGCCCAGACTAAATGCTTCAGAGGCCCTTTTTACATGGGCTGCGGCGCAGGGCACACACCCATCAACACCCACCTCCACCCATCAACATGCACAAAGCAACCTCCGTTTATGCCAGTTGCTCTATTCATGGGGCATGAGTGGAGGTGGGTGTGCTTGCATGTGCACGGGAGCACACATGCACCCACACCCACCCAGTTGCCATGGGATTTACATGGGCGGCACCCACGCATGAACACCCTCTGGGTGTTCATGCGTGGGTGCTTCCCGCCTGTGTAAAAAGGGCCAGAGAAAATTTAAAAGCCACCACAGTGGAATAATTGTCCACCCCTCTGTGGTTCATTCTCAGCTTCCAGTAGTCACAGAGGTTTGAGCTATCCCAAAGATGGGATTGTATCTTTTTGCCTAGCAACTTCAATTTGCTATATGTTTTATCGGGTTCATCCTATAAAGATCAGAATATTTGCAACTCTCGTTGTGTTCAGCCAGAATCGAGCATACTCTGCCCTTGACTGAATTGGACACGGAATAAATCAGGCATGATCATCGGCTGATTTAATTTGTTTTTAGCTTCATTGATGTTTACACAGCAAATTTGCACCAGCTAAGCATGTGGCCTGCCATCTCCATCCTTCATCAGTGTACGAGGAAGAACAAGTAGATCTCATTGCACCTATAATGAGATGTAGGCAAGAAACATCCACCCAACAGCAGGTATGTCAAGCCAGCTTTGCATAATCATTTGTTTGTCCAGTATATGCAGTTATCTAGACCCAGCCATACGTTGAGTATTGATTAAAGGCTGTAAATAATGGTTTGATTCACAAACCACTAATGCAAAAAGCATTATTTTTTATGGCTTTAATTTTAACCTTAAAAGTTCTAAAGAGAGATTAGAGAGTCTCTCTAAAGAGAGACTATTTCACAATCTTTCTGCAATCCTGTCACAGTCAGAATCTATCAGCCTGCTCAAATGGCAGTCTGTAGGTTTGCACTACTAGAAGCCAGTGAGAAAGGAATGCTCTCTCTCATCGTGGATTTTGTGCTGTCTGTCTATTTAAGCCCCATTACTGAAAACAGTTATGCAATTGTAGCAAACACGTACCGTATACTGAAGTGAATGGGACTACATGCAGTGACCATTTTTTATTAAGGTCTATGACTGTGTTTGGAAATATTTTGCAGGTGAGAGCAATAGACTTAACATAATCTAATTTTCTGAGACACTGATCATTCTTGCAAATCATACTCATTTCATTTGAAGTTGTGGGTGTTCAGCATCTAGAATCTACACTCCTTAGAGGGCTCAACACTCCTTAGAATAGGTGTTTTGTCATTTGCATCTTGTACAGCAGAGTGCACAGTTGGAGCTTAACAGTAATGTCAAGATAACTGATAATGAGTAGTCTACTAAGAGCTTTTAAATATGGTCCGTTATGTAAATGGAAGAGATTAATAAATAGCCAACACCAGTGGTAACTAGGCTTCCAACTGGAAAGGTAGGAGGTTGGAGCTAGTGTGATTAATTATGGAATGTACTAGTAGAAGTCTAGGCCAGCTGTTTATCAGGACCCATCACACTGTGTCACATGACTGGCAATTGTCTCTGGTTTGGAGAGATCTAGGGCTGGAATAGGAGAGTGTGCTGCAGGTCAGGATTGAAGTGCATTTGAAAAACCCAGGACCAAAAGAGCAAGTGAAGATAAAGATTCACTAAACGGGCATGCAAGGAAGCTGACACAATGTGCCCCTCTAGACCAGATCCAGACAAGTGCAGACTGCACACCCACAGAGAGTCCCATGTACTGAGGATATCCTACATGGCTCCCCCAACACATGGAGTCCATGAATAACCTTGAAATTGCAATGTGAGTGTGAGAAACAGTGATGTAAAATGTGGGCTGAATGGGCATCTAATACGGGGGTGAGTTTTCAACTGTGGGGAGCCCCAACCTATGGCGGGAACACAATGATTCTGGAGGATGCCCCCAATGCATGAGGGCCAGGAGTAAACAAGAAGTAATAACAAATGCATAACACATGGCTTGGTTCACTGGGCCTGCAAAACAAAGAGCCCTGCCCCCTAAAGGGGATGTTACACTTAACCGAATATCAAAAATTAATTATGGTTATTAAAAAAAAAATCTAATGGGCAAGTAGGTGTGTGTTCATCATACATTACATCAGCAGGGGGCCCACCCCACCTTTTCACATGGCCCCCAACATCCAGCACTGCAGTGCTACGACCGTGTTACTCTTTCAAGCAGTAATGCCCTTCCACCCCTAACAAAGGGAGAACTCTTTCCCCATAACAAGAATCTGTAAAAACACCCCTTAAGAGATTAACCTTAGAACCTACCAGTAAGTGATTATGAAAAAAAGCCAAAACCATAAAGTATTAACTGGAGCTCAGGAAAGAAAGGCTCTTAAGTGATAGTACCATTTGTTTAGGGACTTTTGCCTGGAAATCTTACAAGATCTTTTAATAAACGTACTAAATAAGATGCATAATTCAACTCCTTCTCAACAGAGCATTGGCTGGCTGGCTGCCAGCATTGGTCTCTCTCAGGCTTGACTCAGCATCAGGGCTACCCGTTGGCCTAGTACAAATAGACTCATTAAAAAGCACTGCAGTTGCCGCTGTGCATTCAGGTTCCGCTTCTCTCACTAATGGCTCAATTTATGCCTTTTCCTCTTGAACAAATAGAGGAGAAGTCTTCAGAGAGGGTGATGTTCACCCCTATACACTATGTTTTTTTTTACTACAGGCCGCAGACTGAAAGGAAGATGAGAAAGAGGAAATTACTTCACTGCACTCACCGAAGGATTGCCATCCTTTCTGGGCAGAGGTGTAAAGACGCAGAGGAGAAGAAACATCTTCCCAAAACTTGGGTAAGAAGATAATCCCTGCCTTGGGTTTCAGCACTCTGAGATCCCTGCAGTGACAGCCATGGTGCTACGACAGGGGTTGGGGAACTGCCCCCCAATCCCCACCCCTGTGTTACTCTGATCCTTGCTATTATTTGAAATTCCTGGAAGCTGGATGAGTGTGCAGAGTTGTTCCCATTTTGGAGTTGTCAGGGGTTGGGGCTTTGGGGTGGTGAGGGAGGAGCTTTCCTCTGCTCATCCTTTTTGTTTTGTGTTTATGAACAGTTGTTAACAATTTCTGGATCTCCCTCTGTAATATGGCTTTTCAGTCATACTTATTACTCCTTATGTTATAGTAGTGCCTATTGGCCCCGCCCCCATCCTAAACGTAAACCCATCTTGTATTAAGCCAGGAATGGGGAACCTGTGGCCCATGGACTAAATTCAATCCACGGTTCTGTTTTTTTTAAATTTGAACCCTTTCCAATTCTTGGTTCTGGTCTGTGGCTCCAGACCCCACCCTAAAGCATTGAAAGAGTGAGTTTAGGGGAAGGGAGCAGAGATGAGGGCAGGCTGTGATGTATTGACCAATTAACAAATTTGGTAGCTCTAGGTTTATCTCAGGCAGAGCTCTAGTTCCTGTTCCGTTAGTTGCCACAATGATAAAGTAACCACCTAAAGATGACTGTTGTAACCCTCTGTTCTGCCTGGGCCTCCTTCTCTCTAGAAGCCCAGAAATACAACACAAGCACTCAAGGATAGGGGATGGATCAATAGCATAAATCCATGATCTGGTCATTTCCCCTTCCTTCCCCCATTCTTAACCACCCCAGCCTCCAACTCCAATTATTTATTTATTTATTTATTTATTTATTATTTGCTTCCCCTTCTCACCCTTCCCACAAAGGCTTACGGTGGCTTACAAATATATATATAAAATATAGGACATATATACATATATCAATAAACATTCCATTATTTAAAAAAACCTCTCCAGCTCACAGTAATAGTTAAGGCTTTTGCAAATTCAATAATGTGCTAAAACATGGTAATTGCAAGTTAAGGCTCCTGCCTTAACTTGCACACCGTGTAAGCAGTAAAGACCTTGTACAGTCTTACGTATTGTGCTTGAAACTTCGGCTCCTTTTACCCACACTTTACATTGGTCTTTCAGTCCCCATCTTCTTCTTCTGCAAGTTGGGGGCAACACTGAAGCTGGGGAATGGAGGTGGTGAGGGAGAAGAGCTGTGGGGATTCTGGGGCTGGAAGAACAGGGGCTGCATGTGGGGAATGAGGGGCAGGGGAAGCAGGGGCTGTGAGGACTGAGGTGCAGTCAGAGAGCTGCAGTGGCTGTGAGTGGGGACTGAGGGATAGTGGCAGAGTTGGAGAGGAGATCACAGCTGCAGGATCAGGGGTGGTGGGTGCAGATTGAGGGGCAGCAGCACAGCTGTGGGATATGGGGCTGCGGGTGGAGATTGAAGGGCAGCAGTAGAGGTGGGGGTATCTCAGGGCTGGGGAGCAGGGGCTGAATGTGGCGATTGACCATCACTGTTGCCTTAAACCTGCAGAGGAAGAGGATTGGGACTGACCAATGCAAAGTGTGAGTGCATGGAGCCTAAGTTGGAATCAAGCACAATACGTGAGACTGTACAATGTCTTTACTGCTTACATGAAGCGCAGGTTAAGTCAGGAACCTTAACTTGCCATTTCCATGCTTTTTAGTGCATGATTTAGTTTGTAAGAGTCTTAACTATTACTGTAAACTGGAGGGTTTTTATAATGGAATTTCCAGTTGTTTATTTCTCAAAGGATATTCAATAAAAAGTTAATCCCCAGAAGAGACTTATGAACTTCTAATAGCTTCTATGGATATGTCAACAATTAAAACTGTGGCTATGTTTCTCCTAGTGCTAGGTTGAGAGGGCAGAGTTGCTTGAGAAGTGTCCGCTCCCTGCCCTTTTGAATTTTGAATTTGTTATATATATATATATATATATATATATATAT